>CM076574.1:860234624-860640109 GCA_034641835.2 Pinus albicaulis
AATTAATTGTAATTTTTCTCATTGGCCTTGATGCCATCCTGTACAGCTCCATTCTTATTTTAATACCCAAGAGGTGATTTTTGAAATACTTTCATATCTAGTTTTCATATCTGGATTTCACATTTCAAGTTGACAATATAACAGATAAGTTGACAATTTTTTCAAATGAAAATCTAGATAAAAGCATGGCTGTCTTTGTCAATGATTTTTGGAATACCTCTTATCGTCTAAATTATTAAAATATGAGTTCTGATTTGTTGCATTGTTTGTCAAACCACCTTTTTTGTTGCAGTATTTGTAAAAACCAAAGTTTGATAATATAAGTTTATTAATGTCCAGCAAATGATCAAAGGAGTATGTCAATGGGAAGACCAAGGGTTAGCTCAACTGGTTTTTTTTCATGTTGTTGGGCATCTGCCTAGTTCAACCCTCCTGGTTAGGCACACTAGTCTATGACTTTAGCGAACAGGGTTACTAGGGATGCCATCCACAAACATGAGGAAGCATCTCTTGGGTTTCCCCACAAGGTTTTCCTTGGGGAAAATGTTAGGTCAATGGGATTATAAGAGTACATCACTAGCCAAAATACAATGTGGAAGTGTGGAAGTGTGGACTATAAAGATGCTAAAAATCATATCAAAACAGATTTTTAATTGTGCTAGAAGCAGAACAACAAGAGAAGATAAGAAAGTACATGACTCGGAGTGGAGATAAAGTAATTACAAGAAAAAGATAATATGTATGATATCTGAGGACCAAAGGAACTTTAGTTTGAACTAGTCATGGTATGCTAGTGCTGACAGGTGAGGACGAGCAATTAGATCAAGGGGGGTCTCCCTGCTAGAGTCCTCAATGACCGCAAAATTTTTTTTGGACTAGTGGATGATGTCCTTTGGAGTGTGTCTGGGACTGATAGGGCTCTACAGTATGATCCTTGTGGGAAGCCCAAATTTGAGCAAGCTCTCCTAACATCCAGGCATGGAAAAATTCTCCTGATGGATGGTTGGCTGTGTGGATTTGGGGGCACCCAGCTCCAAGGCCTTGTCGAGTTGTCTACTAAATTGTCTTGTTGGTAAAATGGTGTGCACGTGTGGCCTGGAACAACAACTCCATAAGGACCTTGTGAGGTAAGTGACTAGTCCACTCCTTTCCCATATGGGAAGGGGATATTGAGAAATATATGCACAGATCGACAAAATAATTGTATTAGCGCTGAGAACTCTATTATCACAGTGGTTTGTGAAGCTTTCCAATGAATGAACAAAATGTATTTCATTCTGAAAGTACCCTATAATATATTCTACTATCCTATTATCAACTATATAATTTAGTTTAACTAATTATATAAATGGATGCAAATTAATGCTTATTTAGAGTCTTGTTGATCAAAATAATAGTTTATTGCACCTATATTTTATAGTATTATAGTATTTTGGTATTAAAAATAATATCTTCTAAAATTTGGGTTTCGAAAATTGTTGATAACTTCTTGACTGAAGTGCTTGAGTCTCTCCAAGGAGATGCAATGAGTCACAAATCAATCAAAGTAAGGCAGCAAGCTTCACATTAACAAATCAGCCATATCTTCATCTTCTACTAGCTTCTTAACAACTGGTATGTGGCGAGACATACTCGAACCCTCTCCAAACTGAAGAACTCTAGGGAGTTCTCTCTGGCTGGTCTCTATAGCCGTGAGCCTCCGTGACGTATCCTGCACTATCAGCGATGTCTCCTGCAATTGACAGAGGACCGCCTCTTTAAACCTCACATCATCATCTGCCATTGGATTACGCTGTCCTGGGCCCTTCTCAGGCTGCTCCGCCTCAGAATCTGTCTCAGGTGGCTCCTGATCAGAGTCACTTCCCCCGAAAAGACTCTTCCGATAGATGTAGGGGTTATCCCCGGGCGTCATAGACTGCTAGCACCACAGGCTGAGCCAGATCTATGCTTCGATACCACTGTAATATCCCCAAAGGGAAATAACCAGTAATACACAGAAATATGCCAGACAGAAATACATGAACAAATGCTGGAACCAGATAATAGATCAAGTACACATAGAATGCCAGAATTCTAAGCCATTTTATTAATCTCAGAACACATAGATAAGAGTACAAGATAATCAGAATGAGTGCACCTATCCTTGCCCTAGGCAAGTGGAGACCCTCTCAGACAAACAATGGCTGCAAATAAGGACAGCGTCCTAGCTGGCTGAAGAACTACTGTGAAGACTGAAGCTGGAATGCACTAGAAGATGGCTGATATCAGTCCTCCAAACCCTCTCCAATAAAAACGCTGCCTCTGCTAGTGACAGCGCAGGAACAGAACCTCCAGATGAATGGATCAGCTCCTCAAGACTAGGAATGCTGGAAAATGCTGTCAAGCCCCACTCACATGATCCTGCTCATCAGATCAGCGTCCTCCCTGATGGATCTGCGTCCTATATGCTCAGATCTTCTGGATCTGAAGCCTCCAATCCAGATCTGCGTCCTATCCCTCCAGATCTGCGTCCTCCTAGATCAGATCTACTGTTGTCTCTTCAGATCTATGCTGGATCTGACAATATCTCCTCAGATCTGTAACCTCCAAGTCTGGATCTGATGTTATCTCTTCAGATCTATGCTGGATCTGACAATATCTCCTCAGATCTGTAACCTCCAAGTTTGGATCTGATGTTATCTCTTCAGATCTATGCTAGATCTGACAATATCTCCTCAGATCCGCAGTCTCCCAGGCTGGATCTATAGCTGTTTCTCCAGATCTGCACCCTACAGAACTAGATCTGCAAATATCTCCTCAGATCTACAATCTCCAAGGCTGGATCTGCCAATGTGTCTTGGATCTGCGTCCTTCTTCCCTGGAACAGCGTCCTCTCTCTAAGTCTGATCTGTGTCCTCTCTTCCCTTGGAACAGCGTCCTTCTTTCTAAGTCTGATCTGCGTCCTCTCTTCCCTTGGAACAGCGTCCTTCTTTCCAGATCTGAACTGCGTCCTTTCTCCCCCTGAAGCAGCGTCCTACCACCAAGATCTGCGCAGTCACCAGAAGGGCTTCCTCCTCTCTAAATCTGTACCAGAAAACTGCTGCTACGTGCCACTGAAACTGAAAGATGAAGCTCAGAAAATAACCTTACTAGGGCAGGCACTCGAAGTCCCCCGAAGCTAAGGGTGAAACCAGAAATAACCTTACCAGGGCAGGCACTCGAAGTCCCCCGAGGCTAAGGGTGAGATCTCCGACCGGAGACACTCGGTTGCACTAAACAGTGCTGCAGACCGACTAAACAACCGGCGTGTTGAAGCAGACAGAAGTCTAGCTCTCAATATCAAATCAAATCAAGGATGTCCAAATGAGGTGAGAACCCCTCCTTTTATAATGCCAAACTCCCTCCAAAACTTAACTGCGTCCTTACTCTCCTTTGACCTGCGCAGTTAACCTTGGGTCAGCCTGATGCCTCCCCATCATACTCATGTGGACCCCCAAAGCCCCCTGTCTAAGTTATAACGTCAATCAATTAGGAAAAGAACACTTTATTTATAAAGTGAGGTGACTAAAGTGAGGTGACCCCTCTTATTTCTCACTTTATTTATTATTTCTAGCTAAAGCGGCAAAATAAAGCAAAAATGAAATATTCCAATTAGCAAAGCTAATTGGGAATATTACAATAACAATTCCATGCTTACCACTTTTCACCTTTCACTTGATATCACATCCATCCTTCGAGTTAAATGTCATTGGTACATAGGGATTTGGCACTCATACATCCACATCCTTGAGTTAGGGCCAGAAACCTTTTCCCTAGAGGTTGATGCAGCTACAAGAAAAATAAAAGAATAAAATGGCTACAACAAAAGAAAAAGAAAAGCTAAAATGCAAAAGATGGTCGGGGCATAATTAGCGTGTAGATAAAAGCCTAGCATGAGCTCTACCCCCTTATTAGCCATCACCTGATTCCTGAGAACTAGATATGCCATCTCATCATAAGGAAACCTTGCATGTCCCAACCCTGATGAGAGAGGAACTAACTCATCCTTAACGGGTGAATAAATGTTTTATATCATAAAAAGCAAGCTTAGACACCTAAGCTACGCTCCATATCAAAGCATTATCAAAAAGAAGTAAAAAGGCACACTAGAGGGTGGAAACAGCAATCCAAGGAAAGAGGTAACTCATGCGTCCACGATTGTTGTTAATTTTTAGGGTTAGATTGTTCTATAGTGTAGATAATTGCATTTTCAAACATTTTCAACATTTTCATATAACATTCACCCCATAACATTATTTCATCATTAGCAATTATGTAGAGAGAACAATAACATCAAGAATGTAGCAGAACAGTAAAGAACAGTAGAAGAAAAGCATGCACAACAGAGACACCAAGATTTAGGTTAGAGACTAGGGCAAAACCCCACCAGGGGGAAAACCCAACCAGATTCTTCTTCTATTAGATATTCATCAAATGTTTAGCTAAGATACAATTTACAATAGTAATGAGACACATTGTTCGGCATTCAATACATCAGGCCTCCTAGGCCAAACCTGGCAGCAGATAAGGAAGGAAGGTAGATCTCCAAGTAACATATTTTCCTGTCAAGTCACTGTCATAGAGACAATCCATACATCAGAGTGTCATTGCCATGCCGAGATCATTGTCATTGTCACTGTCAATCATCAACAAGGTCACTGTTAAGGTTACTGTCTAGATCACAGTCGTATATCATCTAGGTCACTTCCATATGAAGGTTCCTGCCAAGTCATATCAAAGGTCATTGATATATATATATATATATATATATATATATATATTACTGTCAAGTATCCAAGTCAAGATTACGTCACTGCCATGTAGATTTTTGTCACATATCAAAGGCCCTATCAACAAGAGTCATGTATACATACTAACATCAAGCGTGTGATATCACAAATATGTCATCAAGAGTGTGTTACACTTGTCATCCCTACAAAGTGAGCGTCGAAATTTGTTCTCCAAATGCCTCAGGAAGCGCGCGACACTTCTTCATCAATAATATTCAAAATCAATGGATGATAGATAATAATTAATATGTTGAACATTTATGAAGGCTTTTATTTATATAATGTTCAGGTGCAACGATTAGCCCTTTCTAGGGCATTCCAATCAAGCCGACTTGACCCTTTTTCATTATTTCTCCCTCAACATATTTATATAATTTCTTATTAAATATATTCACCAAATTATTTGATGATTCTTAGCCCAAATAAAATTGTCACAAAAAGGAAGCATGCCAAGAAACATTAATATTTCTCTTATCGAATTATAAATACTTTCTTTAGGGCAAAATGGGCTTCATTTGGAGTGATTGGGTTCCTATGGGGAAATTCGTCCCATAGTTGTGTTGAGAATTTGGAGGGCCGGAGATTAAACCAAATTCTCTCCTTGATAATTACTTGTGAGCTTGCTTGAGTTACTTATGTCTTCTCTTCTTTAACTTATTTAGTCTTTCATCAAGTCAATTATCAAAATACACGAGACACAAAAATTAGGCTCCTAGAGCCAGGGAAAAACCTCTCCCTCTTGGAGAGGAAAACCCAAAAGGAATTCTTCTTATAGATCTTCAAATCACAAGTACCGTGATCAAGATTCAAACCCTTGACCTATGAATGCCTCTAAGACCTTGTCACTGCTTATGAATCTTCTTTCCGTGCTGATCCTTCTTTTCTTCATCAATCTACACTGATGGTATCATCCCTCCAACGAGTATCACCATGCATATAGGTGACGTTATATTGTTGAGCATAATTCCTCCGAACTGTTGTATCAAGGTGGTTGACATTTGATCCGAGTTACTGTACTTACTTCAAACTTGCACCATCATAGCAACTAGCATCCTTTTAGACCTGAACCAAATCACTTTTGACTTTCACTTAGAATCAAGACATGTAGCATACTGAACCGAGACAACTTATCATCACAACACCGAGTTAATGTGCCACTTATCTCTCTGAAGTCCGCATCTTATCACTGTGGTAAATTGGCATTGGAATCTGCACCTACTCACCTCTGAAGTCCGCACTTAATCAGCCTCTGAAATCTGCATCTAAAAACTTCTAAAATCGCATTTGATAGCTTCTGAAATCAGCACTTGAAGACACAGAACTGTCCGCAATTCTTGACTGCCTTTTATCACAGATAATTCGCACTTTTCCACTATGGAAGTTACAGAGGAATCCGCAATCTTTTCTGTCTGAACTTCGCACTTTTACAGGCTTTGAAATCCGCACTGTAACAGCTCTGAAATCCATACTGTAAAAGGCTCTGAAATCCGTAGTTTCTGTGGAAATTACAGAGAGACCTGCAAATCTGTCTCAGGAAATCCGCAGAACAGGGTATATATATAGTGCTCTGTCTGGCTTTTAGGCCGACCACGCACTAGGTTTGTAGGCCGAATTGTAACTGCAAATAACCCGACTACCATTATTCATCTTCAGTGTTGAGTTAGGGTTGTTTCAAGCCATTCTTTCACAAGGATTATGACAAGGTCTTGGAGCATTTAATGATGACTAGGCTCTTCAAATACATGACACTAATTACACTTATAAACAGAAGAAAAACCCTAAATAGACATCAAGAAGAAGTATATTAACCTATAATAAAATTATTGCTCATGAAACCCATGAAGCAAGTACAACAAATACATTTTATTATCTTTGTCTTCTTCTTTACATAAATTCATAATTACATAGTCAATATGAAGACCGATCCCAGTTACACTTTTCAACACTCCCTCTTAACTAGGGAGGTATTCATACAGGTACATGGTCACTTTCAAACTGAAGAATCTCATAAGAAGAATCGGATTTGTAATCGCATCTGTATAGCATCATATCAACCAGCATTGTTCTAGTGCAAGGCCTTGACTAACAGCCCCATCTCTCAATGACACAATGGGCTACAATGTTGGCGAGACACATGACTTATAGACACCATAGTTATTGTCTCTCCAAGGTACATACTCCACCCGGGTGTTCCCAAAGTATGACCTTCTTGGACTATTCTTCTCTTGGGTAGCTAGCCCTCAAAGAATATCGGTCCCTGACTATTCTTATCTTGAATGCCCTAACACATTCTCAAAGAGTATCGAATGCCAGATGATTACCCAATCCTCCATTTTGTCTCCCCAGGTGAAGACCAGAATGATGTGTCTATATCTCCCTCTTAGCTAGGGAGGAACTATTCCACAAGGGAATGTACTCATTCCTATATAAGGAATGTACCTAAGCTCATTTTTAGGAATTACCTAGTTTCTTCCAAGTAAGAAACTGATCACCAGGCTCCCTCTCAATCAGGGACCTGCAGTTGCAATGATGAGACACCCAGCTGCTCATGAAGAATTCATCCCTTTGATGTCATGGATTTCGATATTGAGGAATCTTCAACTTTAGCTTCATAGGGCACAAATCATCCATCACTTTCATTCATGAGTCATGTCATCTACCAGAAAGTGATTCATCTGTCTTTCTCATCTGGTTCATCGTTATGCCATGCTGCTTTCCTTCGAATCATCTCCAAGGATCACATCCTTTCTCATGATTAGTGGCCCTGCACAAATTCATCCAAGTAAACATATACATATGAACTTTTAAAACAAAAGTTACCTCAGTGATGATCTTTCGCCATGACATCTTGTTGTAGGCATCGGCATCCTTTATTCAAATTGACACATCTCCTACTGATATGTTTTGTCAAGGGTCTTCTTCTCTACCAGACTTTTGTCAGAGTCTACATATCCTCCCAAGAGATCTCCTAGTCACATCTTCTTGGCTTCTAGATGATAATTGCCTCTTGACATGGTTGCATTTCATGATCTCTTCCTTTCAACACATTCTACATTCCCAGGAACTTACACATTTTCCAGTTCCTCGTTCATATACAGCCACCTCATATTCCATGAGGATATATTTATTATGTTGATTTCATTTGTTAGTGCTCCGAGAGATCCTCCTTCATAGTTCTTGTCTTAGAGATATTGCTTCTCCTGCAGTACTTACGGAGAATAGATCCACCAATTTTTTCATATATTTCTTTAGCAGTTTCAAGTTTTGATACGTAGGGAATGAGTGAGTCCTTAATAGATTCTATGAGAATCTTCTAGGCTCTTATTTCTCCCTTCATGTACTTGGCATGAGTTGGAGCATCTTCTTTTGAAGGTTGAGTTGCAGTTGCTTTGATTTAGGTCGGGACTTCATTTTCAATTAGATTCAAATCTGTACTTTTCTTCCATGCACGAAAGTTTGATGACCCAACCAATTTGTTGCTTTCTTTGCAGAAAGTAATTTTAACAGATTCAAATGAGGTCAAAGAAATACTTGTGTAGATTGATTTCTTCCTTCTATCATCTTCCTGGGAGGTAGGTGATCTTGGATACTTGATGATCAAGGATGTCTTGATGATTACTTTAGAATGACGATGTCTTCAACGGTGTTGTATAGTGTTGGATGGTGCTCGATGATGTGTCTTCCCACAATGTCTTCAATATCAAGAATCTTTGATGGCAAAGATTACCTCCTCGATGTGTGGATCCTTTGAATTTCTGAAACTACTTGACAGAAATTTCTACTGCAGAAATCTGGTTTACTTCTCCTACTTGTGTTTTTAATTATACAAGTTATTTTCAAAAATATTCAGAAAATAGCGAAGTAAACACACTACAGATCTACATATACATATAGATCAAGTACTGAAGAATAAAGCACACATGACAAAGGACACAATATTTTTTGGACAATGTCCACGGAAAAACCCAATGCGGGAAAACCAGTGCAGCAGCTCTTAGAGGGTTTTATTATTATGCAGAATGTCTGAATACAATCAAGGGCACCAATAGTGGTTTTCCCAATAAAGAAATCACGGCAGATGTACCTCTATCACTCAGAGAAAGAAAATATGGCTGATTCAGCTGAGGCTTCACACCTTCTGGATCTACTGAATACGAACCCTTTCTGGCCCACTGGAAACCCCAGTGCTGCCTCTCCTGGCACTGCGTCCCTACTTGAGCCTCTGCACAGCAGAGGTTGCTCCTGCGTCACCCCTCTGGGCTCAACGTTGCCTCTGCGTCACCTTGAAGGGCCTGTGTCAGCCTCTGCACTACCTCTGCGTCACCTTGAAGGGCCTGTGTCAGCTTCTGCACTACCTCTGCGTGGGCCTAGCTGGGCTGAGTCCCTCCTATTGGGTCTTTGCGCTGCCTGGTACAAATCTTCCTCTCTGCCTATGTATCCTCGGCCTCAGATCTAAATAATCCCTCGTTGATCTACCCCTCACCAGTGATGCAAGCTTATTCGAAAAATCTCAGCAAACCACACCCTAGAATTTCGACTTAGCTCAAGTTCTACTGCTCTGTGTGTGTTATCCAACTGACCCCAAGCTTTCCTTTAATACTTTTTTCGTTGAACATTCAACAGATGTGATCTAATCTCTAATCAACGGCTAAGATTAGAAAAGACTTGATCCACGTCACTTAGAACATTCTCACCCACGTCTAAATCAATTCGCTTTAATTATTTAATTTCCCTAAGTTTAAAAGACTTGATCCACATCACTTAGAACATTCTCACCCACGTCTAAATTAATTCGCTTTAATTATTTAATTTCCCTAAGTTAAACTTAGGGTCTACATTAAAATAATTAATATTTTGAATAATTTAGGTACCAAGTGGAATTTCTCCAAACGATATCTGGGTTTGGAGATCTCATGTGTTCTAGCCCCTCCACAAAGTTTCGGAGCTAGAGCACATCTGATGCTACCCAAAATCTCAACACTCCCTCTTAGCGAGGAATGTGCTCTAGCAACACTTCACTCCAAAAGTGTTACTCTGATCCATGGCATCATTCCTCTATGCTGTGGATGCTCAGCCTCCTGCCCCTCATCCACTGTGCTGCTGCCCATGACTCTGCCACAGTCAATGCTTCATTTGTACTACAGCTCCCTCTCAAATGTTGCATCATGTTGCCCATAGTACTGCCACTACTAACTGTTGCACTGCAACTCAGTTTCTTTGAAGTAAGCAACTGAAGGACATCACCCAAAATACTGACAGACAAGTCAATTTGGTTGCATCTCAATACTGAAGCACCCTCTGATGTTGCTCTGCGCTGACCCTCTGAAGCTCTGCACTGCCTGCTGCTTTGCATTGCGTAAGAACTACCTTTGCGTTGTTGAAAGCCCGTCAACCACTGCATTGTTGCTACTGCCTCTCCTCTGTGCTGCTCCAATCTTCAGCGTTCTAGCACTGCCAAAGTGCCTCCATGATCCTCTGCACCAGCTAACTCCAGTCATCCTACTATTGTCTTTAAGGGCTCTCGTAGCTCGTATGTGATCCAAGAGTTTGGGCACCTCAAGGATCTTGCCCCTTATCTGCAGTTCAAGAGAAATACAGATCAATGTCGCCCCACCTCTTCTCTCGAGGCACATGAGCACTCATGGCCACATCATCATCACTACCATCATCCCCCTTGGTTGTCGCAGCCTTGGAATCTGAATCTTACTTGCCGTTTTTCTTTTGAGGAAAAGTATTGGCAAAGTGTCCCAATTCGCCACATTCGAAGCATCAGACCTTTGAGAGGTCCTTCTTCTTCTTCCCTTCTATTGACTTTGTCCCTTTGATGCAAGAGTTGCATCTTCCTCCTTCTCTTTCCTGATTTTGGCTCCTCTGCTGCTACTGCTCCTCTTGGTCATTCTCCTGATTCCTTCCCGAGGAAGGATTGCCCACATGTTGTAATATTACGAATAGAAATAAACAGTAATATAAAGCAACATAAACAAGCATTTACAACAAATAAAGAGACATCACATAGATAATGCAAATATGGAGAAATGCAGAGCCATTTTATTATGTCACTGAAAGATACAATGAGTACAAAGGTGATCAGAATGATGGCACCTTGGCTTCCACAAGGCAAGCTAGAAATACTCTCAGAAATGCTCAAGGAATGGTTGCTCTGTCAAGGACTGTGTAATCTCCAAAGGCTGTTGCTCCTACTATTGGACTACTGGGATGGCTCTTTGGGGCTGTTCCCCTGCTCAGAAAAATATGAACTCTAGGAATGAGCTCTCCTCGAAATACCCAGAAAAGCCCAGAAAGGAATTCCAGAATGGATGACCCCAAATTTGACCTCCCTTGAGAAATAATGTTATCTCGGCGAAATACGCTGGCCCTGAATGATCCTCTGCAAATAATGGCCTCCTACTGTACCAAAATGATGAAATAGTGAAGGGTTGATCCCTTCACACTATCTCGAGATGAAAACCCTAATAAATCCTCACTCCCGGAACTGCCTCTACCATAAACTGCGTGATCTCTTCCAGAGACTGCGCTACCCAAGCAAATGCGTAATTCCTAGTTGAAGATGCTATGGCTCTCTCCTGCAAAACGATGGATAGAACTCCTCACCCGAGCAGGCACTCTAAGTCCCCTGGGGCTGAGGTTGGGATCTCCGCTCGGAGACACCCGGTGTGCTAAACAGCACTTGCAAACTTCGCTCAACAGCAAAAGCGTGCTCAATGTCAAAAGACAAAAATCATAGATGCATAATAGAATGAATGAAATGAGGAGCCTCTTCCCCTTTTTATGCTTTGACAGCCTTGCTCTCTCTCGGGCCCCACCAAACTGCGTTGTCCCTCTTGGCCCATGCTGTCGCTCTCTCACTGCGCTGTCATGGGCCCATGCTGCCCACGCAGCCTCTTCCCTCACGCTGCCACTTCACCCTCCTGGGTCCCACGCTGTCAAATAAATATATGCTCAAGTGACTTAGGGAATGATTTATTTCCTAAGTGTGGTTATGTGTCTCATCACCCACTTTATTAACTGACTTAACTTTAGAAAAGCAAAATTGGCAAAAATTAATAATACCAATTAGCTGCTGCTAATTGGGAATATTACAGTCCTCCCCGCCAAAATGTTGCTTGTCCTCAAGCAACTGCAAAGATGGGTGCTGCAAAATTTTCTCACTCTCCCAAGTGGCATCCTCATCCGGCAAGTTCTTCCACCTCACCAAGTACTCTCTGACTGTCCTGCTCCGTAGTTGTCTCTCCCTGGTGTCTATGATGGCCTCTGGCTGCAACACCAAATGCCCCTCATCATCTGTTGGTGGAAGCTCCTCTATTGCAATCACCTGCTGCCCCAATGCCTTTTTTAGGCATGATACGTGGAATATGTTATGGATCCAGCTACCTGTAGGCAACTCTAGCTCATATGCAACCTCCCCAATCCTGCGGATCACCCTATAAGGTCCATAAAAGCGGGGCTTGAGCTTCCCGGCCCCCTTCTGCTTCAGCGTGGACTGCCGGTATGGCTGAAGCCGTAGGCAGACCAAGTCCCCTACCTCAAACTGCCTCTCAACCCGTCCCCTATCGGCATAAAGATTTTGCTAGTTCTGAGTTGTAGCTAAGTTATCCTTAAGAGCCCAGAGTATATCCTGACTCTCTTGGATCCAGTCCTTGGCCCTAGGGGCCTTGCTAGCACCAAACATCACGTCAGCAAAAGTCAAAGAATGATATCCATACAAAGCATAGAACGGAGACATACCAATGGACATGTGGAAAGTGATGTTGTAGCAGTACTCTCCCAAATGCAACCAACGTAACCATGCCTTCTGCTGCCCTGTGACATAGTTTCGCAAGTAGCCTTCTAGCCACTTGTTCACCATCTCTGTATGCTCGTCCGTCTGAGGGTGATAACTGGTACTCGGAGTCAACTCTGTACCCACCAAACGAAAGAGCTCCTGCCAAAAGCCGCCCATGAAATGGTTGTCCCGGTCACTAACAATGGTCTTCGGAAGACTATGCAATCTGAAAATATCCTTGAAGAACAACTCCGCTACCTATGTTGTTGTATACCGCTTTGATATAGCGAAGAAGTGTGCATACTTTTTCAGTCGATCAACGACCACAAATATGCAATCCTTGCCCTGCACCGTGCGCAACCCTGTGATGAAGTCCATCGAAATGTTCTCCCATTTTCCCTTCAAAATGGGAAGTAGTTGTAGTAATCCTGTAGGATGGCTTATCTCTCCTTTGTTCCATTGACACACCTCGCACTCCCAGACATGGTGGAGTACGTCCTCCTTGAGGCCTCTCCAAAAGAACCTCTCCCTGATGGCCCTGTAGGTCTTAGTGAACCCCTAGTGGCCTAATAATGGTGAGTCATGTGAGGCACGCAGTACCTTCTCCTTGAGCTGAGAGCTCCCAGTCAAGAAGATCCTATCCCTGAAGTATATCACCTCATCCATCACCTAGTACCTATCATCTGTAATTTGTCCATCTAGTATCTCACAGGCAAAACGGTCCTTGGAGTACTCTGCCAATAGTTGGGAAAACCCCTTGACGAACTTCCAGTAGTAGGTGTGGATGCCTACAAACCCTCGAAGCTTAGTCACATTCCTCGATTCCGGCCAATCCCAGATGGCCCAGATCTTCTCTTCGTGGACCCTCACTCCGTCCACCCCAATGATATGCCCCAGATAGAGCATCTTTGTCAGCCCAAATTCGCATTTGGTGAGCTTAGCATAAAAATGTTGCTCTTCCAAAATGCGGAATACAGCCTCAATGTGTTGTAGGTGCTCCTCCCATGTCCGACTGTATATCAAGATGTCATCGAAGAATACCAACACAAACTTCCTCAGCTGGCCACGGAAGATGTGGTTCATGCAGGACTGCAAGGTGGCCGGTTAGCCCGAAGGGCATCACCAAAAACTCAAAATGGTCGTAGTGACATCTGAAGGTCGTTTTGGGGACATCCTAGTCCCTCACTCAAATCTAATGGTAGCCTGACCTCAGATCAATCTTCGAGAAGAACTTTGACCCCCTCATCTCATCCATCAACTCATCAATTGACGAGATCGGGTATTGGTCCTTCATGGTCTTCTTATTGAGAGCCCGATAATCGATGCACATCCTCAGTGTGCCATCCTTCTTTTTCACCAGTACAACAGAAGAATCAAATGGGCTAGTGTTGGGTTGGATGTGTCCCAGCGCTAAGAGCTCATGAATAGCTCTCTCAATCTCATCCCTGCAGGCTTTAGGATGCCTATAGGGTGTAGTAATCACAGCCTGAATGCCCAGCTCAAGCTCAATGGTGTGCTCAAACCCCCGATCCGGTGGCTGCCCTGGCAGTATATCCACAAAATCGTAGCATATTTGTCCAAAATTGACTGCACATCTAGGTGAACTGCCCGTCCTATAGATCTTGCCTCTGAAACACGCAGATCCACTGCCCACTCTATGTCTCCCTTCCGGAAGTTTGCCTCCATCCGGTGTGCTGAAACTGTGTGTGGGGGATAAGTGTGCATGCCTCGGATCATCTCATGCTTACTGATCTTCTTGTCTATCCACTCCATCTCCAAAGTCTCCCAGTCCGTAGTGACCTTCCCCAGCGTGATCAACCACTGCACTCCCAGTATCACGTTGGTGTTCGGAATGTCCAGCACAAAGAAATGATCCATCAGAGTGTACGTCCCCATGGTCACTGTCAATGCCGGTACATATCTAGCACATTGCATAGTTCTAGCACCCAGTACCAATATTGAAAATCCATCAAAGCTCTCTATTGATATTCTCCTCCGCTCCACCAACTGTGCATCAATAAAGTTGTGGGTGGCGGTTGGCCCCACTGTCAACTAGCACTGAAACACGTTGTCCCTGCACGGTGCCCCGGACACGCAGTGTCAAACACTTGGGAACCCCTAGCAAAGAAGCAAGGACTCCCCCAGTAGGTGCAAACGCTGCCCCTCCTGCTCCTAGGGGTGGAGGTGGTGGATGATCCCCCCTCTGCACTACAGCGCTGCCTCCTTCCTCTATCTCCTTGTATGCATCTTCTTCCTCGTCACTGTCGGAGAAGACCTCTATGTAGTGTGCCTTCCCTGCGGCACCTCAATGTCTCGGTGCCCATGGCTCCCAACATGTGAAGCATAGCTTCTTCCGTCTCAAATCTCTCTAGGTCTCATCGTCCAAAGGCCCCGGCCTTGGTTCCCCCTCAGAGGTGGAACCCTCGTGTCCTTCCCCTTTGGCTGAAATGTCAGCCTCTAGGGGAAAGGAGCTCGGGTCCTGGGTAGAGCATCCTGCGAGTCCCTGGGCCTCCCAACTTCATCATGGAGTGTAACAGGCCTCGTGGATCTGACTAATCCAGGCAGAGGTTCTGCCAATCCATCAATAAACATGTATATCATCCTGGTTGAGGACAAGTCAGGCACCATCGTTGAAAGCCTCAAGAACTCGAAAATGTAGGTTTTCGAGTTCCTGGTCTACTTGAGCTTGGTCAGCTCAACAAAGTGTGCTTCTGGATCCCTTCGGTCAAACCGCTCTACCAGTCTCTGTGTAAACTCTACATACGGTGTCACTGTTGAGTGACCCAGCGTGGCCATCACGTGGAACCACCAATCGTGGGCCTCTCCCTCCAGGTGCAGCACTGCCACCTTGATGGCCTCTCCCTCTGCCATCTGGTTGAGCTAGAAATAAATATCCAGCTTCTCCATCCAAGCCTTTGCCGAACATTTTGAGGACCCATCAAATGTTGGCAAGAAAAACCTGCCCACTGTACGTTGTACGTCCCCATCCTGTGTGTATCTACCCCCTCTGTTCTGGTTACGGGGTCCGTTGTCCTTCTTGAGCTGAACAAAGTCGTGGAAAGTGAGAGCTTCACCAACCTCTCGCCCATAGGACTAATATTCGGAAAAATAATCCCCCATATGAACCAGCTCCGGATCCTGAGGTGCTCCCGTTCCAATGCCTATAGCTAGAAATGTGGGCATCATGGAACGTGGGGGAGTAAGTGACACAACTTGTTGCGCTGTGAGCTGCTCCTGCAAATGGTGGTAAGTGTCGGACCCTTCTCCGATGTGAAAACCCCTTGGGGTTTCACATTGTCTCTGGTTTGCGGTAAAATTCTGCCCCATCTCTTCTATCCTCCTCGATAGCTCCTACATAGACTTTAGGGGGGGTTGCCTGAACTCTCTCCCTTCATCCTTCTCCTCTATCATTGCTTCTTCCTCCTCTGCATCCACTACAGGAACGCAGTCTCCCTCTCCAAAAGTGGCCTCAAGCCTCCACTCTTGGTCCTTGTATTTCCTTCCCCGGTAAGTGATATATGGTTTTCCTGTTGGTGTCATAGACAATCTGCTCCACAGGCTGAGCCAAGTCTATGAGCTCTAATACCACTGTAATATTCTGAATAGAAATAAATAGTAATATAAAGCAACATAAACAAGCATTTACAGCAAATAGAGAGACATCACATAGATAATGCAAATATGGAGAAACGCTGAGCCATTTTATTATGTAACTGAAAGATACAATAAGTACAAAGGTGATCAAAATGATGGCGCCTTGGCTTGCACAAGGCAAGCTGGAAATACTCTCAGAAATGCTCAAGGAATGGTTTCTTTGTCAAGGACTGTGTAATCTCCAAAGGTTGTTGCTGCTATTGTCGGACTGTTGCTATTACTGGAATGGGATGGCTCTTTGGGGCTGTTCCCCTACTCAGAGAAATATGAAACTCTGGGAATGAGCTCTCCTCCAAATACCTAGAAAAGCCCAGAAAGGAATTCCGGAATGGATGACCTTGGAATTTGACCTCCCTTGAGAAATAACGCTATCTCAGTGAAATAAGATGGCCCTGAATGATCCTCTGCAAATAATGGCCTCCTGCTGTACCAAAATTATGAAATAGTGAAGAGTTAATCCCTTCACACTATCTCGGGCTGAAACCCCTGATAAATCCTCACTCCCGAAACCGCCTCTACCATAAACTGCGTGATCTCTCCCAGACACTGTGTTTCCCAAGCAAATGCGTAAATCCTGGTTGAAGATGCTATGGCTCCCTCTTGCAAAACGATGGATAGAACTCCTCACCTGAGCAGGCACTCGAAGTCCCCCGGGGCTAAGGTTGGGATCTCTGCTCGAAGACACCTGGTGTGCTAAACAACACTTGCAGACTTCGCTCAACAGCAAAAGCGTGCTCAATGTCAAAAGACAAAAATCATAGATGCATAATAGAATGAATGAAATGAGGAGCCTCTTCCCCTTTTTATGCTTTGAGAGCCTTGCTCTCTCCCGAGCCCCACCAAACTGCATTGTCCCTCTTGGCCCACGCTGTCCCTCTCTCACTGCGCTGTCATGGGCCCATGCAGCCTCTTCCCTCACGTTGCCACTTCACCCTCCTGGGTCCCACGTTGTCAAATAAATATATGCTCAAGTGACTTTAGGGAATGATTTATTTCCTAAGTGTGGTTATGTGTCTCATCACCCACTTTATTAACTGACTTAACTTTTGAGAAGCAAAACTGGCCAAAATTAATATTACCAATTAGTTGCTGCTAATTGGGAATATTACACATGTCTTCCCAGTTTGGGAGTTGTGCTCTGCCCAAAATACTTTGGACAAATGTCTCCTAATCATCGGTGATTGCATTCAGGGCAGTCCTTACCATGAGACCATCATTAGGAGTTGCCCCCATTCCAACCAGTTGATCTCGAATAGCCTTCCATCTAAAGAGGAAAGGATCGATCTCCTCTTTTGTGCATCTCAAACAGTTGCACATGATTCTCTAGAAGCATCTTCCTCTGGATTGAGCTACCTTGATACAGCGTTTCTAGTGCCTGCCACATTTCATTTGTCGTCTTCTTCTCGACAATATGTGGGACCACGTGATCCTTCACCCCATTCATGATCAAGCACTTAGCCCGTGCCTGATTTTCCTCATACTTCTTTAGAGGATCAGCATCGACCGAAACAACCACAACCTTCTCGGCATGGTCTCTAATGCGGTACTCGTCAAGGGCTGACAGGATCCTGGCTTTCCAGATGACAAAGTTAGACACACCGTTCAACTTGTCTTGATCTCTTAATCCGTGCGAGGACATCTCTGCTCAAAAATGTCGAAGCGAAAAGCTCTTCTCCCTTCTATTGCTGGTACTCTCAACTAGAGTCTGGATCTGGGTTTCTTTGCAATAGAAAACCTCTAGAGACTACGCTCCCCCTAACTAGTGATTTTCCTCTCGAAAATCCTCCACCAACTCTATCGAATCAGCCCTCTACGATCACTTCACGATCGAATCTCAGATTTCTCGGTTAGAAAATCTGTTGAGGAACTTTTTCCCCTTACTTTGTCAACCCTGCTAGACATTGTTCTACACCGGCAGAAACAATGCCCCAACAGTAACTTCGAAGATCAAACTGCACTTCCAGCCATGGCAACCGGCACAGCGTCACTCCCTTTCGAACTACGTCACCCTCTTGGGCCTGCATCAGCCTCTGCGTCAGCTCTGCGTGAGCTTGACAGGCTCTGTGTTACCCTTCTGGGCCTGTGTCAGCTCTGCGTGAGAAGAGAGGCTCTATGTCACCCTTGCAGTGTCTGCGTTGTCCCTCGAGTGCTGCGCTGCCATTTTCTGGACTTGTGCAGCTTTACCCGCCTTCCTACAACAAAATGCTTCGTCGCTTCGTTGATGGCTTCAGCTCCCCCGGATCTATAAGAGCTCTGATACCACGTGAATATTTCTGAAACTACTTAACATAAATTTCTACTACAAAAATATGGTTTACTTCTCCTACTTGTGTTTTTAATTATACAAGTTATTTTCAGAAAATAGAGAAGTAAACACACTGCAGATCTACACATACATACAGATCAAGTACTAAGGAATAAAGCAACATGACAAAGGACACAATATTTTTTGGACAATGTCCCCGGAAAAACCCAATGCGGGAAAATCTATGCAGCAGCTCTTAGAGGGTTTTATTATTATGCAGAATGTCTGAATACAATCAAGGGCACCAGTAGTGGTTTTCCCAACAGAGAAATCACGGCAAATGTACCTCTATCACTCGAAGACAGAAAATATGGTTGATTCAGCTGAGGCTTCACACCTTCTGAATCTGCTGAATACGAGCCCTTTCTGGCCCATTGGAAACCCCAGCGATGCCTCTCCCTGCACTACATCAACTCTATGTCCTTGCTTGGGCCTCTGCGCAACACAGGCTTCTCCTGTGTCACCCCTTTGGGCTTAGCATTGCCTCTACATCACCCTGAAGGGCCTATGTCAGCCCTTATGCTGCCTTTGCGTGAACCTGGCTGGGTTGCGTCCCTCCTATTGGGTCTCTGCGCTGCTTGGTACAAATCTGCCTCTCTGCCTACGTATTCTCAACCTCGGATCTGAATAATCTCTCCCCTCACCAACACTGCAAGCTTACTCGAAAATTCTCAGCAAACAATGCCCCAGAATTTCGACTTAGCTCAAGTGCTACCGTTCTATGTGTGTTCTCCAATTGACCCCAAGCCTTCCTTTAATACTTTTCTCGTTGAACATTCAACAGTCGTGATCTAATCTCTAATCAACTACTAAGATTATAAAAGACTTGATCCACATCACTTAAAACAGTCTCACACACATGTCTAAAGTAATTCACTTTAATCATTTAATTTCCCTAAGTTAGCCTTATGGTCTCCATTAAAATGATTAATATTTTGAATAACTAAAGTTCCAGGTGGAATTTCTCCAAATGATTTACGGGTCTTGGAGATCTCATGTGTTCTAGCCCCTCCACAAAGTTTCAGAGCTAGAGCACATCCAATGCTACCCAAAATCTCAACATGAATAAGATTGAAGTTCTCCTTGACATGACTTGAGTGTTTCCTTGCAAACTGATTTGACTTTTCAATGTAGACTTTAAATTTTGCTTTGATGCTTTCTAGAGAAATTGATTCTTGCTCTTTGATCCTTGAGTGTCTCCTTATGAAGTAGCCCTATGTCTTCAGCACCTTAGCTTTGATACCATGTTGAGAATTTGGAAGGGCATAGTTTGATTCAATTCTCTACTTGATAATTACTTGTGAACTTATTTCTCTTACTTAGATCTTCTCTTCATTAGCTTATTAGGTCTTTCATCAAGTCAACTATCAAAACACAAGAGACACAAGATTTAGGCTTTTCAAGCCAAGGCCAAAACCTCTCCCTCTTGGAGAGGAAAACCCGCAAGTAATTCTTCTTATAGACTTTCAGTTGACAAGTACCATGCCCATGACATAGACCCTTGACCCTTGTACGCCTCCAAGACCTTGTCACTGCTCTTTTCTTGGCTCCTTATGCTGATCTCATTTTCTACACCGTTCTGCACCAGGACTAGAGAACTCGATCTCTAACTGTACTCGTTTCTGCACTCCTTGAACCTAAGAAAACTCGGTTCCTAGATAAACTATCCTTGACTTCCTTTAGAGACTTGTTGTAGCATATACTTCAGAGATATGCCAATTCTTCTAGCCCTTGGGGTCTATCTAGAATCCAGTCCCTTCTTTGCTCCTTCTTGTAGTCCTTTTAATAGACCCAAAACCAAGTGTAACAGCTCCCTTACTTCAATGTATTCCTCTTTGCATTATCTTCCAGAACCTCGCACTATGTTGGCACCTGTGTTAACCCTTTACTTCCTTGCTGCACCTCTGAACTGTGATGTGTCCCTTCTTATGGCAGAGATATCCGAAGTTGTTTAGACCCAAGACAGTAACATAATACTTCCCCTTCTCTTCGTTGTTTATACTCCAACTGTAACTCCTTTCCTTCGTTGTCTATTTTGCACCAAACGGCAGACCATGTCACTGTAATATAGCCTCAAACATGTCCGAAAAACTCAGACTGATCTGAACTGTTATGTTCTCTGTTTTGCGCAGTCTGCCTGGGTATATATAGTGGTTGGACACAGGTAATTAGCTGACCTGTCCATGAATAGTTGTGACTATTTTATAAGCCGACTTTTACATCTGATTGAGAGCCAACTTGAGAGGAGTATCTTCAGCATTATTAGACTGATTTGATCAGGGGTGTTTCCATCATGCTTGACCCATCTACAATGAGCCATTTGACAAGGTCTTGAGGCATACTACTTACATCTATAAATTAACTTTACAAGTGTAACAACACTTCATATACATGACTCTAAATTATACATTTATGACAAGATGACAAATCCCTAAAAGACATCAAGAAGAAGTCTTTAACCTATAATATAAACTCCTTACTCATGAAACCCATGAAGCAAGCTTTACAAAAATAAATTTTATTATCTTTGTCTTCTTCATTACATAAATTCATAATTACATAGTCATTATGAAGACCGAACCTAGTTACACTTTCCAACACCCACTTTATATAACCATATTTAATATATATTTAACATATGATTGTTATAAAACTAAATCAAATAAAACCTGTTACCAAGAATGTTGTAGTGCGATGAATTTCTTCATTAAAAAAATTAAAATTGATCAATTTTAATTTTGTTGGGTAATTAAACATATTAATTCTTCTTGGTACCTATACTCTCTTTCATAACCGAATTTTCAACATTCTTACCCTTGGGAATTTTTTTGTTAAACAGTTGGCAGAAAACTTGTAATTCTTTAATTCTACCCCAAATTTTTCCCCATCAAGCCCAGAACTATCAAATTTTGACTTGTAATTTTGTTAAATTCTAGCAAATATTGCTCTATGGCAATCTGCTCTGGAAACTGTGAAATTCCTATTATTTACACCATATATCCTTTCGTCAAACGTGTGGTGAACATCTTGTAATTTTCAACCCAACTCAAACCCAGTGTTGAAACTTGGCTCTGATACCAATTTGTAGTGTCCTCGGCCCCGGCTGGGAAACACTAACCAACAATATTGTGTAATAAATACATAAAAATGCAAAAAACATTTACAACATAATTAGCTTGTGCCACGCAATTATAATTAATTATGCAGCACAATTTACCATATATTCTCCACATCACAAATAACAGCAGTTAAGCACCATAGCGGAAGTATTCATGTAATAATGTGGAACCCCAACTAAGATTAATTCAACCCATTAATACACAAATTATAGGGCACAAAACAAACGCACAATATATATTACACAACAATTACCCCAATTAGGGTTTATCGTTGAGATGTATAATTGTACATAAAAATAATACGCATAAAGACATTAGGGAATATGGTACTTATCTGTAATAACGAGCCGACTGGCTGCAGGCTCTCCACATTCCTCCTAGCCATAGATCTGGTGGTTCATAAGCTCAACCACCAGGTCACCATTGGGCTGGGATGACAACTCCAAAGGCAACAGTAACCGAAAAACATCCACACCCCCAAGACCAAGATGCCAACCCAACAATCACGGTGCTCCAAGGCTCTAGACACCCTCCAGGATAATTACCAAGGTGCCAACCCAACAGTGGTGCTACTCCAATGCTCCAAGAAACCTCCAGACCATAAACTGTCAACATTGGGGCTCATATCATAAAAACAAGATGCATCCATAAGGCACAATTAACTTAATAACCACACCCCGACCAGTCTAGAGTCCAATCCCAGGACCCACTAGCCATCAGTCAGTCTCAGAGTCCTTCCCCTAGGACTCACTGACCCATTCCCCCCAAAATATCCAACCTAAACTTCTTTATATATGCATGGCTTAACTTTCGACGTGGCACTCTCTAGAACCCTCATAGATCCCAAGGGCACTCTTCACCAAAATATCCAACCGTTTCCTTTTTTCTCAGAGTTGTGCCCCCTATACTCTTTTCATGGAGTCGGCTCTGCAACTAGCCTCATTTTATTAATATTAAAGGATATGTACATTTACAATATTTAACATATTCACATCATGGCTCCCCTAGCCACCTAGCCAAAATAGGCATATCAATATCTTTGGAACTAAATGGGCACGCAGGTCAATAAAGTATTTTCGTCCCACCAGCCTAATATAAAATTTACATGTATTTACATCATCAAAACAGGTGGGGGCATTACATAAAAGGTTCCTCTTACGTACTCTTTAATGCATATGTTACACTCTCTCTTCAAGGCATAAGTTACAAAGGCATGCATACCTCCTTAATGGCATGAGTTACATTTCCTAAATGGGCATGAGTTAAACTCCTCTTGGCATGTGAGTTACTCCTTTATGGCATGGATTCGTTGCTCCTCCTATATCTATGTGCCACATTCTTTCTCCCCTCACTACTTGTGGATTATGAAAGGAGAGTACGAACTTGAGAAAGAGAGAGTTAGAGAGTCCAGAGAAGAATTGCGTGACAGAGAGAAAGAGTCTTGACGAGTAAGAGCAGAACTTGGTGAGACAAGGATGATTCAGTGCTTTAGTGTTTCAGTGTTGATTCAGTTGAAGGGAGGGTTGATTCAGTGTGTGCATCTGTTGCTGCTACAAGTGATCTTCATGCTACAACTTGTTCAGATTTGGGTGAACTTACTCATTCTCTTTGATCTCTCATTGTACTTCGTATCTTTGTTGAACAATTGATTTCTAATAGAAGAAGAATTTGGTTGGATTTTCCCCTTGTGGATTTTTCCCTAGTCATTGGACCTAAATTCTCCATCTCAATGTAGTTTTGGTTGTCTTCTATTGTGCATTTGATTTGTATTCTATCTACAATTGCTTATCTAATATTGCAGTGTAAAAAAGTTTTGTAATAAGTGATTGTTACAGCATAGAACATCAGAATTTCAACATTTATCAGTATTGAGTCCAGAACGTGGACACTAAAGAGCATATATATCCCATGCTTATTTATCATCATTGAAGTTGGGTTTAATCAGTTGAAAGGGGCTCTATTTATACCTTGGTGAGGACGGAATTTTCCAGCAAACAAATCTCAGATTGTTATTGCAATTTCCTAGAGCTTAACATTAATATCAGTAGAGGTCGTGTTCCTTGTTCCCAAAAGATCAATCCTTTCAGCAGTGCATAATTTTGAGATTAGATTTGCATTGAGTGCAAGTGTTCAGCGTTCCTTTTGGCATATTATCTAGGGGAGGTCCAATTGTTGTAGCATTTTCTATTGAGGTAGAATTGCTTGCTGGAGTGTGATTCCTCAAGCAATGTAATGTCCATGAAATAATATAAATTTCCCTTTAATTAGTGGAGCAAATCCAGGTGCTGCCCTCAAGTGATGCTTGTAATTCTTTGGAAATCTTATTGAGAATAAAATTCAGATTTACCCCAGATATTTCCAAAGGTGTTATATATCTTGTTTGTTCACAAAATATTTGACGAAAGTATGAGTTGTTTGCTAGAGGTGTATTTCCCAGAATTTGCATGACAACTATTTATAGAAAGGTGTCAATGAAAGGTTTACAAATTTTGGAAACATTTGTTTGAGAATATTACAGTGGTATCAAAGCATGAACTTGGCCAGTTGTGGGGAATCTAGCAAGAACATGGAAGTGTTGGTCATGCATGCACAGTGATTGGTGAAATTTATGAACATACCAATGACGCAAAGAGAGAGGAGTACACAGAAAATCATGGAGAATATCTTCAAAAACAATGAGAAGATGATCAACATTCCCAGTTGAATAGTAGTAAGGGCATAAACCAGAGCCATCCTCATTTTTATGACGAAGACCCTAGAGTTAAGCATGCCACGGCGGTGAAGCCATTCACATCACTTGTGGGAGATCAGCCAAAGCAGGGCATAGATCGGCCTAGTCTGACTCTCGAGTCACCACTATTGGAGAGCACATTGATAGCACATGTTGAGACAGTGGCAGTGAAAGTAGAGAACACACCCATGGGGCCATCCATTGACGAGATGCCAATAGGTACAGAGGCATCCACATCCATGATAGAGTTTGCAGATGGCAGCAACCCACGGCTGACTGATGAGGATGTTTTGCATGATGGGTTGTCTATGGAGGAGTAATTGGTACAGAGGCATCCACATCCATGATAGAGTTTGCAGATGGCAGCAACCCACGGCTGACTGATGAGGATGTTTTGCATGATGGGTTGTCTATGGAGGAGTAATTGGCGGCACACTTTGAGCCCGCGATGGAGGAAGATGTGCAGCCATCTTTGGGGCTAGCCATTGTGAGGGGTAGCGTAGAGAGCACATGTTGGGACTTTAGCTCAATTCACTACAGAGGGACGCTAACAGGGCTTTTAGCATTATTAGCTCACCTCTATGCATTAGACAGAGAGAGGCGGAGTTATCTAGACAGACCATAGGAGATGACTATGTCAGCAAGATTGACCATCATGAGTTGAGTATGGCACAACATCATCATGGAGGGATTGTTCCGTACACAGGAGATTGTGCATTTGATCCCTCCTTTGGGATTGGAGGCGAGAGGTGTTGAGCTAGTAACCGATGGAGCAGGCTAGGTGTTTGGACATATCCATAGTCGCAATTCAGCAGAGGTCGTGGGTTACCAGAAGGGCTCGAGGGCTAGACTATTGTTGGGATCCAGGTGGGATTCCAAGTCAAATCATGGACTTTAAGTGAGAGTGTTAGCGTTGTGATGGATACGATTCTTGATCAAATGAGCACTTTCAAGTTTTCATCAAATGAATGGATAGTACTAGTGACAGGTTGGATTGACTGGGGGGCAGGCAGACCTCATGAGATGTCTTGGCATATTGGAGGTGCGTGGGGTTGCAAGATGATTAGCACACTTTAGCTGGATTTGGTAGGATGAGGTGACATCAATGGACCATCAGAGAAGACATTATATGGAGATGGTGCTCTCTCATCAATGTATTGGACACAGTTACTGAGGATCGGCAAAGTAGTGTTATTCCCATTGGCATGTGCAAAGTTAGGCTGCTTAGGACTACCAGGACAAATGAGGAGGTGTAGCTCACATTGTGGTGGGTTCACTAGCTGAGTGGTGGATGCATTAGAACATGTGGGATACCAAAAGGTACTGGGTAGTACGTCAGTGGGCGTTGGTGTCTAGCATGCACTAAGTTGTGCCATGAGTTCAATATTAAGCAGAGGAGTGTAAGGGTGTGGGTTTGTGTGCAGCAAAGTATTATTGTGCACAGCATGTTATTGGTGCGTTGCCTCCAGAGTCATCTCCTTATGGGAACAACAAGCATACCATTGGGGTTCGCTTACCTAGGATCAATGAGGACACAAGCAACCATCTCTTGGTCATCTCCCATGGGATTCACACACCTATTTATCCTTCATATAGCTCACAGTCTAAGAGGTTTTGGTTGTTGTCCCTTGACACTCTCAGCACAATCAACAAGGTACGGGGAGCTGCCCTGAGGCAGTTGGATGGGTCTCAATGTGCCAGGAGAGAGACTTTCCAGCAATGGCATATGGTCAGGGCGCGAATTGGCAGATGCAGACTTGGGTTTGGCCCGACCTACTACAGAGGTAGAACGTGCTCCACCCTTGAGCTCAAATTTAGGGAGATACATGATGCATTTTGGGCGAGACATTCAGAGATGTCACGAGAACATATACAGCGAGTGGTAGACCTTTCTTACAGGCGGATGTTTAGACTCCAAGCAATTTCAGGTTGCGCCTTTAGGAGACAGGATAACAGATCTCATAGTGTGGTGTGGTAGGCGCAGGGCAATTTTGCGTGTTGAGGATTTGGTAGGGCAGAGTTTAATCCAATTCTCTTACTTGATAACTGCTTGTGTTATACTTGTTATGCTTCTATTACTTAGATCTTATCTTCATTAGCTTATTCTGTCTTTCATTAAGACAATTATCAAAACACCAGAGACAAAATTTTGGCTCTTCAAGCTAGGGCCAAAACCTCTCCCTCTTAGAGAGGAAAACCTGAAAGTAATTCTTCTTCTAGATCTTCAATTGACAAGTAACATGACCATGACATAGACCCTTAACACTAGTATGCCTCCAAGACCCTTGTCACTTCTCTTCTCGGCTTCTCTAGTTAATCTCTCCTTTCTGCACTACTTTGCATCGTACTGCACTGTCACCTAGAGAATCTCGGTCTCTAGCCTTTGATAAGATGCTTCCACCCTTTCGACCTTTAACAGTCTCCTACTTCGGTCTCCTTACAGCACCCCAGCCCTAGATCAAATTGGGTATGCACATGAGGTAACCTTCGGTCTTCAATGCAATTACAGTGATAGAGGTGAAGACTTAGTCCGAAACAGAGATAGACTTCTTTGCAGATCCACGCATACCATATAGACTTTACTCTGTGTTGTATTACCCTTATTCTTCACGTTGTAGCATCCTCATCCTTCATGTTGTAGCACCCTTCTTCATTCAATCCTGTAATACGCACTGAGATCACACTTTAATCCTTGTTGTATTAGGTCTCGGTCTCCTGAGCTATGCGAGGACTTTATGACAGAGATGTCATCCTTGTAACCCAACCCAATCACGATACCCTATAGTGAGATTCCTTGTCTCCTCGCACTGTATTACAGACTCTTTTCTCCACACTGAACTTCAGTCCTTAACCTCGCATAATATTTCAGCGTTGATCTGAATTTCTTGGATAGATATAAGGCCGCAGTCATGGTTATATATAGGGATTGTCCTTCCTATTCTGGACCGACATGTCTTCCTGTGTATAGGCCGACTTCACCAAGGGGTATTTACAACATATTTGAGCCGACCTTCATGGAGCATATTGACAAGGTCTTTGAGCATATTTTACATCAACAAATTTTTCATTTCCAAGTGTAACAATACTTCATATACATGACTCTAAGTTATATATTTATGACAAGATGACAAATCCCTAAAAGACATCAAGAAGAAGTCTTTGACCTATAATAAAAACTTCTTTGCTCATGAAACCCATGAGGCAAGCATTACAAAATACATTTTATTATCTTTGTCTTCTTCATTACATAAATTCACAATTACTAGTCATTATGAAGACCAAACCTGGCTACACTTTCCAACATTGCATGCACTAGACTGACTCATGATATGTGGAGTCTATATATGGATTTTATGTAGGGACCAGAGACATGGCACAGGTGGATTCCAGTAGTTGTCAGGACTATGCCGCAATAGATATGGCTATGGGATCCATGGATTCAGTTGGTTGATAGGTCACTCCATTACATGACGAGCAAGATCATGGCAGAGGGTCATCTAGTTCACTTTGGGTTCAACACATGGGAGTTCGTTGAGACCTCCATTGTATGGGTAGGCATATTTTTCCTGTTGTTGCTTAGGATCGGGATTAGCTTTGGATGGCTAGGCGTTGACATCATGGAGATGCCTGGGAAGGATGAGTTTGGCCTTTACAGATATTTCGTCATCAGATTCCAAGACAGAAGGATATGATACAGGCATGATGGGCGGTCAATTATAGTCAGAGTAGCGTAGTATCAGCATGGCGGTACCCTCTTGAGATTAGCGTGGGACCCCGGCACTACAAGGCTACGTAGTTCAGCTTCCCTTAGGGAAGAGTTATTTTCTACAGGAGGATATCAGGCAGATTTTCCATTAGGTTTTAGTGGTTCACTGATAACACGGGGGACTTCACCATTGTGGCAGGATGTTCAGCAAGGAGAGATTAGGGAGAGCACATGGGCGAGGATTCATCTCCACGAGGGTTGGACTGTATCTTCAAGAGTCTACTCTTGAAGTGCATGAGATTGATTACTCAATCGGGAAGCTTCTCAAGGAGTTGATTAGGATTTCACCTTACCAAGGTGCTCTACTTAATGGAGATATGCAGTGGGCTTCTAGTGACTATCTGGTTGGATGGCAAGTGTAGCAAAGGGGGCTTCACATGGATCAGGATAGTTTGGGGCACTAGTGCCATAGGATTTCTTCATGTGATGGTGGTGCAACAGCGAGGAGTGGTTTAGTGGCACATTTGGGACCCTGGCATTAGCTAGGGGAACTTGTGGAGCAACAGCATATGGATATTACTTGAGGACAAGCAATTTTTGGCGGGGATGACAGTAATGTTCCCAATTTTGTGAATGCAAAGATCACTAAAGAGTTTTGCCATTTTTTGGTAATATTAAATAAAAAAAGAGGAAAATATTATTTTGTGGGAGAAAAGCGGAAATTATTATTTTAATGGAAAATAGCAGCAAAATAATCTTTTATTGGAGAAGGGAGGCAAATTATTAGTTTAATGGAGAATGGCAGCAAAATAATATTTTATTGGAGAATGGAGGTAAATTATTATTTTATTTGAATGGCGGCAAAATGTTTCCTAGTGGAAAATGTCCCCTGCCAATAAAATAATAGGAAAAACAAAAGGAGAATCTAGAATCTAGAGGGACACTCCATGAAGAATTATAAAAGGATGAGGAACTCAATTACAAATCATTCTATTCCTATCTATCTCTTAACATAGAAAAGAACCTCAAGCGAGTTTCAAGAGTTTCAAGCAAAACTCAAAGCTAATTTCCGTCGACTTCAAGTGCCACCCTAGTTAGCTCTTAGGGAAGATCATTTCATATCTTCCATTTGTGTTTATTGCAAGGACATTCAATCTTTTAAGAGGCCTAATTTGTCTTATGAGGCGCCAAATTATTCTCCAAGCAGAACAGATAGAGAACAAGCATTCCCATCATTAGTTTGGATCAGCAAATATGGAGATCGAATTGCACAGATTATCAAGGGAATTAAAGAGGATTTAATCACTTTCTTAATGCAGGAGACATGGGAGTCATAAGAGGCAGAGATCTCCTTTCTAAAGTGTGCATGGAGCTAAAGACATTAGGTTATTAAGGAGCGGTAACAACACTCTAAAGGAAGAATTCATGAAGATTGATTTCATCAGCAACAAGGCCGAACTCCTCATTTCATTCTGGGCCTGATTTGGACAAGGAAAGGAGCGTAAATTTTGGAGGACGAACTGTGTATTCTCTCTAGATATTCGCTTAGCTTGGGACAGGAATAAAAGAGGCTGATTTCACTTAGGGAGAGAGTTGATTAATCCTTAAGGAAGCACACGCATTACTAGATCCAACTCTGAAATTTTCGGAAGGAACCAATAAGTTATTCTTGGAATCCTTATCAGTTTGAACTTTGAAGAGGTTTAGTTTCCCTTAAAAACAAGTCGGAATTTCTGAAGTTTGTTGTCTACATTAAGGCTGCATACCCTATCATTCTAAGGAAGCCGAATTGCTCACTACAAACCCATTCACTCAGGATATTTTATCAGTATTAATTCCAGAACATGGACACTAAAGAGCATATCGATCCCATGCTTATTTATCATCAATTAAGCTTGATTTAATCACTTGAAAGAGGTCATATTTATACCTTGGTGAGGACGGAATTTTCCAGCAAACAAATCTCAGATTGTTATTGTAATTTCCTATTGGCAATTTCCTGGAGTTTAACATTAACATCAGTAGAGGTCATGTTCCTTGTTTCCAGAATATCAAGCCTTTCAGCAGTGCATAATTCTGAAGTTAGATTTATATTTCTTGCAATTGTTCAGCATTCCTTTTGGCATATTATCTAGGGGAGGTCCAAGTGCTGTAGCATTTTCTATATTGTTTGCTGGAGCGTGATTCATCAAGCAATGTAATGTCCATGAAATAATACAAATTTCCCTTTAATTAGTGGAGCAAATCCAGGTGTTGCCCTCAAGTGATGCTTGTAATTCTTTGGAAATATTTTTGAGAATAAAATTCAGATTTGCCCACATATTGCCTAAGGCGTTATTTATCATGTTTTTTCACGAAATATTTGACGAAAGTCTGAGTTGTTTGCTGCAGGTGTTTCTCCCAGAATTTGCATGACAACTGTTTATAGAAAGGTGTCAATGAAAGGTTTAAATTTTTTGGAAACATTTGTTTGAGAATATTACAGTGGTATCAAAGCATGATCTTGGCCAGCTGTGGGGAAGCTAGCAAGATCATGGAGGTGTTGGGCATGCATGCACAGTAATTGGTGAAATTTATGAACATTCCAATGCCCCGAAGAGGGAGGAGTACATAGGGAATCATGGAGATCTTCAAAAACAATGAGAAAATGATCAAAAACAATGAGAAGATGATCAAAGTGTTGGCCCAGTTGAGTAGCAATAAGGGGGTAAACCATAGTCATCCTAATTTTTATGATGAAGATGTTAGTTTTTGTAGCATCGGATGTGTTATAGCTTTGAAATTTTGTGGAGAGGCTAGAATACATGAGATCTCCAAAATCCATAAATCGTTTCTGGAAATTCCACCTAGAGATAACTTAATTAGATTATTAGTCAGTTTTTAATAATTTCCTAAGTCTAAACTTAGAGAATATGATTAATTAATCAAAATTAATTAATTCATGGTGTGAATGTTCTAGAAAGTCACTGGATCGATTTCTAGTTAATCCTAGCCATTGATTAAGATCTAATCTTGGTCGTTGAAGTCTCAATGAAGGATTATAAGAAGAAGTCGATAGGGCTTGGAGAAATCACTTGAGACACTTGAGCAGTTCGAATTTACTGGGAAATTGATTTCCAAAGTAGAAGTTGCTTGTTGCTAGAGAGAGGTTCAATGAGATCAAAGAAGTGAGGGAGGTGCAGAGACAGTGAAGTCGGAGGAGTCATTCCAGATCCGATGAGTGCATTTGCAGAGAGGCTGAAGTGCCAGAGAGAAGCTAACGCAGAGGTAGCGCAGTAACCTCTAGAGGCAAATCCGCATTTGCTGGGGAGAAGCAATGATTCAGTGTAGGAAGTTGGACAGAGGTTCCAAAGGCTAGGAGAGCCATTTTCCCAGACAACAGCTGACCAGACGGCTTGAGGAGGAGCAATTCCAAGTTGAGTGACACAGAGACTGCGTGAGGGTGACGCAGTGACTACGCAGAGGCAGTTTGGATGGATCAATTTTGAGTTGAGGTCAGTTCTTGGATTCGCCTGTGGAGTGAGGAATTTCCTCACTAGTTTTTCTTGCCATTTTTCTCTGTAGGATTGCCAGTTTGGGCATCCAGTTGTACTCAGATTATTCCACTATTGCATAATAATAAAACCCTCAATTGTTGCACCGGTTTTCCCAAGTTGGGTTTTTCCAGTGACATTGGTCCAAAAATAACTATGTTATTTTATTTGTGTGTGCTAGCATTTCCTCCAGTGTTTATTTCTTCCGCAATTTTTATTTGTGAAAGTTGTAGTGTATTTATTTTGATATTTGTCGCAGAAAACAATAGATAAATTGTTAACTAGAATTAACAATTACAATAAATAATATAGGTTGTTGCAATAGGATTCATGTCTCTGAATTTTCACAGAAGACCCTAGACTTAAGCATGCCATGGGGATGAAGCCATTCACATCACTTATGGGAGATCAGCCAAAGTAGGGCATAGATCGAACTAGTGTGACTCTGGAGTCACCACTATTGGAGAGCGCATTGATGACACATGTTGACATAGTGGCAGGGAGAGTAGAGCACACACCCATGGGGCCATCCATTGACAAGATGCTAGTAGGCACAGAGAAATCAACATCGTTGATATAGTTTCCAAACGACAGCCACCCACGACTGACTGATGAGGACGTTTTGCATGATGGGTTATCTATGGAGGAGCAATTGGTGGCTCACATTAAGCCCATAATGGAGGAAGATGTGTAGCCATTTTGGGGCTAGCCATTGATGAAGGGAAGCAAAGAGATCACATGTTAGGACTTCAACGCAATTCACTGCCGAGGGAGGCTAACAGGGCTCTCAACAATATTAGCTCAATTCTATGCATTGGACAGAGAGAGGCGGAGTTATCTACACAGACCATAGGAGATGACCAGGTCAGCAGGATTGAGCATCATGAGTAGAGTATGGCATAGCAATCATGGAGGAATTTTTCCGTACACAGGAGATTGTGTATTTGATCCCTCCTTTTGGATTGGATGGCAAGAGGTGCTGAGCTAGTACCCAATGGAGCGGCCTAGGTGTTTGGAAACATCCATGACCACAGTTCAATAGAAGACGTGGGTTACCAAAAGCGCTTAAGGACTAGACTATTGTTGGGATCTAGATGGTATTTCTTGTCACATCATGGACTTGGTTAGTAAGGGTGTCAGTGGTGTGATGGATACAATGCCTGATCAAACGTGCACTTTTATGCCTTCATGAGTACTTGGACAGTACTAGTGACAAGTTGGATTGACCAGGGCGGAGGCAGACCTCATGGGATACCTTGGCATATTGGTGGCATGTGGGGTCACAAGATGATTAGCACACTCTGGCAGGAGCTGGTAGGAGGAGGTAGCATCAACAGGCCACTAGACAGGGCATTGTATGGAGATGGTGCTCTCTCATCAATGTATTGTACGCAGGAGTTACTGAGGATCGGCACAGTAGTGTTATTCCCATTAGCATGTGCGGAGTTAGGCCGCTCAGGACTACCAGGGCAGATGAGGAGGTATAGCTCGCATCGTGGTGGGTTCACTAGTAGAGTGGTGGATGCATTGGCACTTGTGGGATACCATATGGTACTAGGTAGTACAGCAGTGGGCATTGGTGTCCAACAATTCACTAAGTCCACGTAGTTCAGTATTATGCAGAGTGTGGGGATGTGTGTTTGTGTGCAGCAGAGTATGATGGTGTACAAAAAGTTGTTGGAGCGCTGCCTCTTGAGTGATCTCCTGACAGGGACAACAGGCGTAACATTGGGGTTGGCTTACCCAAGATTAATGAGGGCACGAGATAGCATCTCTTGGTCATATCCCACGAGACACACACGCCTATTTCTCCTTCAAATAGCTCATAGTGTCAAAGGTTTTGGTTATTGTCCCTTGACACTCTCAGCACGAGCAACAGGGTACAGGAAGCTCACTTGAGACAATTGGATGGGTCTCGGTGTGCCAGGAGAGAGACTTTCCAGCAGTGGCATATGGTCAGGGTGCGAGTTCGCAGATGCAGACTTGGGTTTGGCCTGGCCTGCTACAGAGGTAGCATGTGCTCCACCCTTCAGCTCACACTAAGGGAGATACATGATCCATTTTGGGCGAGCCATTCTAAGGCGTCACATGAGCATATATAGCGGGTGGTGGACCCTTCTTACAGGCATATGTTTAGACTACAAGAAATTTCACTGTGTGCCTTCAGTAGACAAGATAGCATATCTAATGGTGTCGTGTACCAGGCGCAAGGTAGTTTTGCATGCATCAGATTGATTCATGATATATGGAGTCTATATATGCATTGCATGCAGGGACCAGAGACGTAGCACGGGTGGATACCAGTAGTTGTCAGGACTATGCCATAACAAATCTAGCTATGGGATCTAGGGATTCAGTTGACTGATAGGTCACTCAATTTCGTGATGAGTAGGATCATGGCAGAGGGTGATCTAGTTCACTTTGGGTTCGACACATGTGGATTCGTTGAGACCTCCATTGTATGGCTAGGTAGATTTTTCTTGTTGCTGCTCGGGATCAGGATTAGCTTTAGACGGGTAAGCGTTGACATCATGGAGATGCCTAGGCAGGATGAGTTTTTCCTTTACAAATATTTCGTCATCAAATTTCAGGAGAGAAAGGTACAATACTGGCAAGATGGGCAATCATTTATTGTCAAAGTAGCGCAGTGCCGACGTGGTGGTACCCTCTTGAGATTAGCATGGAACCCCAGCACTACATGGCTAGGTCGTTCAGCTACCCTTAGGGACGAATTATTTTCTACAGGAGGAGATTAGGCAGATCTTCCATTGCGTTTTAGTGGTCCACCGATGACATGGGGAACTTCACCAATATGGCAGGATGTTCAGCAAGGAGAGATCAAGGGGAGCACATGCAGGCAAGGATTCATCTCCACAGGGGTTGAATTGTATATTTAGGAGTCTACTCTTGAAGTGCATGAGATTGATTATTCAAAAGGGAAGTTCTCGAGGTGTGACTCTATCTAGTTGGATGGCGAGTGGAAAGAAGGGGGCTTCACATGGATCAGGATGGTTTGGGACCCTGGTGTGATAGGATTTGTTCATGTGATGGTGGCACAACAGCGAGGAGTGGTTCAATCGCACATTTGGGACCCTGGCATTAGCTAGACCAACTTGTGGAGCAGCAGCATATGGATATTGATTGACGACAAGCAATTTTTGGTGGGGAGGACTGTAATCTTCCCAATTTTGTGAATGCAAAGATTACTGTGGAGTTTTGCCAATTTTGGGTAATATTAAATAAAAAAGGGGAAAATATTATTTTGTGGGAGAAAAGCGGAAATTATTATTTTAATGGAAATTGGTGGCAAAATAATATTTTATTGGCAAAGGAAGGAAAATTATTATTTTAATGGAGAATGGCAGCAAAATAATATTTTGTTGGAGAAGAGGCAAATTATTTTTTTATTGGAATGGCGAACAATTATTATTTTATTTAAATGGCGGAAAAATTTCTCATAGTGGAAAGTGGCCCCCACCAATAAAATAATAGGAAAAAAAAAGAGAATCTAGAAACTAGAGGGAGGCTCCATGAAGAATTATAAAAGGAGGAGGAGCTCGATTGCAAATCATTTTATTCCTATCTATCTCTTAACATAGAAAAGAACCTCAAGCGAGTTTCAAGAGTTTCAAGCGAAACTCAAGGCTAATTTCGGTGGACTTCGAGTGCCACCCTAGTTAGCTCTTTGCAAAGATCATTTCAGATCTTCCATTTGTGTTTATTGCAGGGACATTCAATCTTTTAAGAGGCCAAATTTGTCTTATGAGGGGTCGAATTATTTTCCAACCAGAACAAGCATTTGTAGAAATTTCAACCCCACTCTAGTTTTCAGTTTGAGCTTATCACTCCCATATAGTTAAATGCCCATTCCCATAATCATACATTCAAAATTATGGAAATGAAATAAATTTCTGAAAACACAAATTTGGGAATTTCACTAGTGCTGGAAATGCAGAAATAAAAAACACAGAAAAATATTACAACCACACACAGAAAAATAACACTGTGATTTTTGGTCAATGTGACCCTGGAAAAACCTGTTAATTTTGGACAACTAGGTCCAAACTCCATGTTCTGATGCTCAGATGAAGATGACAATATTTTTATTGGATTCCTCTTTCGGAGAGGTGCAAGATCGATCTAAAGATCATCTTGATTCGATGAGCAAAACATTTATTTTGAATTAATTCCACTTATGTGCAAGGTTGCCCAGATTTGAAATGTAGGCTTGAAGCCCCAACAGATGTGTCACACACCCTCACTGATGGATATATATAGGTCAATGTTGGAGGTCATTTTCACTCATCACATCATCACTCATTCTCTCTCATCATCTGATTGGTTCGATCACCTTGGAGGCTCTTCTTCTCTCACATGTCGAAAATTTCAGTGAAGGAAGATGTTTGTTTTGACCTAGGGTTTCAACGCAGATTTGACCAGTGTTGACTTTCGTCGATGCATGGTCAAACTAACCCCAAACTTGCTCAAAATTCCGATTTCTAAAGTCTGCATTTATTGGCATAGAAATCAAGGTTGACTGTTGACTTTGACCGAGCTGTGTTGACTTTTTACTGCTGCTATTTTGCATTGACCGTTGACTGGGACAGGGTTGACTTTCGTTGACTTTGGATTGACGGATATAGCTATCCGAGAGGGTTTTCTGACACTTATGGTTCGCTGACGGTATTGAGACTTTGTTGGTTGAAGCATCCTGTTGACCGTCGTAACGCACCACAACACATATATTTTGCTTATCAAGTTAAGTGTAATTTTTGGCTTGTCTTTTATCGATCTACTGGTATGTTCTATCAGCATTTTACATTCTTGTTTATGTGATTTCTGTTTGATATTGGGAATAAAAGTAAAGTTGCATCAAGCATAGAACATCTACAAAAATTTACATGGTATCAGAGGTGAGCTGAAGACAAAGCCCAAGTTTGTAACAATCACCAAAGAAGAGCATGGGTACCTCAAACTATAATGGCTTTAAAGCTAATGACAAATTGACTGGGAAGGAAGACTTCCATGCTTGGAAGATGACTTTGGATCTTATGTTGGAAGACCAAGATGTCATGGACTATGTGCAGGGTAAAATCCAAGAGCCTCCATCCGCTGCACCAGTTGCCACCAAGTCAAAGTATAAGAAGGGGGAAATAAAAGCAAAGTTGATGATCCGGGATTCAATTCAGAAGAGTCTGGTTGCCTACATATCTGAGATACACACATCCAAGGAGATGTATGATAAGTTGGTCAACATGTTCAAGGCCAACAATGCAAATCAAGTCCTTTTCTTCAAGAACCAATTGAAGAATCTGAAGAAAGGCAGGAATGAATCCGTTCAATCATATTTTCTAAAATTGATTGAGATCAGAAATAATCTTCTGGCCATTGGGGAGACAATAGCTGATCGAGAAATGGTTCTCACTGCACTTGGAGGTCTCTCCTCCGAATGGCATGTATTCAATACTACCATTCTCAATAACAACGTGATACTTGATTTTGACGAAGTACTATCGAGATGCGTACAAGAAGAGACAAGGATGAAGGAAAATGAAAATGAAGGAAATGTTGCCTTCACTGCTCATGCTAAGAAGAAGAACAATGGTGGTCCGACGAACAAAGGAACAGCAGGGGCCCAAGGAAAGAAAGGAAAATGTTACACATGTCACAAGACCGGCCACTATGCTAGAAAATGCCCTTTCAAGAAGGATTCTCCTGATGATGATGATAACAACAACAACCGAAGGAATGGCAATCAAAGGAACAACAGGTTCAAAGAGAAGAGGAAGGCTCCCTCTAGTGGAAATGGGCAACCTTTCAAAAGGTCTAGAAATTCCAAGCATGAGGAATCTAATTTTGTTGATGATAAAAGAAATTAATTCATTCTTGTATCTACCCTCTCTGTTGCATCTCCACCCAACACTATGGATGTCTAGTTGATAGATAATGGTGCCTCAAGGCACATCACTGGGTTCAAAGAAGCACTTTCTAATATGGTTGAGAAGGATGTTAATCTGAAAATTATCGTCGGAGATAATGCCATATATCCTGTGAAAGGGATAGGGACTGTGACCCTCCACTTGTATCAAGGTCAAGTCCTCCGCTTGCAAGATGTACTATATGTACCTAATTTGAAAAAGAACCTTGTGTCTATTTCGGCCATGGAAGACAAATGTTTCAATGTGGCATTCATTGATGGGAAGGTGCGCATCTGGAAGAAGAGTTTCAAGGAAGCTATCACGATTGGGTTTAGAGTTGATACACTCTACCAGGTTGGAGGAAGTCCATTGGGAGCGATGACATGTGATACTATCCGACAGACTGAACTATGGCACCGGAGGTTTGGACACCTTCACTACAAACTTCAAAGCCCTTCCTGAAGCAAGGAAGGTGGTGATGGGGATGCTCGATTTCACAAATGATCATAAAAGTGTATGTCAGGGCTATGCTGAAGGAAAGCATACAAGGGGACCTTTCCCCTCAAGTGTCACAAAGACATCTGATGTCTTGCAATTAATACATTCTGATCTGTCTGGTATGCTGCCCATGACATCCTTGGGAGGATGTTCTTATTATATGATGTTCATAGATGACTTCTCTCGCAAGACTTGGATATACTTCTTGAAGAAGAAGGATGAGGCTTTCATGTGGTTCCGTACCTTCAAAGCCTTGGTGGAAAATCTAACAGGGAAGAAGTTCAAGATATTGAGGACCGATAATGGCACTGAATATGAGACGAACAAGTTCTAGAACTTTTGCAGAGAAGCTGGCATCAAGAGGGAGACCACAACTGTCTATACTCCTGAGCAAAATGGCGTTGCTAAAAGAAAGAACGGGACCATTGTGGAAGTTTTCTGTACCATGCTATATGACCAAGGTCTTCCGAAGTTTCTGTGGGGAGAAGCTGCGAACACTGTTGTGTACATACAAAACCGACGCCCACATTCCGCTCTGGACTCCAAAACTCCCGAAGAGGTTTTCTCTGGTAAGAAACCTAACGTCTCACATTTTAGGGTTTTTGGATGTCGTGTTTATTTTCATGTACCGAAGGAGAAGAGGAGCAAGTTGGATGCTTTTGGAAAGAAGGGAATGTTTGTGGGCTATAGTGAAACTTCAAAAGCCTAAAGAGTTTATGTTCCTGGTCAAAGGGAAGTGGAGATATGCCACGATGTTACCTTTGATGAAGATGCTTCCCTGAGGAAAGTAATCAATCTTCCGAGATCTAAGGAAGATCATGAAGCAAGGCCTGGAAATCAAGAAGAACAGAAGGATGAGTCGATGCCCAATGTTGAAGGATCGATGGACCCTATTGATCCACCTCCTTCAATGAGGAAAAGACCATCATGGCTCAGGGACACTCTCGAGGATGCCGAGAATCATATGGCCCCAAGGGGGACATTCCATGAAAGCAAGAAGTCGAATAGATACCAAGGGTATCTAGGAGCCATGAGTACAATCGTACAATCTGAGCCTGGATCTTTTGAGGAAGCCGTAAAGCATCAAGTATGGAAGGATGCTATGCACGAAGAATATGAGTCCATTATGAAGAATGATGTCTGAGATGTGGTTCCGAGACCGGAGGACTGTAGAAATTTCTGAATCTTAATTCTTATGCAGAAATTATTTCCATTAATCTGGTTAAGCTTCTCCTAATTATACAAGTTATCAACTGAATAAATTCAAGTTAACATCAAAGCATAACACATAACAGATCTCTACCAATTCATTTAGAATAAGCACATGCACACATAGACAAAGTGACACAATTATTTCTGGACAAACTGTCCCCAAAAAAACCCGATGTGGGAAAACCGGTCTCTAGCTGCTGGAGGGCACTATTATTAAGAATATTTCTGAATACACAACTCTGGGTTCCAGATCTGGAAAACCCCACAAACAAAACTCTAGATCTGCAGCACCTGGCTGATCTAAGACCAACAATACTGATTGATCCACACCCTCAAACGGGATTTACAGAACTCGGCAAAATCTAGGCCTAGAAACCCCAGATCTGCCTCTAAAAGACACGGCATCAACCTCTAAAGGCCTCCAAATGCTCAGCGTTGTCACTGGAAGGGACTGCGTTACCCCAGACTGGGTGACGCAGTCACTACGCTGCCCCTAAGGGTCTCTGCGTAACCCCTGAAGGGCTTCCTGAAAATCACGTTGTCCTTGCTGCTGCTGTTGCTGCTACTACTACTGCTGTCTGTTGCTGTTGCCGTCTGCTGCTGCCTTCCTCTGTGTTGTCTTCGCTGATCTATTCTCTGCTTCTTGTGTATTCTAGACCCCGGGATCAGATCATCCCCTTGGTCTAAATTCCCCTCTCTGCAACTGAAACACTTTTGAGAATTCTTAGCAACCCCGCCCTAGAATCTCAGCTTAGCTTCAGTGCTCTGCCTCTGTGTGTTTTACAAATGACCCCAAGCCTTTCCTTTATACTTTTCTCGTTGACAAATCAACGACCAAGATTAAATCTTTAATCAATGGCTAAGATTAAAATAAAGCTTGATCCATGTGACTTAAGACAATTTCATCACATGTTTAATTAAATTCACTTTAATTATTTTATTTTCCTAAGTTTTAACTTAAGAAATACATTAAAATAATCAATTAATTTAATATCTCCTAAACCAGATGAAATTTCCCAAATCCATTCATGGGTCTTGTAGATTAGGTGAACTCTAGTCCTTCCTCAATATTTGGGACCTAGAACACAACTGATGCTACCCCAAATACACAAAATCCCAGCACTCCCTCTTAGCATCAAGGGTGTGTTATAGCAATACATCACACTTATGCATTACATGATTTTGGGCACTGGTTCTGTGCTGCTAAAGCTTGGCCTCCTGCCACTCAACTCTGCACTATTGCTGCCATTCTATACTGCTGCCCATGACTCTGCCACTGCCACTGCAACCACTGTATTGCAGCTCCCTCTCAATATGCTGCATCTGTGCTGCTCATAGCACTGCCACTGTTGATCTGTTGCACTGCAACTTCAGTTGTTGAGAGAAACCACTGAATCTCCTGCCCAATCTTTGACAAACAAGTCAGATGGAGTGCATCCTCATTACTGAAGCTCCATAGGCTGCAGATCTGTGTTGGCATCTAAAGAACGATGCACAGCTATAGCTCTGCCTGCGTAATCAAGCTCCCTCTGCACTACTGCAGTCACATCAGCTCCTTGTGCTGAAATCTATCACGTTGCTGTTGTATTGTATTGTCCCTCTTAAGCTCTCTGCGCTGCTGCAACTCTGCACTGCGTAAGCAATACTGCATTGCGCTATTGAAGTCACATCAGCCTCTACGCTGCTACTACTTCTACGCTGCTGCTGCTATGCTCTGCACTGCTCCTCCCAGCCTCCAGATCTGCCTCTGCTTATGCCTCATCTGTGATATATGCACCCACTGCTCCACTTGTCCCGCTATTGTCTTAAGGCTATCGTAGCTTGCTTGTGATCCAAGAGATGAGTTGCTCAAGGATCTCGCCTTACTTCCATGTAGCTCCTCTACATGTCCATGTCACCCCACCTCCGTGGTTCATGAGCACTCATGGCCACATCATCTCCAGACCCATCATCTACCACTGGTGCTTTGGAAGAAGATGTGTCCTTGTCCTTCTTCTTTTCTGGATAATGGCTGGAAAAATGTCCCATTTCGCCACACTGGAAGCACTTGATCTTAGAAAGATCCTTCTTCTTCTTCAGCTGCTTCTTTGATGCGAAGGCTGCATCTTCCTCCTCTTCCTTCTTAACCTTCCTCAACACAGGGTTGTGCTGCTTCTTGGTGAACCTTCGTAGTTCTTCTTGCCGCAGGATCGACCACAAGTTGTCCCAATCTGGGAGGTCCGCTCTGCTCAAGATACTTTGGACAAAGGTTTGCCACTCATCCGTGACTGCATTGAGGGCAGTCCTGACTATCACTGCTTCATCTATGGTTGCACCCATTGCAGTCAGTTGATCCCTGATTGACTGCAATCTGAAGAGGAAATGCTCGATGTCGTCTCCCTTGGTCATCATGAATGGTCTCATTTGGGCCTCCAACAGCATCTTTCTTTAGACTGATTTTCCCTCATATAAGGAAGTCAAGGCCTTCGACACCTCATTAGCTGTCTTCTTCTCAGCTATGTGTGGTACAATATGGTCCTTGATACTGTCCATTATCAGCCGCTTGGCATGCCCAGCAGCTTCTCTATGCTTCTGTAGAAGATCCGCATCTGTCGGTGTGGCCAGGGTCTGCTCTGTATGGTCTCTTAGACCATATGCCTCTAGGACAATCAGGATCCTAGCTTTTCATACCGAAAAGTGTGAGAGGCCCTCTAGCCTATCCTGATCAAGCAGTCCATGAGGAGCCATCTACTCAAAATGTGCCGGAACTCCTCTTCTTTATGCTAGAGATCTTGGATCTAGGGTCCTTTTCGAACTGGGAACCCTCTGCTCCCTCTGATACTTGATTTCCCTCCTTGGAAATCTACCAAATCAACTATGATTCAGCTTCTTCTTTGATCCTCTGACCAAACTGCAAGTTTCCTTTGGCAAGAAACTCTTTGAGAAGCTGATCTCTTCCCAAACTTTGTCACTTGTGCTGAGGTTAAAAATCTGAAAACTTCAGAATTTTAACCCCACCAACTCTTCTGAATTTCTACAACTTTTCTGCAGACTTTTTCTGGATCTGATAGATTCAAATCTGAATCACACTCGCTAGCTTCAGAGCTAACTAGCGTTGTTTCCGAGCTGCCTCTGCGCAGTAATTGCGTGGGCTTGCTAGGACACAGCGCTGGACAGCGTCACCCTTCCCTCTGCGTGAATCTCCTCCTGAAAACTGTGTTGTCCCTTTAGATCTGCTTTTTTGCTGCCTTTCCAGCTGCTTTCTGCAGCTAGATCCTTCAGATGCTTCCACTGGTGACCCTTCTCGATCTACAATTGCTCCAATATCATGTAGAAATTTCTGAATCTTAATTCTTATTCAGAAATTATTTATGTTAATCCGGTTAAGCTTCTCCTACTTATACAAGTTATCAACTAAATAAATTCAAGTTAACATCAAAGAAAAACACATAACAGATCTCTACCAATTCAGATCTAGAATAAGCACATGCACACATAGACAAAGTGACACAGTTATTTCTGGACAAACTGTCCCCGAAAAAACCCAATGTGGGAAAACCGGTCTCTGGCTGCTAGAGGGCTCTATTATTAAGAATATTTTTTAATACACAACTCTGGGTTCTAGATCTAGAAAACCCTACAGAGAAAACTCTAGATCTGCAGCACCTGGTTGATCTAAGACCAACAATACTAGCTGATCTACATCCTCAAACGAGATTTACAGAACTCAGCCAGATCTAGACCTAGAAACCCCAAATCTGCCCTTGAAAGACACTGCGTCAGCCTCTGAAGGCCTCCAAATGCTCAACGTTGTCACTGGAAGCGACTGCGTTACCCCAGACTGGGTGATGCAGTCACTACGCTGCTCCTAAGGGTCTCTGCGTAACCCCTGAAGGGCTTCCTGAAAATCATGTTGTCCTTGCTACTGCTGCTGCCATTTGCTGCTGCTACCGTCTGCTGATGTTGTTGTCTGCTGCTGCTACTGCTGTCATCTGTTGCTGCTGCTGTCGTCTGTTGTTGCTGTCATTGCCTTCCTCTGCGTTGTCTTTGTTGATCTATTATATGCTTCTTGTGTATTCTAGACCCCGGGATCAGATCGTCCCCTTGGTCTAAATTCCCCTCTCTGCACTTGAAACACTTCTGAGAATTCTTAGCAACCCCGCCCTCTAATCTCAACTTAGCTTCAGTGCTCTGCCTCTGCGTGCTTACAAATGACCCCAAGGCTTTCCTTTATACTTTTCTCGTTGACAAATCAACAGTCACGATTAAATCTTTAATCAATGGCTAAGATTAAAAGAAAGCTTGATCCGTGCGACTTAAGACAATTTTATCACATGTTTAATTAAATTCACTTTAATTATTTTATTTTCCTAAGTTGAAATACATTAAAATAATTAATTAATTTAATATCTCCTAAACCAGATGAAATTTCCCAAATCTATTTCTGGGTCTTGTAGATCAGCTGAATTTTAGTCCTTCCTCAATATTTGGGACCTAGAGCACAACTAATGCTACCCCAAATACACAAAATCTCAACAAGGACAAAGCAGTTGTCACCTCGAAATGGCTCTATAAGATCAAGCATGGATTTGATGGTAGTTCAAGTCAAGATTCGTTGCCCGTGGCTTCTCTCAAAAGGAAGGCGTAGACTATGATGACATTTGCCCCTGTGGCCCGATATACCACCATCCGATCTATCATACGCCCTTGGTGCTACGCAAGGATGGAATATTCATCAGATGGATGTGAAGACCGCATTTCTGCACAGTGCGATAAAAGAAGAGGTGTATGTGGAGCAACCTCTAAGGTTCGAAGTCCAGGATCGAGACACCCATGTTTGCAGGTTGAAGAAAGCCCTCTATGGGTTGAAGCAAGCCCTCTATGGGTTGAAGCAAGCCCTCTATGGGTTGAAGCAAGCACCCAGAGCTTGGTACGAGAGGATAGATAGCTACCTGATGAAGCTAGGCTTCACTCGTAGTAATGTTGATCCGAACCTGTATTTCAAGGTTGATAGAGAAAAGCCTCTCATTCTAGTGTTGTATGTGGGCGACCTCTTCCTGACAAGTGCTGACCCTCTCATTCATCAGTGTAAGAGGGAGCTCGCTGCTGAGTTCGAGATGAAGGACCTAGGACTAATGCATTACTTCCTAGGCCTAGAGGTCTGGCAGAGACCTGGCGAGATTTTCCTTTCACAAGAAAAATATATTGTGAAGCTTCTGGAAAGATTTGGAATGGTGGACTGTAAGTCCGTGTCGACACCGATGGAGCTCAACTTTAAGAAGTTGAGTGGCAGCGTTGCTGGGCCCGTGCTAGTAAATCCCACTGAGTATTGTCAACTCGTAGGGGCCCTGATGTTCTTAGTGAACACTCGTCCGGACGTATGTTTTGCAGTGAAAACTTTGAGTCAACATATGGTTGAACCTCATCTCTTCATTGGGTTGGTGCCAAGAATCTGTTGAGATATCTTCGGGCCACGATAAATGCTATGAACCTAATTCATAACTTAGGTGATAAATATAGTCATTAATAGAATAAATAGAAATGAAATGTAATTGCTAAATAATCAATCAGGATTATGTTAAGTAGTCATTAGTTAACTGAAAAGGCATGTATAAAAGACATCCCTGTTCATGAAAGGTCACCTACATAGGTATAAAAAGCAGGACCTCATTGTAATCATTCAATCGTCTTATATCATATCATATTAATAAATATTTATTATTATAAATACCTCTTTTGTATTTTTATAATTAAAGTTGCTTTTGCTATTAAGTCTACAAATTTACAAATCTTGCTGCTACAGTAACCAAATCTACAACTTCCGTTGTTACAGTGGTATCAAAGTTCTTAAGGAAAAGGGAATAAGCCCTAATTACAAGGAGTATGAGGAGTATGTCTTCATCAATGACGATGGACGATCAGATAGAAAAGGAAATATGGCTAAAACGTATGGAGGCCAAGGAGAATTTTAACAAGGTAATGCAGACATTTAATGCCATTATGGACAAGTTAGATCTAATGCAAAAACGTCAACAGAACAACTCAGCTAATTCAGATCATCATCATGAATATAACATGTTTGAAGAAGAGAAATTAAATAAGGTTGAATTGGAAATCAGCTCACATGGAGGCTATAGTGTTGAACCACCTAGAAGTAGAGACTTTGAGATCAACCATGGAAATTATAGAGCTGAGAAACCAAGAGAAGAAAATGCAACTCAGTCCACTGGTAAAGCCAGTAATGCAACAAAAGAAGTTATTGAGAACTTTTGTATAAATGAAAATCCAATGGCAGAAAAAGAAACAATTATTTATGTGAAAGAGCCACATAAAGAGTTTAACGTGACTGCTATCATAGAGGCAACAACAGACATAGTCATTGAAAATGAAAGAAACCATGAAAATGCAGATGCTTATAAACAACAAAATGTTTCATCCCCGGAATTGAAAGAAAAATGTGAAGAGACAAACACATCCAAAGCCACTGATACAGTCCCAAAAGCTGTTGAGGCCTTCGGTGATGAAGCAGATATGGTTGTTAAGAATGAAGCATTTGATGATGAGGAGAAGTTGCATCGAATGATAATTGTTGGTAACTTACCTCTAAATCTAAAGAGAAATCACGAAAAATTGCCAGAAGAACAAGGAATAGTTAGGAAACATGAAAAAGTCTTGCAAGACCTGCCAATAAAAATACCTCTTGATAAGGAACATGAACATTCAATAGAAGTCAAGAAAGGACCCGACCCTGTCAATATCAAATCTTGTCGCTATCCACATCACCTAAAGATTGAACTCGAGAAGATGCTCCATGATCTTTTTAAAATGTGGGAAGCAAGAGCTCGCTGCTCGAGAAACCCAGGCATTCGTCAACATTGTCCATCATTACGTATGCTTTGAGGACAAAGCATCTTTAAGAGAGGGGCAATGTTATATTTTATTAATTATTAGTTAGATATAGTTATATTAGGTTTTATTAAGTGAAAGGGCATGATCAAAGATCATGCCTCTTCGCTAAGGGACACCATAAGGCTATATTTAAAGCCTTGGTGATTCCCCATTGTAATCATCTCTCATCTTTTATCAATAATAATATATACTTATAAAGTTTACCAGAGTTTCCATGGGCTGAGATACACTACTGGGAGCGTTACATTCTATGGATATACTGATGACGATTGGGCTGGCAGTGTGGTGGATCGCAAGAGCACATCTGGATACTGCTTCACACTTGGCTCTGCTTCGATATCTTGGATGAGCAGGAAACAGAAGTCGGTGGCTTTGAGCACCGCAAAGGCCAAATATATTGCAGCAAGTATGGCCTGTTGTGAAGCAGTTTGGTTGTGAAAGCTCTTCAGTGAGTTGTTCGGGCATGTGCCAGATACCACCATGATACTGTGTGATAACCAGACTGGGATTCGGTTGTCCGAGAATCCTGTGTTCCACGATTGATCCAAGAATATTGATATCAGGTACCACTTTATCCGGGATATGGTACAGTTAGGCGTCGTAAGGCTCCATCATATAGGAACTGATGAGCAGGTCGCGGATATTATCACAAATCCCTTGGGGAAGGTCAAGTTCCTAACCTTCCATGAGAATCTTGAAATCATGGAACGACCCTATGCTGACGGTCTTGTTGGATGATGAGCTCTGGGAACTCTGGGAGCTCTGGGGGGCTTTGGGGATAGCTTCTCGGAGCTATAAGCAACCACAGAGCTAAGCTTGTTGAACCTTGTTGGTGTGCTTCTGCCCCACCGTTATGATGTTGAGTTGGTTCACCTCTCATGATTTGTGCCCCGTATGCATCCTACCCATTGAGTCCCGGACTCATGGGAAGTACCTCTCATTTGGCCAATGAGGTGGGAAAAGATAGAGACCAGTAGCAAAGACCGATGGACGAATCTGAGATTGTCGTACCCTCTATGTCTAAGTTGGCACGTGTCCAACCACTTGATCTGGGATCAAGTCTAGTGAGGTTTTGGACCTCCAACTGACTTCGGGTCAGGTAAACCAACTTCGGGTTGGTACGTGACTCTTTTGAGTCCTATAGAGGTTTCGGACCTCTAGGCTAAATTTGTCAGCCGGGAATGATATCTTTGTGACTAACCCTCTTTTGTTCTGAAATAAAGAAGCCAACAAAGCAAGTTACAACGGGATGATGCACGATGTTTGGATGGAAAAGGTGGATGGAGTTCTCCCTAGTTGAGAGGGAGTGTTAATTTTGGACAACCAAGTCCAAACTCCATGTTGTGATGCTCAGATGAAGATGCCAAAATTTTTATTGGATTCCTCTTTCGGATAGGTGCAAGATCAATCTAAAGATCATCTTGACCCAATGAGTTGAACATTTATTTTGAATTAATTCCACTTATGTGCAAGGTCGGGTAGATTTGAAATGTAGGCTTGAAGCCCCAGAAGATGTGTCACACACCGTCACTGATGGATATATATAGGTCAACGTTGGAGGTCATTTTCGCTCATCACGTCATCACTCATTCTCTCTCATCATCTGATTGGTTCGATCACCTTGGACGCACTTCTTCTCTCACACGTGGGAAATTTCAACGAAGCAAGATTTATGTTTTGACCTAGGGTTTCAGCGCAGATTTGACTAGTGTTGACTTTGGCCAACGCATGGTCAAATTGACCCCAAACTTGCTCAAAATTCCGATTTCTGAAGTCCACATTTATTAGCATAGAAATCGAGGTTGACCGTTGACTTTGACCAAGCTGCATTGACTTTTTCCTGTTGTTGTTTTGCATTGACCATTGACTGGGATAGCGTTGACTTTCATTGACTTTGGGTTGACTGATATAGCTGTCCGAGAGGGTTGTGTGACACTTCTGGTTGGCTGACTGTATTGAGACTTTGCTGGTTGAAGCATCCTATTGACCGCCGTAACGCACCACAACACATATTTTGTTGATCAAGTTAAGCGTAATTTTTGGCTTGTCTTCTGTCGATCTATTGGTATGTTCTATCAACATTTTACTTTCTTGTTTATGTGATTGTTGTTTGATATTGGGCATAAAAATAAAGTTGCATCAAGCATAGAACATCTACGAAAATTTACAAAACCCCCTACAACTCTTGGGGAAAACCAATTTGAGAGCTCTTCTTTATTTCTGAAAAATGCTTTTACAGTGAAATAGAAATACATAGAAAAATCCCAGCAACCACAAATTTACTTATCTCGAATTCCGTGCTTAACCTCCACCTCGGAAAACATGCCAACGACACAACAGAATTTTTACAGCAAAAATTACAGCATTAAATGTTGTACAGATAGCCTAGAAAACTGTGTCGAAACAGCTATACGAACTGCTTTGAAATTCGTGCCAAACCCAACTATATGAATTTCTCGAAATTCGTGCCAAGAAAAGTGTTGAACACTGCCATGATTTATGCGCATGAAAAACAGTTGTACAGTCCTCGAAATTCGTGTCTGAACTGCTACAATAGATGTTGTCTTCTCTCTCCTCGATTTTCGTGCCAAGCTGCCTCAAAAATCGTGCCTCTATCCTATTGTACGAACTCCTAAAATGATGCCTTGGGATTCGTGCCAAGGTTCTGCTCTTCTTTTTCTCCCTGTTTAGAAATTCTCCTTGCTCTCTCTTGCTCTTTCTCTGAATCTGCTCATGAAAATAATGAATGACCTTTTCTCTTCTTTTCTCCTTTTACCCTAACCCTAAATGACTTTTGAGGAATCCATAAATCCAATAGTTGAGATAGCTTTAGATCAAGGGCTGAGAATACGTGTGCATTTAATTCTCACTTTCTATTTTTTTAATTCACCCCACTTAAATAAAGACCCACTTAGCCTTTTATTTCCATAGTCACTTTTTCACTTTCTAATTTTTCATTGACTTTAATAAAGTCACTTTAAAATTAGATTGTAACTTTACCACTTATAAAGTCACTTTAAAATTAGATATGACTTTACCACTTATAATGTCACTTTAGGAGAAAAGTACAAATACATTTGGACACTTTTCCCTAGGCCAAAGATCAAAGTCTTAGAGAACCACTTGTCCTCTGGTACCCAAATTTTAACACTCCCTCTTACTGAGGAAAGTGTTCCTCACCACTCCCATCTTGTCTCTGAAATAGATATGCTTGCCCCGTGGGCTTTGGTGAAAATGTCCACTACCTGCTCATCTGTGGGAATATACTCAAGCTTTACAGCTCCCTTCTGAACATAGTCTCTGATGAAATGATATTTGATCCCGATATGCTTTGACCTATCATGAAAAACTGGATTCTCTGTGAGATTAATGCAACTCTGATTATCACAGTAAATCACTTAAGGTCTCAATGCCTGACCAAATAGACCAAACAACATCTTGTGAAGCCATATGGCGTTACAACTAGCCAAACTAGCTGCCATGTACTCTGCTTCCGTTGAACTCAATGCAATTGATTGTTGCTTCCGGCTGAACCATGACACAACTGCCGAACCCAACCCAAAACAACACCCTGAAGTGCTCTTTCTATCAAAAGCACAACCTGCCCAATCTAAATATGTACCCTGCCAGTCTCACTCCATCTCTCTGTCTATAATCCAGACCATAATCCACTATCCCCTACAAGTAACGAAAAATGTGTTTTGCAGCCACCCAGCACACTCTCCTGGGCTCACACATGAACTCACTCATCGTGTTAACTACAAAACATATATCTGGTCGAGTGTTGACCAAATACATCAAAGAACCAATCAGCTCTATGTACAAAGTAGGATCCACCAACTCGGAATTTGAACCGCGAAGCTTCTTCCAATCAGTGATCATAGGTGTAGACACGGGTTTGCAATCCTTCATGTGAAATCTGCTAAGAATGTCCACAATATACTTCCCCTGTCCCAAGAAGAAATGCCCCTCCTCCTGCCACACCTCTAATCCCAAAACGTAATGCATCAAGCCAATGTCCTTCATCTCGAACTCTGAAGCAAAATCTCTCTTACAGCCCTTTATGAGTCTCTTTGCACCTGTAATGACCAAGTCATCCACATACAACACCAGAATGAGAGGCTCCTCACCTACCACAACGAAGTATAGGTTTGGATTTGCATCACTCTTTGTGAAACCCAACTCCTACAAGTAAGTATCAATCCTCGAGTACCAAGCTCTAACAGCGTGCTTCAGGCCATAAAGTGCCTTCTTCAATCTGCATACATGGGACTCCTTCCCTTGCACCTCAAAGCCCTGCAGCTACTCAATATAAACCTCCTCCTGTATGAAGCCATTGAGAAATGCAGTCTTCGCATCCATCTGGTGGATCTTCCAACCCATATCTGTTGCTATCGATATAATGGAGCGAATGGAAGTATACTGAGCTACAGGAGCAAAGGTCTCCTCATAGTCAACTCCCCCTACCTGTGAGAACCCTCTTGCCACAAATCGAGCCTTGAACTTCTCGATGCTGCCATCTGCAGCATGCTTTATCTTGTAAAGCCATCTGGAAGTAACCACTAATTTACCTTCAGGCCTCAGCACTACCTCCCAAACATCGTTCTTCATGATAGAAGAATACTCCTCCCGCATGGCCTCTCTCCAAACCTGCTGGCTAGCTGCCTCCTCATAGCTAGAATGCTCGGAGTCAACGATGCTAGTAATCAATGCCATATAACTACAGAATCGCTCAGGTGCTTTACTCTCTCTAACATGTCTCTTTGGCCCAGCAATAGATGTGGCCTTGCGCAAGGTGTCCTTAAGCCACTTGGGCTTCCTATTCCCTGAGCACACTTCTCCCACCGGAGTGAAAGAATCCCCATCATCATCAGAAGCCTGAACTCCTGAAGGCCTGCCAACTGACCTCATGCCTGAACCTGTGCCTGTAGATGTTGAAGTACCGTGTGAACTGTCCATCAGTGGACTACCCTATGAACTACTCTGCGGACTTTTCTGCGTGCTACCCGAAGCACCACCCATCTGACTCTGAGAGCCACTGCTCATTGATGGACCTAACACTGTAATTGATGTACCTCATGATCCCTGTCCACTGGATCCCTGTGACTGACTTAGTTGCTCCTGAGGGTCTAGTGAATCCAGATACTCTAACTCCTGTGACCTCCTAAAAGCTCTCTCCTCCTCAAATTTCACATTCCACCTGACAACAACTTTCCTCTTCACAGGAATATAAATCCGAAAGGCTTTCGAGGTCTCGTTGTAACCCACAAAGACGCCCTTGTCTGCAGTGGGCTCTAGCTTGGTACTCCTCTCCTGGGAACATAGGAGTATGTAATGCACCCAAAGATACGAAAGTGACCAACATCAGGCTTCTTCCCAGAAAAAGCCTCCTCCGGAGTCACATTGCCCAAAGCACGATGTGGACTCCTATTTTGCAAGTACACAGCAGTGTTGTGGGCCTCTGCCCACAAAAACAAAGGTAACCCCTGATTATGAAGCATGGCTTTAGCAGCCCCAACAATGTATCTGTTCTTCCTCTCCGCGACCCCATTCTGCTGGGGGTTGTAAGGAATGGTGAACTCCCTCCTGATGCCTGCCTCCGCACAATAATCAACAAACTCACCAAGGGTATACTCCCCTCCATTGTCCAATCTGAGGACCTTGATCTTGCGACCTGTTTGGGTCTCCACAAGAGCTTTGAACTCTTGAAACCGCTTGAAGACCTCACTCTTGGTCTTCAAGAAATAAATCCAAGTCTTCCTGGAGTGATCATCAATGAATAAAACATAGTACTTTTAGCCACTCAATGATACATGAGACATTTGACTGCTCACATTGATATGAATAAAGTCAAGAATCCTAGCCAATCTGTTGTCACTGCTGGGAAAAGGGGATTTGACAAACTTCCCCATAGCACATCCTCTACATGTATCAAGGTGATCAAAACTGAAATCTGCCACACCAGTGGTGATCTCCCACAATGTCCTCAAGGCCCCATGATACATGTGCCCCATCTTGCGGTGCCAAATCTCACACAAATCTGAACTGCTAGCTCTGTTGTCGGTACTGCTACTCAATGCCATCAGGAGCTGGAATGAGAACTTGTACACCTTGGCATGGCGCACACCAATCACTCTAGCTGAATCAGCTGGAGTGCCCCTAGGATATATAAGCACCTGCCCTCTCCTGAACAACACCTCATACCCTCTGTCCTCCAATGCTGAAACGGATATAAGGTTCTTCTTCATCGCAGGCACATATAGAACATCTGACACTTTCAAGGGACGTTTGGGTACCCTATCAAATGTCAATGTCCCCACACCGACTGCTCTAACAATGTTGTCATCTCCAAGTACTACCTCTATATCAGTGCCACTCTCTGAAAGCTCCGAGAAGTACTCCCAGACTCCTTTCATATGACGAAAAGCCCTACTATCAACATACCAAATACCAGAAGATGCTCCGCTAGTGGAGGGAAGTGCACACTCCCTTTGAACCTGTGTGGCATGTGATCTTGCACTAGTGGACTCACAAGCTATGAACCCAAACTCTCGGTCAAAGCTCTCCGAGAAGTCCTCTATCTCTGCAGAAGCTACCATGGTCTTGTCCTTTCCCTTCTTGTTCTTCTTCTCCGGACACACAACTGCATAGTGTCCCAACTTCTGACAATTCCAACATTTGACTTTGGAATAGTCCTTCTCCTTGTTTACTTGTTTACCTTTACCTTTGCCTTTGCCCCCACCACCACTTGTGGAAGCTTGCTTCTTTCCTTTGCCCTTCTTGCCCTTTACTAACAATGCTACATTGTCGTCATCCTCCACCTGTTTGACTGCCCCAAGATGGTTCTTTCTAATCTCATTCTGAATGCAATCATCCCACAACCTCTCCCAACTAGGAAGGTTCTCCCATGCAACAATGTCATCCACAAAACTCTCCCAAGTCTTGGGAAGAGCATTCAAAGTAATCTGCACCAACTCAGTGGGTGTAATGGTCTCTCCAACAGCTGTCAACTCATCTCTCACAAAAGTGATCTTTGTGAGGTATGTTGTAGCACTATCAGTCTTAGCCATTTTAATAGCCTTCAGCTTCTCCCTTAGGACCATTTTTTTTGTTTTCATTGGTTCTCTAGTAAATATTGGTCAAGGTTGTCCACATTTCATGTCCATATGTCTTTCCTCTCACATGAAGAAAGACATGGTCTTTAACACCATCCAGAATCAGTCTTTTTCCCTTAGAATTCTTCTTGTTAAACTCTGCCAACTCAACAGGGTCAGCAGGTACTGCTACTGGATGCTATGTGGTGTGAGCCATTATGCCCCAGAGTTCTGCTTCCTCAAAGATGCTCTGGATTCTCTCCCTCAATGCACTGTAGTTGCTCTGCCCATCCAACCTATCTTCCACCCTCAAGCCCAAAGACATGCTTGTTGTCCTAACAAACTGAAGTTTTCAAATCTGTGTTAAAGGTTTAGTTTTTTGTGTAAAAAATCAGCTTGCTGTAATTTTTCACTTTGTTGTCCCAAACTGCACTTTTCAGCCACCCAAACTCCGATACCATGTAGAAATTTCAACCCACTCCGGTTTTCAGTTTCACCTTATCACTCCCATATAGTTAAATGTCCATTCCTATAATCATACATTCAAAATACTGGAAATGAAATAAATTTCTGAAAACACAAATTTGGGAATTTCACAAGTGCTAGAAATGCAGAAATAACAATACAAAAAAATATTACAGCCACACACAGAAAAATAACACTGTGATTTTTGGTCAATGTGACCCTGGAAAAACCCCCTACAACTCTTGGGGAAAACCAATTTGAGAGCTCTTCTTTATTTCTAAAAAAAAAATTTACAGTGAAACAGAAATACACAGAAAAATTCCAGCAACCACAAATTTACTTATCTCGAATTCCATGCTTAGCCTCCACCTCGGAAAACGTGCCAACAACACAACAGAATTTTTATAGCATTAAATGTTGTACGAACAACCTAGAAAACTGTGCTGAAATAGTTGTACAGACTGCCTTGAAATTCATGCCAAACCCAACTATACAGATTTCTCGAAATTCATGCCCAGAAAAGTGTTGAACATTACCTCGATTTCTGTGCCTGAAAAATAGTTGTACAGTCCTCGAAATTCATGCCTGAACTGCTGCAATAAATGTTGTCTTCTCTCTCCTCGATTTTCATGCCAAGCTGCCTCAAAAATCGTGCCTCTATCGTGCTGTACAGACCGCTGAAATGATGCCTTGGGATTTGTGCCAAGGTTTTGTTCTTCTTCTTCTCCCTGCTCAAAAATTCTCCTTGCTCTCTCTTGCTCTTTCTCTCAATCTGCTCATGAAAAGAATGAATGACTTTTTCTCTTTTTTTCTCCTTTTACCCTAACCCTAAGTGACATTGGGGAATCACTAAATCCAATGGCTGAGATAGCTTTAGATCAAGGGCTGAGAATAAGTGTGCATTTAATTCTGGCTTTCTATTTTTTTAATTCACAAATAAAGACCCACTTAGTCTTTTATTTCCATAGTCACTTTTTTCCTTTCAAATTTTTCATTGACTTTAATAAAGTAACTTTAAAATTAGACTGCAACTTTACCACTTATAAAGTCACTTTAAAATTAGATTTGACTTTACCACTTATAAAGTCACTGTAGGAGAAAAGTACAAATACATTTAGACACTTTTCCCTAGGCCAAAGATCAAAGCCTTAGGGAACCACTTGTCCTCTGGTACCCAAATTTTAACAGCATTCCCATCTTTAGTTTGGATGAGCAAATATGGAGATCGACTTGCACAAATTATCAAGAGAATTAAAGGGGATTTAATCACTTTCTTAATGCAGGGGGCATATGAGTTTATTGGTATCAATCTCCAGCTCTTCATAAGAGGCAGAGATCTCCTTTCTAAAGTGCGCATGGAGCTGAAGACATTAGGCTATTGCTGGAACAACCCTCTAAAGGCAGAATTCATGAATATTGATTTCATCACCACCAAGGCCGAATTACTCGATTCATTCTGGGCCTGATTTGCACAAGGAAAGGTGAATAAATTTTGGAGGACGAACTGTGTATTCTCTCTGGACTTTTGCTCAGCTTGGGACAGAATTAAAAGAGGCCGATTTCACTTGGGGAGAGGGTTGATTAATCCTCAAGGAGGCACAACCATTACTAGATCCAAGTCTGAAATTTTCAAGAGGAAGCAACAAGCTATTCTTGGAACCCTTATCAGTTTGAAGAGGCTGAGTTTCCCTTACAAACAAGTCAGAATTTCTGAAGTTTGTTGTCTACATTAAGGCCACATACCCCATCATTCTATGGAAGCCGAATTGCTCTCTACAAACCCATTCGCTCAGCATATTTTATCAGTATTGATTCCAGAACGTGGACACTAAAGAGCACATCGATCCCATGCTTATTTATCATCATTGAAACTGGGTTTAATCAGTGGAAAGGGGCCGTAATTATACCTTGGTGAGGACAGAATTTTCCAGCAAACAAATCTCAGAATCTTATTGCAATTTCCTATTGGCAATTCCCCGGAGTTTAACATTAATATCAGTAGAGGCCATGTTGCTTGTTTCCAGAAGATCAACCCTTTCAGCAGTGCATATTTCTGAGGTTAGATGTGTATTGCTTGCAAGTGTTCAGCATTCCTTTTGGCATATTATCTATGGGAGGCCCAAGTTCTGTAGCATTTTCTATTGGGGTTGAATTGTTTGCTGGAGCATGATTCCTCAAGCAATGTAATGTCCATGAAATAATATAAATTTCCCTTTAATTAGAGGAGCAAAATCCAGGTGCTGCCCTCAAGTGTTGCCTGTAATTGTTTGGAAATATTTATGAGTATAAATTCAGATTTACCCCAGATATAGCCTAAGGAGTTATTTATCTTGTTTGATCATGAAATATTTGACGAAAGTCTGAGTTGTTTGCTGCAGGTGTTTTCCCAGAATTTGCATGACAACTGTTTGTATAAAGGTGTCAACGAAAGGTTTAAAATGTTTGGAAACATCCGTTTGAGAATATTGCATTAAGAGTGAGATCAAAATTTCAAGGGATTCCAAGTGTTTTGTAAATGTTATATTTTTTTTTTTAAAATATATTTATATCTATATTTCATTTTGTGTACTGGTAATTTTTATATAATTATTTTGAATATATATGTGTGTGTGTGTGTGTGTGTGTGTCCTCCATGCCCAGTTTCCAGGGTTGGAGTGTCCTGTATTGGACACTTGTATTTCTGTGTCCCGCATCCTTGTATCATGTGACTTAGATTAATTGTTTGAAGTTTCAGCTAAAATAAACACTATCAACAATAGCTTGCATAAGAGATTCTTAAAAAATGGTCACTTACTGCAATTAATTTCCCTGCATTTTCTTTCCTCTTTGCTACTTTGATAGCAGCAACTGCAGCAGCTCCTGATGAGATTCCGACCTAATTAAACATGCAGAAGATAGTTTGTTATCGAAAGTGAAATTGTTCTTAATTGCTTGCAGTTTTAGTTTGTATGAGTATCATCATTTCTGAAAGAAAAGCTTATGGAATACATAAATGGAACAGCAGGAGATGAAAGGGAAAAATAATGTGCTTATGGACGTATCTATATTGTGATAAAAGAGTATAAGAAACACCTATTGTACATCATCTAAAGAATAAACTTTTTCAGTTTGTTACATCTAAACAGCTTATGTATCATGATTCATAAGCCATCATATTATTGTTTCATTTACTAAACCTTGGAATACTTAACCTTCAAAAAGCACATGAGGTTATTTCTTTATTCTAGAATTTCTATTTCTTTAATGGCTTCAACTTTGTATTCATGTCTCGTTTAATATTATGATATTATATTATTTTTTCACTTGGATTATTTCATTTGGCTTACAACTTACAAGTCTCCATCATTGGCCTTGGAGAAGCTTCTAGGTGGGTGACTTCTTGCACAACAACCCCCTTGTGCATTTGCATAATTTGAGCCCATTGATGACATTTTTGTCTTTGTACTCTCTCTTGTTACTTTTGATGGATGATATATTTCACCATAATAGGAGAAAAGAGAAGGTATGTGAGTTAGCAAAAATGTATATATATAAAAAGGCAATTACAAAAGTGTGATCGACAATTTATTGCATTGTCTATGTAGTGGCATGTTCTACATGTGAGGGAAGTCGTATGGCCAAATCCCACACCTCCATATGATACGCTACCTCCTCTAAGCAATGCCATGTCTTCATCACTAACCCTCTGTAACAAGTACCTCAACATCGATATACACCCCACCATAAGCCCATGACCACAAGACCAATTTTAATTCCTTGGAGCCCATCATTCTTCTCTATAAAGGAAACCTCACATGCAGCCATTAGGGTTTTGTTTCACCCATCCAATCTAGTGAAATTACTATCATCCCCTGTATCACCAATTTCCAAGGCATAGCCCCCATTAAGTTGTTGCGTATTCTTTGATCTTTGTAATGGAATTATCAGCAAATGGGTAATTATCATTTCACCTCCCAATCATTCTCCATGCCCAAAATGCATGCCAAACTCAACAATCACCTTAGCATCTCTAAATTCATAGCAAATGATGTGACGCATGTGAGAATAAAAATTGCCACACAGCTTGATAACACCATGCACAATATCACATATCTCAATGTCAAGTTCACAACATACACAGAAATGATCTAAACCCATACATGAACAATAGTGACAAGAAAGGAATACAAGCAACAATATACATGATGTTACCATAAAGAGACTTAACAATGGTAGGGAGAAACATAGTACCATCTTATTGTTCAAGTTTATAGTCATCCCTTTTCCATACACAAGTTGCCCACAATAAACTCAAAGTCAACTACTAGAAGAGCATGTTGATAGAGTTGTATCTTACTTGGATTTTCTACAATAAAAAAGTGCTAACCTCAACAACCAACTCACAGTACCCAAAATACGTATACGATATCAGATGCTTCTCTTTCTCGAAAAGAAAATTATGGGCATTCAAAATTTACAAGAACTAAAGCATGGGCAACCTCCTTATCTAGCACAAGTCATTGCCAAGGAGCAAGCATGTGTACTTCAAAGATAAGATGGGAGTAGTAAGAAACAACTTTCTCGGTATGAGGGAGTGTTCAGAAGAAGGGTATCAAGGAGGTGTTTCCTAGTGCTTTTTTCCTTTGGCTTAGGAAAACACGTGAGACACCTTTTTAGTGTGACTTTATGAGATATTAAAGTCATGTGACTTTTTAGTCACTTTATAAGGCATAAAAAATACATAGTACTTTATAATATTAAAGTGACTTTATGAGAAAAAGCTACAAGGTACAAAAAAGACATTAAATTGAGCAGGGAGGCTCATTAATGAAGGGGGAGACAGAAAAAGGGTGTCAATGGGAGATTAGATCTCCACCCTTTATCAAGAAGAGTTGAATCTAATCTCAGCCCTTGATCATAGGGATAGGGCTTCTCCTCAAGCAACAAGACTATCCTCTCCTTCTAAGGACCAAAATATTGAACCCCACTCAACCTATCCTCCACCCTCAAACCAGTAGCCATTTGACAGTCTCAACCAACAAAACTTCTCAATCACTGAAAACTGAGCAAAAACCTCCCTCTCAACCACAAATCTCTGGTATATAGGTTGGTTTATGTCTGTTGGTCATTTTTTATCATTTGTAGGTTCATTGGTGCTTTGATACCATGTAGAAAAAGTTATGTCCTGTTTTGTCACCTGAATCCACACATGGGATTATTGTGAAGAAAATCTTTAACCCCACTTGGTGTGGACTTGGGGGTCAAGTCTCGAGTTGAGTTGTTGTCACTCAAATCTCAACTCCTCCATCTAGGCTAACTCCTGGCAAAGCCAAAGGGGGTGGATCCTAAGAAAAGAACCAAGGCTCAACTATTCTAAAGCTAAATAAGTTTAAGTTCTTGGAGTTAAAAATAAATGATCCAAGATTCATTCAATTAAACCAATATATAAATTGCAGAAAAATGAATTCAAAACATCATAATAACAATAACCAATAACCATCGTCAACCCTTTTTTTCGCGCTGCTAGCCTGAGCCTGCGCTTTGCCTGCGGCACCCTAGCAGCTGGTTGCTACCCTTTCTCTTGCAGAGAAGGGCCTTATTGGTCAATTCACTGGACTCTAGCCCTCGCCGAAGACTGTGCAAAAATGGGTCGAGCGCAACTGGTCTGACAAGATCAATGGCAAAATTTCCATTCGTTTCTGTGGCAAGGGCTATTTCACCTTCCATTTCGAGACGAAAGAAGATAAAGACCTGATCTTCAAGAATGGACCTTATTTTATGGACACCAGGGGCTTGTACCTTAACAAATGGACGCCGGATTTTGACCCAGAACTAGATGTACCAAATGTTGTTCCTGTTTGGGTGCGCCTTCCGCACCTCCCTTTACACTACTAAGGGGATGATTCTGTTCGAGCCATTGGAAACGCAGTAGGAAAATTAATAGACCAAAGCGAGCCAAAGGATAACATGCAAGCCTACGCCAGGATCTGTGTCGAGATGGATCTGGGCAAAGGCCTCCCTGAGGCTTTCAAGCTAAAAGTAGATGAATGGACGCATATTCAGCAACTCGACTATGAGCAAATCTCGTTTAAATGCAAGTTATGTCACGAATATAATCACTTTGCAAATCGTTGTTCAAAAATTATTGATATTGAAAGCCCGGAGACTGATTCGCAATGGGAAACTCTCAAGAGAAAGAAGACCTCCTCTAACCCCAAGAGTAACAACCCTTCAGTGCCCCCTCCTAAATCTGACCCACCCTCCTCATCTTCTCCCAAGATCCCAGATTCAACCCATCAAGCTACTGCTTCCCCCACTCCTCCCCCCAACTCTTCGCTAGATCTCTCCAATCCTTTTTCCTCTATTGCTCCCCCAGATGAGGATCCCCCCCTTCTTCCCTCTCCCTCCCAGCATGCCTCTCCTCATCCCACTCCCACCATCCCTGACCCTCCTTCCTCCTCCACTGACCCTTCTTCCGTCCGAGTCACAAGAAACTCTGTGAAGGAGCATGGCACAACGCTGGAAAACATTAAAAAACATGGCCCTGGAAGGAAATCTTCGAAGCAACACCGCGATGAAAATGCACAAAAGGATATAGCACTTGGAACGCAGAACCCTATTGAAACTTATATATTGGGGCAGAATAGCAAGGATAGAGGACAAAAGGACCAAGGAGGGAAAGCAGCTCTCTGAACTGCCTTTTTGTAATGATGAAAGTCCTCTCATGGAACTGCAGGGGTCTAGGGCACCCCTCCAAAATAGCAGCCCTAAGAGACTTAATAAACCAAGAGAAACCGGAAATTATTCTCCTGCAGGAAACAAAGCAGGGAGACCCTGAAATGAAGACAATAATGGACAAAATGAAGCATTATGAAGGCACCCAAACTGAATCAAGGGGAGCCTCTGGTGGGTTAGCCACCCTTTGGAACCACGGCACTTGGAAACATAAAAACACTACAGCAACCCAAAATTGGATCAAAGTGATTCTTGAAAGTGCTAGAGATCAGAAAGAAATTATTGTTTACAATGTATATGGTCCCAATCATTATAGGGACAAAGAACTTTGTTGGAACTCTCTTAAAGAAGACATAGATAATGGGGACAGCAACAACACTATTATGGGAGGAGATTTCAACTTAATCCTTCATGCAAATGAGAAAAGGGGAGGTTGTTTTAATCCGGACCCTTCTCGAGACCAGCTAGAAGTCATGATGCAAGACCACAAGCTGGTTGAAATTGCCCCAAAAAACTGTAGATATACTTGGAGCAACAAAAGAATTGGGAGAGGAAATATCATGGAGAGGCTTGACAAAATCCTTGTTGCTATCACACTCCTCTCATATTACTCCATCACCTCTGCCAACGTTCTCTCCTTTTCAGCCTTTGACCACTACCCCATCACCCTCACTTTTGGTGATCATCGCTCTCTCGACACCATTCCCTTCAAATACAATCCGCTCTGGAACGATATCCTAGAAGCAAATCAGCTGATACGCAATACTTGGATGCAGCACATTGAAGGTTCTCCCTCCTTCATCTAGGAAACCAAGTTAAAAAAAAACTAAATTGGCCTTGAAGGATTGGGCCAAAACTCAATATAAAGAGCCAAAAAAGACCAAGATTGAAATCAAATCCAACTTGGACGATGTTCACAGATGTATCGACCTACATGGCCTCAACCAATATCGCTTCAATCAGGAAAAAGATCTTTATTGGCAACTCTTTAGAACCAATAGAAAAGAAGAGGAGAAGTGGAGAGTCAAATCTAGAAATCTATGGCTTCAAGCAGGTGATAAGAATACTTATTTTTTTCACAAGCAAACCACTATTCGAAAAGCCAGGAACAATATTTCCTCCATCATTGATGCGGAAGGAAAAATCCAGACAGATCAAGAATTAATTAAAAATGCTGCCACCATGCATTACAAAGATCTACTAACAGAGACAAAAACGCCGGAAGATTACTCAGATCTTTTACAATATCTTCCATCCATGATTACAGAGTAGATGAACAACGCATTCAACAAAGAGATCGATGAAGAAGAAGCCCAAAAAGCAATCTGGGCCTTGCACCCGGACAAAGCTCCTAGGCCAGATGGGTTTTCTATCAGCTTCTACAGAAATTATTGGGATCTTATAAAAAAGGATCTTGTCAAAATGATACAATGGACTCAAAGGAAGAAGAAAATTGGGGGCTACACCAACTCTACCTTCCTTGCCCTTATCCCCAAAGAAAATCGCTCCTCCTCCTTCTCTAGATTTAGACCCATCTCTCTTTGCAACTCCTCCTACAAACTCATCACTAAAATCCTTGCCTTGCGCCTTAAGTGCCATCTCCACAACCTCATTTCGTAAAATCAAGGAGGCTTCATCTCCCAAAGGCAAATTATTGATTCCATCCTTCTTGTTCAAGAAGCCATCCACTCAAGCATCTCGCGCAATGAAAAAGGATTTACCCAAAAGCTCGATCTTGCCAATGCCTTCGACAAGGTCAGGCACTCTTTCCTCTCTATTGTGCTCCAAAAAATGGGTTTTGATCCAAACTTCCTTGCCCTATTAATTCTTGCATTTCTGGCCCTTGGATATCTCCCCTTGTCAATGGCAGACCAACACCCTCCTTTCAATCCTCCCAAGGTCTAAGACAGGGGTGCCCTCTTTCCCCCTACCTTTTTATCCTCATGGCGGAATCCTTTAGTAGGGCCCTGGATCATATGAGGCGAGCTGGCCTCATCACGGGCATCAAATTCGGCAACGATGTTAAAAATATGAACCATTCTCAATTCGTAGATAACACTCTTCTGATGGGAGGAGTTTCCAGTATAATTGCACAGTGATTTAAAAATGTATTGGACAAATTCATGCTCTATTCCGAAGGCTTGATTAATTTCCAAAAAAGTTGCATTTATGGTTGGAATGCCACCAACCAAACCATCCACAGCATTGCTAATATTTTTGGTGTCCCCTGCAAACTGAATAGGGACCACTTCACTTACTTGGGCATGCCTATCAATGCTGGCCCTCTAAGGGCTGAAGTATGGAAAATTACAATTGACAAAATGAAGAGAAAAGTGCAACAATGGGGCTCCTCATGGCTAAATCTAGCAGGGCGCATTGTCCTCCTCAAATCTGCTCTCTCATCTCTGCCCTTGTATCACTTCACCCTCCTTCAAGCCCCTCCTATCATCCATCTCAAATTCGAAGCTATCATTAGGCACTTTCTCTGGCAAGGTGGGAAAAATGAAAAGAAAAAATATAATCTTGTCAAGTGGATACAAGTAATCCAAGATCAGGAACATGGAGGGATTGGAGTTCGCTCTCCCAAGCTTCTGAACAGAGCTTTTGGAGGGAAGATTGCTTGGAGACTAATCAGTGGGAATCAGGGATGGTGGAAAAGAGTCTTGGAGGTAAAATACCTTAATTCTCCCCGGCAGCACCTTCTAGACCATGACATCCCTAATAGACCTTGTTCTAAAATCTAGGCCCTCTACAAGAAAGCCACTCCTTTTTTAGCCCAAAACCTCTCTAAAGTTCCCATGGGAGGTAACTCTATTAATGTTGGGAAAGACCAAATTATGGGGCAAATTCCCATCTTAGACAGACCCGATACCCAACGCATCCTCTCTCATTTTAGTAATATGGGCTTCAGCCTCTTAAGCCATTTTTCTAAATGGGATGACCAATCCCAAAACTGGATTGGTTGGCACTTCCCCAAAGTCCCTGCTCATCTTGAAGCTGATCTTTGCACCCTGCAAACTCACCTCTATGGCGCTACTCCTTTAAAAAAATATAGCATTGATGGATTTCATTGGGACCCCTCTGGCTCGACATATTCCATCAAAGCAGCCTACAAGCAACTCTGCAGTGACTATTACCCTGCAACCATTTGGCCCAATTGGAAAGCAGTGTGGAAATCGGAAGCTATCCCCAAGATTAAGATTTTCACATGGACGCTCTTGAAAGGGAAAATTTTAACTTCAGAAAATCTCAAGAAAAGAGGTGTTCTTGGGCCATCAATGTGCCCCAACTGTCAAGGTATTGAAGAGACAACATTCCATCTCTTCATTGGGTGTCCTTTTGCTGCACGCTGATGGATTGAACTAATCCCATCCTATCAGCCTCTTTGGGAGCAGCAAGGCACCATAGCAGAGGTTCTCCAAACTTGGAAGAGCAACTACCCATGGGGGAAAAAGAAGAGCAATCTTTCAAGGAGGGTCTAGGACACTCTACCATACGTGGTCTTATAGAATATTTGGCTCACTAGGAACAGGAAGATATTCAGACACAAAGAACCTTCTTTTAGGAAATTTTGAAGCAAATCCTGGAGCCTTACCCTTGAAACAATATCCACCAAATGCAACAGTAAAATCGACTTCAGTGAACTTTGTGTGGAGGAAAGGAGTTTCCTCGGCAACCTTTGGGATAGAACCGACAGCTTTAAGCCTTCTTCAAATCAGCCTTCTCGAAAAGACATAAGTTGGAAGATTCGGCTTAAAGATAAGGACTTCATCAAATGGATAAACAGCTGCGCAAGACCTTCTCTTTTTTTCGATGGAGCATCCAAAATGAATCCAGGCATTGCAGGTGCAAGAGGCATCATCAGAAACGCAAATGGTAGCATTCTCACATCATTTGAATGGGGTCTTGGCACCCTCTCCAACAACAGAGCAGAGGCCTTTGCCCTCCTCCAAGGTTTATATCAGCTAAAAAAGCTCAACATTTCTAACACTATGGTTTTTGAGGATTCTTCCATTATCATCAATTTGATGAACCATGCTCGACCATCAAATAACATAGCTCTCCATCGGACAATCAGCAGATGTCGCAGCCTCTTAAAGGGTATGGAAGGGACAACCTTCTATCACATCCTCCGAAAAAATAACAAGGATGCTGATCAACTCGCAAACAGAGCTTGTGCTCGAATCTCAGGACAATTTTTTTGTAATAATGTCACATATCTCATGCCTCTGCCATGATCTTATTGCAGACAATCTCCAGATTTATTTCGATCCCTCCCTCATAATTCTCTGCACTCCTCATATTTTTTCGTACTCCCTCTATTCGCCTCCCCGTGACCTTATCTCTTTGGGTCTCCCCCCGAGCTGCATCCCTCTTCCTGCGCTGTCCTATTTATACTCTTGCTCCCCGCTCCATCAAGCATCCCTTGGCTCACTGTAAGCATGGTAATTGCCCACTCTGCAAAGCTCTTTTGTTCGAGACTTTGGATTCCCCTCACACTCCCATCCCGACCCTTCTTTCCCGCGCTCCACCGTTTCGCTCTGCTATTCTGGCGCTCTTCCCTCTCATTCCTCAGCCTTCCGCTTTTGTGGCCTCTACTCATCTCTACTCCTTGCTTACTGCTGAACCTGCGCCTTCCTTCTGCACCTTCTTTGCCTCCAGCATGGCTCGCAGCGAAGATTGTCTTCACTGCGCGGAACTACAAGCTGAACTGGAACAAATCCGGGCTCATCAAAAAATCCTAGACGCAAAGTTGCAAACAGAGGTTAAGATCTTAGATGAAAAGCATGAAGCAAATGTTAATGTTTTTCTCCACAGGGCTACCTCACTCCAAAATCAGTATAATGCACTCTCCAATCGGTGTGCTCATGCTGAAGAATCAATTCAAATACTCAAATACATCTTGGAGAAGCGCACAGCTCCTAGCTCCAACTCCAACAATATGAGGAATGTTGGCAATGAGGACAATACGCATGCCTCAACAGGGCGCCATATCAGCATCGATTGATCTTCTCTATCATAATTAAACATGTCTTTTAAGGTTGTTTTTCTTTTATCCCAGTTTGTTCGCATATATGCATTGTCTGTCTTTCAGTTCTTCTCGAACATTAGAAGCAAGAAAAATGTAGCATTTTGTTGTAGCTACTTCCTCTGTTGCACTGCAAGCAGTCCAGCATGTAAACAAAGAGCTTCTCCTCCTCTTTTTTGGAATACAAAATAGTAACCGATTCTGTTAAAAATAAAACAGTAACCAATAACCATCCACAAGTTGAGATACGCAATAATTGACAAGATGGAGCAAAGTAGACCTGTGCCAAATATCAAATTCTTGCTCAAGTGAAGCAAATTGTCCTCAAAGTACATGCTTGGAAAGTAAATGTGGCAATAAAGATAGGCAAGTACAATAATGTTCAATGTAAAATGCTTAGAAAAGTGAATACTTAGAAGAAGATGCTTTGCTAAACAAAATGTATGCACAGGAAGAAATTGACAATCGCTTCAGAAAGATAGATAAGATTTATGAACTTAGGAAGCAAAATGAAATGAAACTTCAAGTGCAAATGTTGCAAGACGAATACAATAGAACGTAATCTTGATTTATTTTAAATTAAATTTAATGCCAATTAGTTAGATTTCAAATTGAACAAGTTTCAATTTAACTTCTTCCCTGGAACCTCATCGGGGCCCCAATCTCAGAATAAGGAATAAATAGGGGATGAAGGGTCCCTCTATTACTACTTCAACCAACCAAGTTGGAGGTAGATTTATTATTGAAAAGATAAATTTGAAGAATTGAAACCATGGAAGAAAATTGCTTGAAACGTAACAATTGACTAAGCTAAATAGCATGTGACTAGATTGGTGAATGAATTTGCAACTTAAACTTAATGAATAAAAGATTGCACAATAGAAACTAGATGCAAATTAGTGAGAATTTCTACCCTAATTTAGTTTACCAAAAATTTGGAAATCACTCAACCATCACAAGAGAGACTTCCCCAAATGCAGAAGGGGCGGATGCTTAGCAGAAAAAATTCCCTAACTCCCAAGAAAAATAAATTCTTTATTAGACCCCCCTATAGGAATGAGGGATAGAGACGGATAGTTTAAAATGGATCCCTTTGGGAAAGGGACTTGATGAGATGCTTTGGATAGAGTTTACAATGGGATCCCTCAAAGGGATCAAGTATTCTTCTCCATAAAGAAATTTGCAAGTTAGAAGCCATCTGAAAACAAGTTACAAATGGCCATCTTGGGCAAATTCTAAGAAAGAGAGAAAAGCCTTTACAAAATTACAATGAATTACAAAAGACTCTTCAAAATTTCAATGCTTTCTCTAGAAAATCCTTGGGTGAATGAAGCCCTTTAAAGGGGATTATAAGGTGCAAATGGAGGTTTTGAATCAGCTGCCCAAAGGTAATCTTTTGAAAGTTTTAATCCTCCACCAACACTCTTCTTGGACTGCCCAAAATCTGCAATAGATTAGCGAGATGATTGGTTTAGAAAATGCCAAAAAAATGGTCTAGAGTCTAGACTCTAAACTACTTAAAATCATTGGCATATAAAACTGAAAAAATGTTGAGTTTAAGATATTAAATCTCTATGATATTTTCTAGGAAGTGACCAAGTAAACTTGGTCTTTCTTAGAAAAATGGATTGTTGTCAAGACGACAATCTAAAAGATAGCCTTAATGCCTGATTTTTTTATAAATATGAAAGGGAAATATTCGTTGGTTCAAAATGTAATATTCGTTGGTTCAAAATGTCAACCAAAAGCTTATCATGTGATTAATCCAAAAAAGCAATTCCGAAAATCAAAGGGAAATATTAAGAATTTTGAAATTGCAGATAAAAGGTTGGAAGAGTGAGTCTTGATGGGTTAGTTATCCAAAGTTTGGTTCAGTCCACCAGTGCTACTCATCTTTGCACCTTATGGCCTGCAAAAAAATCCAACAAACAAGCCAAATAATAGATTGCAAAAACAAAGTTTGGACACCAGAAATATTAATACCAAATATTAATCAAAAAATTCTTAGTAAATCTTAGATAAATTAAATGAAATTTTTACTCCAAAACAGCCAACAAGGGTTAAGTTTAATCAGCTCTTTTTGGCTGATTTGTGACTGTTACGACAGCCAACAATTCAAGCCTTTGATCTGCTAAATTTGACAATGTAGTACTTGAAAGTGAACCAAGAATATTAATAGAATCTTGTGAGAAGGAAAGAGAGGTGGAAATTGATCCGGGGGGCAATAATGTTTCAAAGATATGCTTGAAGGTGGCTGATCCAACCAAGGATTTCCCCAAATCCATGCTTGAGCAGATTGTAAACATTTACAATCTTGCGAAGAAATTAGTAGGCATAGGTGTAGTTTACATAATGTAATGAATCAACATGTTATTCGGCCGAGAATCACATATGAATTTCAATTCTAGAATGTAAACTAACAAGAGGTTAACAAATAATTGCCAACCTTCTCCTTTGGACAACAAAGTCTCTATCAAGGCCTAAGCTACAAACTCAAGGCAATGGCGTGAAAACACAACAAGGCTGCCTCAATATGCTCCAAGCAAAACCACACAAAGTACTGTGAAAATTTCTGAACACAGAAACCCAACTGCAGCATATTGATTTACTTCTCCTACTTGTTTGATTTAATTAACAAGTTATTTAACTGAATATTCAGAAAAATATCAAAGCAAACACAATCTGCAGCCTACACATATACAGATCATTTACTGAAACATAGCGCACATATGACAAAGGACACACATGATTTTTCGGACAAACGTCCCCGGAAAAACCCAATGCAGGAAAACCAGTGCAGCAGCTCTTAGAGGTTTTTTATTATTAAGCAAAATTTGAATGCATCAAGGGCACCAGTAGTGGTTTTCCAAACAGAGAATTTCACAGCAGTTGTACCTTATCACTCGGAAACAGAAAATATGGTTGATTCAAACCCTCAAGGGATTACTGAATACGAGCCCTTTTTGGTGCACTAGAACCCCAGCGTTATCCCTCCAGCCTCTTCGTCAGCCTCTCCTGCTCAATGTAGCCTTTGTGCAGCATAGGCTACCCCCGCGTCACCCATCTGGGCTCTGCACTGCTTCTATGTCAGCCCTTGCATTGCCTCTACGTCAGCCCCTACATTGCCTCTGCGTCAGCCTAGCTGGGTTGCGTCCCTCCTGCTAGTCTCTGCGCTGCCCGGTATGGATCTACCTCCATGATTTAATCCCTCAGATCATTGTAATCCCTCGTTGATTTGCCCCTCACCAGCACTGCAAGGTCACTCGCAAATTCTCAGCAAACTGCGCCCCAGAATTTTGACTTAGCTCAAGTGCTACTACAATGTGTGTCTCTCCAACTGACCCCAAGCCTTCCTTTAATACTTTTCTTGTTGAGAAATCAACAGTCGTGATCTAATCTCTAATCAACGGCTCAGATTAGAAAAAGCTTGATCCACGTCGCTTAGAACATTCTCACCCACATGTATAAATTAATTCACTTTAATTTTTTAATTTCCCTAAGTTAGACTTAGGGTCCCCATTAAAATATTTAATTATTTGAATAACTTTTACACCGGGTGGAATTTCTCCAAACGATTTCTGGGTCTTGGAGATCTCATGTGTTCTAGCCCCTCCACAAAGTTTTGGAGCTTGAGCACATTCGATGCTACCCAAAATCTTAACACTCCCTCTTAGCGAGGAATGTGCTCTAGCAACACTTCACTCCAGAAGCATTACTCTAATCTCTATCATCGGTCCCCTGCGCTGTTAATGCTTAGACTGCTGCCCTCCATCCATTGTGTTGTTGCTTTCTGTACTATTGCCTGTGACTCTGCCACAGTCCCTGCCACATTTGTACTGCAATTCCCTCTCAAATTGTTGGATCATGCTGCCTATAGCACTACCACTGTTAACTGCTGCACTACAACTCAGTTGCTGAGAAGTAAGCAACTGAAGGACAATCACCCAATAACTAACACACAAGTTAGTCTAGTTGCATCTCATCACTGAAGTACCCATTGCTGCTGCTCTACGTTGTCTGTTGCATTGTACTGCGTAAGCACTGCCTCTGCGCTGTTGAAATCCCATCAGCCTCTGCGTTGTTTCTTCCACATTGATGTTGCCTCTCCTCTGTGCTACTCCAGTCTTCAGTGTTCAAGCACTGCCTTGTGCCTTTCCATGATCCTCTGCACCCACTGCTCCAGTTATCCTGCTATTGTCTTAACACTCCCGTAGCTCGCATGTGATCCAAGAGTTTGGGCACCTCAAGAATCCCGCCACCCACCATCTGTAGCTCACTCAACAGATCTATGTCGCCCCACCTCTTCTCTCAAGGTACATGAGCACTCATGGCCACATCATCTGTTGATTTTTGTAGCATCAGAAAGTATTCCAAGTTTCAAATTTTGCAAGGAGGCTTGGACATCAGCATTCCAAAGAACCCAAAAATCATTTGTGGAAATTCCACTCGGTTCATGACTTATTAAAATAATTAATTATTTTAATAGAGACCCTAAGCCTAAACTTAGGGAAATGAAATAATTAAAGGGCATTAATAAGTCGGAGTGTGAATCTTCTAGAAAACAAAGATCAAGTCAAGTTTTAATCTCAGCCATTGGCTAAACTTCTTATCTGGGTCGTTGATTCACCAACAAGAAGATTATAAAAGAAGGCTTGAGGGTCATTTGGAAAATAAGCCGAGCATCCACTCAGTAGCCAAAGGAGATCAATTCTGAAGTAAGAGAATTTGATCTCAATGGGAGAGTTGCAGGGTGGAGAGTTGCAGATTCAGAAGGAGCAGGGAGTCAGCAAGTGATCAGGATCAGGGACAGACCAATGCAGTGGGTCACAGAAGGCAGCTCTGGGCTGCAGTGCAGTGAACCCACGCAGACTTATGCAGGGTGGAGAGTTGCAGATTCAGAAGGAGCAGGGAGTCAGCAAGTGATCAGGGTCAGGGACAGATGGATGCAGTGGGTCACAGAAGGCAACTCTGGGCTACAGCACAGTGAACCCACGCAGACTTACGCAATCCACCGCAGGGACTGCGCAGAGAAACACGCAGACAAGCCCAAGAGAAAGCAAAGGCTGATCAGGGTGTCAGATATTTGTCAGGAGGAGTCGTGAATCCAGTCTCAGGTGTTTTTAGATTTGATCTACCAGTATTATTCCTTGTAAAGAAATCATTTGCTGAAGAATTTAATAAAACCCTTATCTACTACACCGGTTTTCCCGCATTGGGTTTTTCCAGGGACAATTGTCCAAAAATAACGGTGTTCATGTGATTGGTTCTTATGCTTATGTCCTTCACTGTTTACTTCTCTGCATATATATTTGTGAATGTTGCAATAGTATTTATTTCGATATTTTCTAGAAGATTTATGAAAATAACTTATTCAAATAATAAGTAGGAGGAATAAATGTATCACTGCAACTGTATAGTTTTCAGATTGAAAATTTCACATGGTATCGGAGCCAGAGATGAGTAACAGGAATGGAGAAGCGACTAGTGGATATAAGTCTATTGTTGTAGTAACAGCGCAAAAGGGTTCACACAGTTCTTTAGGGAAGGAAAGAAGCATGATAGAACAAATGGATCATGATGTTCTGGCAGCCAAACTTAAGGAAGAATTTGCTTGCATATCAAGCACTGCTTCTTGTGATGTCTGGTATATTGACAGTGGAGCCTCTGCTCACAAGATGGGAGTGCGGGAATATTTTTCCAACTATTAAGAGGAGCAGATGAATTTTAAAATAACCATGGGTAATAAAGCAAAATGTACACCTATTGGGAGAGGTACCATAGTATTTCAAATCGAGGTTGAAAATAAGATCTAAGCCACTAATGTACTGCATGTGCCCGGGCCCCAGGTTAGGGATGAACTTGCTCTCAGTGTCTCAGCTTCAAAACCAAGGCTATGACATCTACTTTATTGGCAATAGGGTCTACGTCAAACACCCTAGTTGGAAGAAGAAGGCACAGATCAGGGTAAGAAGCAACAAACTTTACAAGTTGCAACTTGAGTCCCCAATGGCACTAATTGGCAGTGCAGATGAAACAGATCAGAATGAGCTATGGCACAGAAGAATGGGACATTTGCATCATAGGGCATTAAAAATTCTCCAAGGAACTGTCACAGGAGTTCCAAAACTAAGCACAAAACGAGACAATGTCTGCAAGGGGTACGTATTGGGAAAGTATGCCAAGGTAGTATATCACAGAAGCAACAATAGGGCCAAGGGTGTATTGGACTTGATACACTTGAATATCTGTGGACCAACGTCCACTAGAGCTCTTAGTGGTGTCGAGTACTTCATCACCTTTATTGATGACCATTCCAGGAAAACCTGGATCTACTTTTTGAAGACCAAGGATGAAGTCTTCAATCGGTTTAAAGAGTTTAAGGCTTTGGTAGAAAATCTGACAGGAAAGCAGATCAAGGTGTTGCGATCAGACAATGGTGGTGAATACATAGATAAGGAATTCACTAGGTTCTGTGCAAGGGAAGGTATCAGAAGAGAGTGGACAACTCCATACAATCCGGAGCAAAATGGTGTGGCAGAAAGGAAGAACAGGACTATTTTCGAAGCAACAAGAGAAATGTTATATGACCAAGACATGCCCAAATTTTTGTGGGTTGAAGCGTGCAATACAGCTGTTTATGTTCAGAATAGGACTCCTCATGTTGCATTGGGAAAGATCACGCCGAAAAGTGTCTTCACTGGCAGTAACCCTGAAGTGAGTCACTTTAGGATCTTCAACAGTACAGCTTACTATCTAATACCCAGTGAGAAGAGGAAGAAGTTGGAAATGACTGTAGAAAAGGGGTATCAGGTAGGATACACTGAGAACACAAAGGCATGTAGCATCTACATTCCTGAGAGCAGGAATGTCATAGTGCGGAGGGATGTGAAATTCATGGACGAGAAGGCCTTCAGAAGATCTCGAGAGTTGCCTTCCACTACGTAGTTTGAGGAGGATACATTGGTTCAGCCCCAACAACCAGCAGCAAAAAATTCAGTTGTCTCTCCAAGGCATGGGGATCCAAGGGATGTGTCTCCCGAGGATTTGCAAGAGGGAGGGCCGGTAAATCCAAGGGATGTGTTTCCCGAGGATTTGGAAGAACGAGCAGGAAACTACGACAGATTCTGAAAGATGCAGAAGACTTTGTCAGAGTCCCCAGAAATGAGAAGAGACAGCGTAGCCTAAAAGGTATCAAGCCTTGGTTGCACAAGTCAATGAACCTTCCAGTTTTCGGGAAGCAACTCAACACCAGGTGTGGGTAGATGCAATGGTGGAAGAGTATAGTTCCATCATGACGAATGATGTCTGGGAAGTAGTCCCCAGACCTTAGGAGAGATCAGTTGTAGGATCAAGGTGGATCTACAGGGTCAAGAATGCTGTAGATGGCAGCATCGAGAAAATTAAAGCCAGGTTTGTGGCTAAGGGGTATGCTCAGAAGGAAGGGATCGATTATGAAGAAACCTTCGCCCCAGTAGCCAAATACACCTCCATCAGATCCGTGTTATCCCTTGTTGTGCAGATGGGAAGGGAAATTCACCAGCTGGACGTCAAGACAACATTTCTGAATGGGGTGATAAAGGAAAAGGTGTATATTGAACAACTAGAAGGCTTCGAGACGCATGATCAGAAAACTCATGTGTGCAGATTAAAGAAAGCATTGTATGGACTGAAGCAAGCTCCTAGAGCTTGCTATGGTCGAATTAATAGCTCCTTGCAGAAAATAGGATTCATTAAGAGTGACGCAGATCCCAATCTCTACTATCTAAGAGTAGGGAGTGAGCCTCTGATATTAGTGTTATATGTGGATGATCTATTCTTGACAGGATCATCAAGGCTCATCACAGACTGCAAGAAGAATTTGGCTGAGGAATTTGACATGAAGGATCTAGGACGGATGCACTATTTTCTGTGAAATTTTCAAGACGGAAAATATTACTACAATACTTGGTTTATTTCTCGTACTTATGAGATAAGTTATTTATAGATGCTTCAGTAAATTCTGAAATAAACACATTTGCAGATCTTCACTTTAATCAAGAGCATAAGAACAGAAAGATAAATTACACAAGTAGCACAATAGAAACAACCATATGAACAGAGTTATTTTTGGACAATCGTCCCCAGAAAAACCCAATGTGGGAAAATCGGTGTTGTAGATGCGGGTTTTGTATTTATCTTCAAAAATGGAAAGTACATTTACAAGAGTTTGATGAGCAAAGAAAATTAGCATACACTTGGCTGAATTTTCTGGAACCTCCAGACAAATTTCAAACCCTCGGGGTGACCGCCTTCACCCTCTACGTCATCTAGTGTGAGGGCTCTGTGCAGTCTCTCCCTGGACTGCGTAACTCTGCGTGGAGGGGGCCTTGCTGCCGATCAGCTCACACTTCCCTTCATCCTCCAGACTTTTGCTTCTCCGATAACTGACTCCTCCCTCCTCCTTCTGCTTCTGCAACCCTGCCTCTACAATCTCACGCACTAAAATCAAATTCTCTTGCTTCAGAATCGATTTCCTTCGGGTACTGAGAGTGTCCCCGGCTTGATTTCCAAATGACCCTCAAGCCCCTTCTTATAGTCTCCTTACTGATGAATTAACGGCCAAGATTATATCGTTAATCAATGGCTCAGATTAAAAGATGACTTGATCTTTGTTTTCTAAAAGATTCATACTCAACTTTATTAATACCCTTTAATTATTTAATTTCCCTAAGTTTAAAATTAGGGTCTGTGATGCAGGGGCATTAGAGTCTAGCCAGCAATGTGAAAGCTTGTTCACATGTTGTGGCTAGCTGAGTTAAAATTCATTCACTAATGGGTGAAAGTCAATGTTTAATGAGAGGATTGAATTCCTCAAACAAATTAATATTATTATTTTTGTAATAAATTAGGAGAGTATTTAGAGATAAGTGGTTTGAATAGGTGTGAGCTTATTGAGCATATCTAGCTGCAGTTGATAGATTTTAGGAAGATATTTGGGCAAGTAGGATTTTGTCTCAATTTAGGAAATTTGATCCTAAATTGAGGAGTTCTTTGTTTGTAATAAACTATAAATTAGAATCTTTGCAATGGAGAAAAGTGGAGTTGGCCATGAGGAATTATTGTGAGGATTGGAATTAATAAAGATTGCAAAGTTCTGAATTATTGGTTCATACTGGCAATCCCCGGAGATCTTTTATCTTCGAAATTTTATTGGTGTGATATTTCTGTGTGAGTTGAGGGCGATCGAACTTCTGTGGTCTCTGTTAGAAGAAGACTTGATTTTTTTTTAATTCTTGAATTATACAGTTCGATATCAATTTGATTGCAACACAGACTCTCTGAATACTTCTTTATGTTTGCAGATGCTTATATTCCTGCGTCCTCTCTGTTAAGATAAACGCATTTGTTTTAGTGTGAAGTAGTTCTTTAATTTCATAGATCGATTTTGATATCAATAGGAACTGTACAAGCGTTTTGGGTTCGATTGGCAAGAATCAATGTGATTCTGGCCTTGAAAGTTGCCAACTAAGAACTTATGAAATTTCTGAAATACAATCTTAACGCAGAGAGAGTAAAACTTCTTTTAACGCAGAGTTAGTTTGAATCATTTTGAATTATCTGTGTGGAGGTTTGATTGAAATCAAGACATGTTGTCTGCTATTCCTTGACATCGAAAATATCTAAAGCGTTGAGAAATTCTATTGTTGTATAAACACTGTTGAATGAATCACCACAGTAAAGTGAATCGATTCCAATGCAAATAGAAATCGATTTAATTCTTCAGTGCAGAGAGAAGTGTGTTTGAAAGGAAGCAATGCGTTTTGTTTGCTGGAATCAATTTCTGTTTATGTATAGCATTGATAAGTCGATGTATAGAAGCCGATTTCAAGCTTTGATGCAGAGCGATGAATTTCTGGGTTGAATCAAATTAAAAGTCTGTGTAATTCGACTTCAAAGCAATCAGAAATTTAAGTCTTGAAGAAGCATTTTGAAGGAATAATACAGCCAACAACGCAGAGCTCTAGCATATTAAAGTTCAGCGCTTCAGAAATTGCAGTTCTATCAGTTCAGTATTGTGACAAGTATGAGCCAGCGTTGCTTTGAAATTAAATGAATATGTTGGAAGATGTATGAACCAGCATTGTTTGAAATGGAAATTGGTTTATAAAAAAATCGATGTGTGGGCTGAGTGAAAGCATAGACTAAGTGTTCATGCTGGAGATTTAATAGGTTTTAAATATTTGATTTAAGGACTTGGCTATTCATTCCAAAGGATTTGAAGATTGGTGCAAACCATTACTTGTTTTTGATGTTATATTCAATATCAAAATTGGGTTATAAGAGATTGATTTAAAGAGCTCTTAAAATGATTTAGAAGCACTTTATTTAAAGCCAAAGATCATATTGTGGAATTTTTTTGGTAGATTTCATTAATCAAATTTTTCAAATTTGATGAATGAAAATGAAAGTGAAGAATTGAATCCAACTCCTCCGGAGTTAGAAACCATTGTGAACAAATTTGAAAGGCTCTCCTTAACGCCTGCACCATCACCGCCATCATTAGTGGTATCAGAGCCAACTTCAAAGCATTTGTCAGAGATTGAGCAGACTTCCCAGAGTCAGAAGAAGAAATCCAGCATGGCTGTCCGAATTGGTAGAGGTGCTGCTGGTAGAAGAAGAGGTAGGCTAGTTGCTAATGCAGAAGTACTGGAGACTATGCAGCAGATCCAAGCCAGATTGGAAGCAATTGAAGTAGAACAACCAAGGGATCCTGAAGATGTCAGTGAACCTGAAGCTGAAGAAGGAGGAGGAGATGTTGAGCTTACTCCTGAGATGAGATTCTTTAAGACAGTTTTAGGATCTACATCCAAGCCTAGACTTGAAGTATCAGCTTTTGCAGTAGGAATGAATCCAGAAGAGTTGATAGACTGGATCAATGAGATGAATAAATGCTTTGATTATGAAGATATGGCTGAAGACAATAGAGTCAAATTTGCAGTCACAAGGTTAAAAGGACATGCAGCACTTTGGTGGGATGGAGTGCAAGCAGAGAGAAGGAGAGCTGGCAAACAACCAATCAAAAGTTGGAGCAGAATGGTGGCCAAACTGAAAGGTAAATTCTTGCCTAGTGATTATCAGCTTACATTGTTTAGACAAATGCAAAATCTTAGACAAAGACTAATGACTGTGAAAGAGTACACAGAAGAATTCTACAAAGTGAGAATAAGAGCTGGACAGATCCAGGACACAGCAGAGAAGATTGCCAGGTATGTAAATGGTCTCAGATTGGAGATCCAAGATGAAATCAGTATTTTGTCTCCTAAATCAATTGAAGAGGCTTATCAAATGGCCTTGAAAGCTGAAGAGAAACTGCTGAGAAAGCAGTCTGCCAAAGGAAGAGGTACTTTCCGAGGAAAAGGAAGTCAAGGTGGTAGAGGGAGATCTACAGCACCAAAGGATGGAGCTAGCAGCAGCTCACCTCAGCATGCACAGACAGATGGTGATGCAAGTGGCAGAAGAAATTCCCACAGAGGAAGAGGAGGCAGAAGCAAAGGAAGAGAAGTAGGATGTTACCGATGTAACAAATTGGGACATAGAGCCTTTGAGTGCCCAGAGAAAGAGAATGTGGGTACAAGTCAGAGAAATGCAATTGTTGCTCAGACTGAAGAAGCAGCAAAGTTGCCTGAAGCAGAAAGAGAAATTGTGCCAGAGAAGGGAAAGTCTTTGGTTGTTAATAAAGTTTTGCTGAAGCAAACAAAGGAAGTTGCTGAACCAGCACAGAGGAAAACTTTGTTCAGAAGTGTCTGCAAAGTTCAAGGGAAATGTTGTCAACTAGCCATTGATAGTGGCAGCACAGACAATCTGGTCTCTACAGAGGTGATAGAGAAATTGAAGTTGAAGACAAGGGAACATCCAACACCCTACAAGGTGTCATGGCTTCAGAAGGGCCATCAGCTAATTGTGAAAGAATAGTGTGAGATAGAATTGCAAATGGGCAGCTACAAAGATAAGGTAATGTGTGATGTGATGCCTATGGATGTGTGTCACATACTGTTGGGTAGACCTTGGCAGTATGACAGAGGAGCAGTACATGATGGTAAGCGAAACACTTACAAATTCTTCAAGGATGGTGTGTATCAAACATTGTTGCCAATGGAAGAAGGAGAAGCATCGAGCAAAAAGTCTGATCCAAAGGCTTTATTGCTGAGTGGGAAGGAATACTTGTAGCAGATTGAAGAAGAAGAGGTAAATTTTGCTTTAGTTTGCAAACCTAAACTAGTACTTACTTCTACAAAAATTTCTGATTTGCCAATTGAAATTCAAGAAATGTTGGACAATTATTGTGATATAATTGTGGATGATTTGCCTAATGAGCTACCACCTGTAAGAAAAATCAGCCATCAGATAGATTTGATTCCAGGATCAAATCTGCCAAACAAAGCAGCTTACAAAATGACTCCAGCAGAAAATGAAGAAATCAGAAAGCAAGTGCAGGAATTGGTTGACAAAGGTTTGGTTCGAGAAAGTTTGAGTCCTTGTGCAGTACCTACAGTGTTGAGCCCGAAGAAAGATGGAGGCTGGAGAATGTGCATTGATTCAAGAGCAATCAACAAAATAACAATCAGGTATAGATTTCCTTTGCCCAGAATTGAAGATTTAATGGACTGTTTGAGTGGAGCGAGATATTTTTCAAAACTTGATTTGAAAAGTGGGTATCATCAGATTAGGATAAGGGAAGGTGATGAATGGAAAACAGCCTTTAAGACAAATGAGGGATTGTATGAATGGTTGGTAATGCCTTTTGGCTTATCAAATGCACCCATTACTTTTATGAGGCTCATGAATGAAGTGTTAAGAGAATTTATTGGTAAATTTGCAATAGTATATCTGGATGACATACTAATTTACAGCAAAACAAAAGAAGAACATTTAAGGCATCTTAACTATGTCTTGAAGAAATTACATCAAGAGAACTTGCTGATAAATCTGAAGAAGTGTTCATTCATGAAGGAAGAGCTTGTGTATCTGGGTTTTGTTGTTTCTGCTGAAGGATTAAAGATGGATCCAGAAAAGGTCAGAGCAATTGTGGAGTGGCCTTCACCAAAAAGTGTCTTTGAGGTAAGAAGTTTCCATGGACTTGCTAGTTTTTACAGAAAATTCATAAAGAATTTTAGCAAGATTAATGCACCAATCATTGAAACCATAAAGAAGGACAAACAGCCATTCAAGTGGACTGTTGAAGCTGAAAAAAAAAAATTCAGCTTTTAAAACAGAAAATAATAGAGAAACCTGTATTAGTGTTGCCTGATTTTACTAGAACATTTCAAGTAAAGTGTGATGCCAGTGGAGAAGCTATTGGAGTTGTCTTAAGTCAAGAAGATAGGCCTGTAGCATATTTCAGTGAGAAGCTGAATGACACAAGGAGAAAATACTCTTCTTATGACAAAGAGTTTTATGCAATAGTACAATCATTGAAAAAGTGGAGACATTATTTAATGTCTAAAGAATTTGTACTATATTCAGATAATCATGCTTTGCAATACATTATGCAGCAGCCTAAGTTAAGTAAAAAACATGCTAAATGGGTTGAATATCTTCAAAGTTTCAACTTTGTTTTAAAACACATAAGTGGCCAGGCAAACAAGGTAGCTGATGCCTTGAGTAGGAAGAACATTCTTGTCCAAGAAAGTCAAATTGAAGTGGTAGGTTTTGATTTTCTTAAGGAATTGTATAAAACAGATTTGGATTTCAAGGAAGCATTTGAAGCATGTTTGAATCCTGTTTTGATTGATAGAAGTCAGTGGTTGGATTATTTCTTGCAAGAAGGTTTGTTGTTCAAGAGAAATCAATTATGTATACCAAATTGTTCCATGAGAGAAAATCTCATCAGAGAGAAGCATAGTGGTGGACTTGCTGGACATTTTGGTACTGATAAAACTTATGAGCAGCTGAGTCATTTTTATTATTGGCCAAAAATGAGATCTGAAGTGGAAAAGTATGTGAAGAATTGTAAAATTTGTCAGTATGCCAAACGTAGAAGCTAGAATGCAGGTTTGTACATTCCATTGCCTATTCCAGACAGACCTTGGGATATGGTAAGTATGGTTTTTGTTTTAGGACTGCCTAAGACAAAGAGAGGGAATGATACAATTTTTTTTGTTGTTGACGGATTTTCAAAGATGGCACATTTTATTCCATGTTATAAAACCAGTGATGCTACTCATGTTGCTAATTTTTTTTTCAAAGAAATTGTTAGATTACATGGGTTGCCTAAAAGCATTGTTTCTGATAGATATATCAGGTTTTTTGGTCATTTTTGGAGGACATTGTGGAAGAAGGTCGGTACTAATCTGAGTTTCATCTCAGCTTATCATCCTCAGACTAATGGTAATACTGAGGTAGTAAACAAAAGTTTAGGTAATCTTTTGAGAAGTCTTGCAGGACAACATCCTAAGCAGTGGGATCATATCTTACCACAGGCAAAATATGCATACAATGTTTCACCAAACAGAAGTACAGGATAGAGTCCATTCCATATTGTTTATGGGATGCACCCAAGAGGAGTTTCTGAATTGAGAAATTTGGGAAAAGTAGAATTGAGAAGCGCCGAAGGTGAAGAATTTGCTTCAGAGATTCAAGCAATTCACGAGCAGGTAAAGCAACATCTACAAGACAGCGGTATCAAGTACAAAAGCAAAGCAGATTTGAGTAGAAGAGAAGTTCAATTTGAAGTTGGTGATTTAGTTTTGGCTCATTTGAGGAAAGACAGATTTCCAAAAAGAGAGTATAACAAAATGAAGTTTAAAAATATAGGACCATGCAGAATCCTGAGAAAATTTTCTGCTAATGCCTATGAAATTGAATTACCATCTGATATTGGAATATCTCCAATATTTAATGTTGCAGATTTGTACAGGTTTGAAGATGGTGGCACAGATGAAAGATAAAAATAGAAAGAGCAAATTTATTGGGTAAAACAGTTACCTACAACGCAACCATTACAGCTAGAGATGATCTTAGACAAGAAGGTGTTTAAGAGAACCAGAGGACAAAAGTATTTCTAGTATTTGATCAAGTGGAAAGATCAGCCAATTGATGATGCCACATGGATGACAGAAGCTATGTTGCAGAAACTAGGCAGTTCTGTGAAGGAGCTCATGGATAGGAGCCCATGAATAATTTTGTCCACGGGAGTCTGATGCAGGGGCATTAGAGTATAGCCAGCAATGTGAAATCTTGTTCACATGTTGTGGCTAGCTGAGTTAAAATTCATTCACCAATGGGTGAAAGTCAATGTTTAATGAGAGGGTTGAATTCCTCAAACAAATTAATATTATTATTTTTGTAATAAATTAGGAGAGTATCTAGAGATAAGTGGTTTGAATAGGTGTGAGCTTGTTGAGCATATCTAGCTGCAGTTGATATATTTTAGGAAGATATTTGGGCAAGTAAGATTTTGTCTCAATTTAGGAAATTTGATCCTAAATTGAGGAGTTCTTTGTTTGTAATAAACTATAAATTAGAATCTTTGTAATGGAGAAAAGTGGAGTTGGCCGTGAGGAATTATTGTGAGGATTGGAATTAATAAAGATTGCAAAGTTCTGAATTATTGGTTCATACTGGCAATCCCCGGAGATCTTTTATCTTCGAAATTTTATTGGTGTGATATTTCTGTGCGAGTTGAGGGCGATCGAACTTCTGTGGTCTCTGTTAGAAGAAGACTTGATTTTTTTTTAATTCTTGAATTATACAGTTCGATATCAATTTGATTGCAACGCAGACTCTCTGAATACTTCTTTATGTTTGCAGATGCTTATATTCCTGCGTCCTCTCTGTTAAGATAAACGCATTTGTTTTAGTGTGAAGTAGTTCTTTAATTTCAGAGATCGATTCTGATATCAATAGGAATTGTACAAGCGTTCTAGGTTCGATTGGCAAGAATCAATGTGATTCTGGCCCTTGAAAGTTGCCAACGAACAACCTATGAAATTTCTGAAATACAATCTTAACGCAGAGAGAGTAAAACTTCTTTTAACGCAAAGTTAGTTTGAATCATTTTGAATTGTCTGTGTGTGGAGGTTTGATTGAAATCAAGACATGTTGTCTTCTATTCCTTGACATCGAAAATATCTGAAGCGTTGAGAAATTCTGTTGTTGTATAAACACTGTTGAATGAATCACCACAGTAAAGTGAATTGATTCCAATGCAAATAGAAATCGATTTAATTCTTCAGCGCAGAGAGAAGTGTGTTTGAAAGGAAGCAATTCGTTTTGTTTGTTGGAATCAATTTCTGTTTATGTATAGCATTGATAAGTCGATGTATAGAAGCCGATTTCTAGCTTTGATGCAAAGCGATGAATTTCTGAGTTGAATCAAATTAAAAGTCTGCGTAATTCGACTTCAAAGCAATCAGAAATTTAAGTCTTGAAGAAGCAGTTTGAAGGAATAATACAGCCAACAACGCAGAGCTCTGGCATATTAAAGTTCAGCGCTTCAGAAATTGCAGTTCTATCAGTTCAGTATTGTGACAGGTATGAGCCAGCGTTGCTTTGAAATTAAATGAATATGTTGGAAGATGTATGAACCAACATTGTTTGAAATGGAAATTGGTTTATAAAAAAATCGATGTGTGGGCTGAGTGAAAGCATAGACTAAGTGTTTATGCTGGAGATTTAATAGGTTTTAAATATTTGATTTAAAGACTTGGCTATTCATTCCAAAGGATTTGAAGATTGGTGCAAACCATTACTTGTTTTTGATGTTATATTCAATATCAAAATTGGGTTATAAGAGATTGATTTAAAGAGCTCTTAAAATGATTTAGAAGCACTTTATTTAAAGCCAAAATCATATTGTGGAATTTTTTTGGTAGATTTCATTAATCAAATTTGATGAATGAAAATGAAAGTGAAGAATTGAATCCAACTCCTCCGGAGTTAGAAACCATTGTGAACAAATTTGAAAGGCTCTCCTTAACGCCTGCACCATCACCGCCATCAGTCTGCATTAAAATAATTGATTATTTTAACAAAACTATATCCGAATGGAATTTCCACAAACAATTTATGGGTTCTCTGGATAATTGCTATCTAAGCCTCTCCACCAAATATGAGACTTGGAACACTTCCCGATGCTATAAAAATCAACACTCCCTCTTACCAACGAAAGTGTTCAAGCAAGATACCATTGCACTGCTCTGACTCTTATAACATTTGTTGCGTTGATGTTGTTCTGGCTACTACCCCTCATCTTTGCATTGTTTCCTTTTGTATTGTTGCCTGCGACACTATCTCTGCCACTCCCTCATCCATACTACAGCTCCCTCTTTTTCTAAAGACCACCCTTTCCTCTAGTGGAAAGGGTTCTCGACCATCCCCATATTCTCTTTGAAGTAAGTGAACTTGATCTTACTCCGAGCCTTGGTGAGGATATCTGCCACTTGTTCCCCTATAGGAGTGTATCACAACTGTATTGCTCCCCTTTGGACATAGTCCCTGATGAAGTGGCACCGAATGTCAAAGAGTTTCAACCGGTCATGAAACACAGGATTTTCAGAGAGCTTAATGCAACTCTGATTATCACACAATCTTGGTCGGTTCCATCCGCTTCTTGAGCAGGTTCAAGAGTAACTTGCAGAGCCATATGGCCTCGCACAAAGCTGTGCTTGCTGCCATGTACTTTGCCTCGGCTGAACTTAGTGCTACGGACTTCTGTTTCCTGCTGCACCAGGAGGTCATTCCTGATCCGAGACTAAAACAGTACCCACTGGTACTTTTTCGATCCACTGTGCTTCCAGCCCAATCTGCATCTGTGAACCCACTCAACTGGACCTCATTGCCCTTGGTGTACTTCAACCCATACTCGATTGTCCCCTTTAGATATTCTAAGAACATCCTTGGTTGCTGCCCAGTGAGCCCTCCTTGGTTCCACCATGAACTGACTGAGGGTATTCACTACAGAGCAGATGTCTAGTCTAGTATTGACCAGATACATCAATGATCCAATGAGCTGCCTATACAAGGTGGGATCAGCCTCATCATCTTTCGTTGTGTCTATCTTCTTCTAGTTAGTAATCATTGGCGTGGCCATGGGTCTACAGTCTTCCATCTGAAATCTTTTCGGGATTTCTGTCGTGTATCTTCCTTGCCCCAAGAAGATTTCCCCTCTCTGCTGCCAAACTTCTACCCCAGGTCCTTCGTGTCGAATTCTGTAGCCAGATTCTCCTTGAATTCCTTGATGAGCTTGGATGATCCAGTGAAAAATAGATCATCCACATATAATACCAGAATTAACGGCTCATCCCCTACTCTTAAGTAATAGAGGTTAGGGTCTGCATCACTCTTTACGAACCCCATCTTCTGCAAGTAGCTATCAATCCGCCCATACCACTCTCTGGGGGCTTGTTTTAAACCATACAAGGCTTTCTTAAGCCTACAAACATGAGTCTTCTGCTCATGTGTCTCGAAGCCCTCTGGTTGTTCTATGTACACTTCCTCCTCTATCACCCCATTCAAGAACGTTGTCTTGACATCCATCTGGTGAATCTCCCATCCCATATGCGCAGCCAGAGAGATGACGTATCTGATAGAAGTGTAGCGAGCTACAGGGGCGAAGGTTTCCTCATAATCAATACCTTCCTTCTGTGCATACCCCTTAGCTACAAATCTTGCCTTGAACTTCTCTATGCTCCCATCTGCAGCATATTTGATCTTGTAGATCCACCTTGATCCTACAACTAATATGTCCTATGGTCTAGGGACTACTTCCCAGACATCATTTGTCAGATGGAGCTACACTCCTCCACCAAGGCATCCACCCATACCTGATGTTAAGTTGCTTCCCGAAAGGTGGACAGCTGTAAATTTTTGTAGATGTTCTATGCTTGATGCAACTTTACTTTTATCCCCAATATCAAATAGCAATCACATAAACAAGAAAGTAAAATGTTGATAGAACATACCAATAGATCGATAGAAGACAAGCCAAAAATACACTTAACTTGATTAGCAAAATATATGTGTTGTGGTGTGTTACGGCGGTCAACAAGATGCTTCAACCAGCAAAGTCTCTACACGGACAGCCAACCAAAATATGTCACACAACCCTCTTAGACAACTCTACAACGGTCAACGCAAAAACAGCAGCAGCAAAATTCAACGCATCCAGGTCAAAATCAACGTCCAGCCTCGATTTTTGTGCCAATAAATGCGAACTGCAGAAATCTGAATTTTGGGAGAGTTTGAGGTTAGTTTGACCATGCGTTGACCAAAGTCAACGTTGGTCAAATCTGCGCTAAAAACCCTAGGTCAAAACCAGAAAATTCTTCGTTGCAATTTCCCACGTGTGAGAGAAGACAAGCCTCCAAGATGATGATCGAACCAGTAAGATGTAGAGACAGAATGTGTGATGAGTGATGGTGAAAATGACCTCAAACGTTGACCTATATATATCCATCAGTGAGGGTGTGTGACACATCTGTTGGGGCTTTAAGCCTACATTACAATTCTGGCCAAACTTGCACATAAGTGGAATTAATTCAAAATAAATGTTCTGCTCATAGGGTCAAGATGATCTTTCGATCGATCTTGCACCTCTCCGAAAGAGGAATCCAATAAAAATATTGGCATCTTCATCTGAGCATCACAACATGGAGTTTGGACCTAGTTGTCTAAAATTAACACTCCCTCTCAACTAGCGAGAACTCCATCCACCTGTGCCATCCAAACATCGTGCGTCATCCCGCCGTAACTAGCTTTATTGGCTTCTTTATTTCAGAACAAAAGGTGAGTCACAAAGACATCACTCCCGGCTGACAAATTCAGCTCAGAGGTCTGAAACCTCTATAGGACTCAAAGGAGTCACATACCAACCCGAAGTTGGTTTACCTGAACCGAAGTCAGTTGGAGGTCTGAAACCTCACTAGACTTGATCCCAGATCAAGTGGTTGGACACGTGCCATTCTAGACATAGAGAGTACGGCAATCTCCAATGCGTCCATCAGTCTTTGCTACTGGTCTCTAGCTTTTCCCACCTCACTGGCCAAATAAGAGGTACTTCCCATGAGTCCGGGACTCAATGGGTAGGATGCATACGGGGCACAGATCATGAGAGATGAACCAACTCAGTATCATAACGGTGGGGCTGAAGAACACCAACAAGGTTCAGCAAGCCTAGCCCTGTGGTTGCTTATAGCTCCACGAAGCTATCCCCAAAACCCCCTGGAGCTCCCAAAGCTCATCGTCCAATAGGATCGTCAGAATAGGGTTGTTCCACAATACTAAGATTCTCATGGAAGGTTAGGAACTTGACCTTCCCCAAGGGCTTTGTGAGAATATCCGCGACCTGCTCATCAGTTCCTATATGATCGAACCTTACGGCACCTCGTTGTACCATATCCCGAATAAAGTGGTACCTGATATCAATATGCTTGGATCGATCGTGGAACACGGGATTCTTAGACAATTGAATCCCTCTCTAGTTATCACAAAGGATAACGGTGGTATCTAGCACATGCCTGAACAGCTCATTGAAGAGCTTTCGCAACCAAACTACTTCACAACAGGCCATACTCGCTGCAATGTATTCGGCCTCAGCGATGCTTAAAGCCACCGACTTCTGCTTCCTGCTCATCTAAGATATCAAAGCAAAACCAAGCGTGAAGCAGCATCCAGATGTGCTCTTGCGATCCACCACACTGCCAGCCCAATCGGCATCAGTATATCCATGGATTGTCACGCTCCCGGCAATGTATCTCAGCCCATGGTTTATCGTGCCCCGAAGATACCTCAACAGATTCTTGGCACCAACCCAGTGAACGTGATGAGGATCAACCATGGGTTGACTCAAAGTGTTCACTGCAAAACATACGGCCGGACCGGTATTCACTAAGAACATCAAGGCCCCTACGAGTTGACGATACTCGGTAGGATTTGCTAGCACGGGCCCAGCAGCGCTTCCACTCAACTTCTTAAAGTTGAGCTCCAGCGGTGTCAACACGGACTTACAGTCCACCATTCCAAATCTTTCCAACAGCTTCACAATATATTTTCCTTGAGAAAGGAAAATCTCGCCAGGTCTCTGCCAAACCTCCAGGCCTAGGAAGTAATGCATCAGTCCTAGGTCCTTCATCTCGAACTCAGAAGCGAGAGCCCTCTTACATTGATAAATGAGAGGGTCAGCACCGGTCAGGAAGATGTCATCCACATACAGCACCAGAATGAGAGGCTTTTCTCTATCAACCTTGAAGTAAAGGTTTGGATCAGAATTACTACGAGTGAAGCCCAGCTTCATCAGGTAGCTATTTATCCTCTCGTACCAAGCCCTAGAGGCTTGCTTCAACCCAGAGAGGGGTTTCTTCACACTGCAAACATGGGTGTCTCGATCCTGGACTTTGAACCCCAGAGGTTGCTCCACATACACCTCTTCCTTTATCGCACCATGCAGATATGCGGTCTTCACATCCATCTGATGAAGATTCCATCCTTGTGTAGCAGCAAGGGCTATGATAGATCGGATGGTGGTATATCAAGCCACATGTGCAAATATATCATCATAGTCTACGCCTTCCTTTTGAGAGAAGCCACAAGCAACGAATCTTGCCTTGAACTTTTCAACACTACCATCAGATCCATGCTTGATCTTATAGAGCCATTTCGAGGTGACAACTGCTTTTTCCTTCGGTCTTGGAACCACATCCCAGACATCATTCTTCATAATGGACTCATATTCTTTGTGCATAGCATCCTTCCAGACTTGATGCTTTACGACTTCTTCAAAACATCCAGGCTAAGATTGTACGATTGTGCTCATGGCTGCTAGATACCCTTGGTATCCATTCGGCTTCTTGTTCTCATGGAATCTCCCCCTTGGGGCCATGTGTCTCTCGGCATCCTCGAGAGTATCCTTGAGCCATGATGGTCTTCTCTTCATTGAAGGAGGTGGATCAATAGGGTCCATTGGTCCTTCAAAATCAGGCATCATCACATCCTTCGGTTCTTCTTGATTTCCAGGCCTTACTTCATGATGTTCCTCAGAGCTCAGAAGATTGATTACTTTCTTGCGGGAAGCATCTTCATCAAAGGTAACATCGTGGCATATCTCCACTTCCCTTTGACCAGGAACATAGACTTTATAAGCCTTCGAAATTTCACTGTAGCCCACAAACATTCCCTTTTTCCAAGAAGCATCTAGCTTGCCCCTCTTCTCTTTCGACACATGAAAATAAACGGGACAACCAAAAACTCTAAAATATGAGACGTCAAGTTTCTTACCAAAGAAAACCTCTTTGGGAGTTTTGGAGTCTAGAGTGGAATGCGGGCATCGGTTTTGTATGTACACAGCAGTGTTCGCAGCTTCTCCCCACAGAAACTTTGGAAGACCTTGGTCACATAGCATGCCATGGGCAACTTCCACAATGGTCCTGTTCTTTCTTTCAGCAACACCATTTTTCTCAAGAGTATATACGATTGTGGTCTCCTTCTTGATGCTAGCTTCTCTGCAAAAGTTATTGAACTCGTTCGTCTCATATTCAGTGTCATTATCAGCCCTCAAAATCTTGATCTTCTTCCCTGTTTGATTTTCCACCAAGGCTTTGAAAGTACGAAACCGCATGAAAGGCTCATCCTTCTTCTTCGAGAATTATATCTAGGTTTTGCGAGAGAAGTCATCTATGAACGTCATATAATAAGAACACCCTTCTAAGGATGTCACGGGCAGCATACCAGACAAATTAGAATGTATCAATTGCAAGACATCAGATGTCTTTGTGACACTTGAGGGAAAAGGTCCCCTTGTATGCTTTCCTTCGGCACAACCCTGACATACACCTTCATGATCATCTTTGAACTCGAGCATCCCCGTCATCACCTTCCTTGCTTCGAGAAGGGATTTGTAATGAAGGTGTCCAAACCTCCGGTGCCATAGTTCAGTCTGTCAGATAGTATCACATGTCATCGCTACCAGTGGACTTCCTCCAACCTGGTAGAGTGTATCAACTCTAAACCCAATCGTGATAGTTTCCTTGAAACTCTTCTTCCAGATGCGTACCTTCCCATCGACAAATGCCACATTGAAACCTTTGCCTTCCATGGCAGAAATAGACACAAGGTTCTTCTTCAAATCAAGTACATATAGTACATCTTGCAAGCGAAGGACTTGACCTTGAGATAAGTGGAGGGTCACAGTCGCTATCCCTTTCACGGGATATGTGGCATTATCTCAAAGGATAATTTTCAAATTAACATCCTTCTCCGCCAAATCAAAAAGTGCTTCCTTAAACCCAGTGAGATGCCTTGAGGCACCACTATCAATCAACCAGACATCCATAGTGTCGAGTGGGGATGCAGCAAAGAGGGTAGATACAAGAATGAATTCATTTCTTTTATCATCAACAACATTAAATTCCTCATACCTGGAATTTCTCGACCTTTTGAAAGGTTTACCATTTCCATTGCGACCAGAGGGAGCCTTCCTCTTTCCTTTGAACTTGTTGTTCCTTTGATTGCCATTCCTCCGGTTTTTGTTGTTATCATCATCCCCGGGAGAATCCTTCTTATTAGGGCATTCTCTAGCATAGTGGTCGGTCTTGTTACATGTGTAACATCTTCCTTTCTTTCCTTGGGCCCCTGCTCTTCCATGGTTCCTTGGACCACCATTGTTCTTCTTCTTAGCACGAGCGGTGAAGGCGGCATTACCTTCATTTTCATATTCCTTCATTCTTGTTTCCTCTTATACGCATCTCGATAATACTTCGTCAAAATCAAGTATCACATTGTTATTGAGAATGGTAGTATTGAATGCATGCCATTCGGAGGAGAGACCTCCAAGTGCGGTGAGAACCATTTCTCGATCAGTTATCATCTCCCCAATGGCCAGAAGATTATTTCTGATTTCAATCAACTTCAGAAAATAAGATTGAATGGATTCATCCCTGTCTTTCTTCAGATTCTTCAGTTGGTTCTTAAAGAAAAGGACTAGATTTGCATTGTTGGCCTTGAACATGTTGACCAACTTATCATATATCTCCTTAGATGTGCCCAGCTTAGATATGTTGGCAACCAGACTCTTATGAATTGAATCCCTGATCTTCAACTTTGCTTTGATTTCCCCCTTCTTATATTTTGACTTGGTGGCAACAGGTGCAGATGATGGAGGCTCTTGGATTTTACCCTGCACATAGTCCATGATATCTTGGTCGTCCAAAATTATATCCAAAGTCATCTTCCAAGCATGGAAGTCTTCCTTCCCAGTCAACTTGTCATTAGCTTTGAAGCCATTATAGTTTGACGTACCCATGCTCTGGTGATTGCTACAAACTTGGGCTTTGTCTTCATCTCAGCTCCGATACCATGTAAATTTTCGTAGATGTTCTATGGTTGATGCAACTTTACTTTTATCCCCAATATCAAACAGCAATCACATAAACAAGAAAGTAAAATGCCGATAGAACATACCAATAAATCGACAGAAGACAAGCCAAAAATACACTTAACTTGATCAGCAAAATATATGTGTTGTGGTGCGTTACGGCGGTCAACAGGATGCTTCAACTAGCAAAGTCTCTACACGGTCAGCCAACCAGAATATGTCACACAACCCTCTCGGATAGCTCTACAACGGTCAACCCAAAGTCAACAAAATTCAACGTTGTCCAGTCAACGGTCAACGCAAAAACAGCAACAGCAAAAGTCAACGCAACCAAGTCAAAGTCAACTCCAACGTCGATTTCTGTGCCAATAAATGCGGACTGCAGAAATCGAAATTTTGGGAGAGTTTGAGGTCAGTTTGACCATGTGTTGACCAAAGTCAACGCTGGTCAAATTTGCGTTGAAAACCCTAGGTCAAAGCCAGAAAATTCTTCGCTGCAATTTCTCACGTGTGAGAGAAGAGGAGCCTCCAAGATGATGATCGAACCAATCAGATGCAAAGAGAGAATGTGTGATGTGTGATGGTGAAAATGACCTCCAACGTTGACCTATATATATCCATTAGTGAGGGTGTGACACATCTGTTGGGGCTTCAAGCCTACATTACAATTATGGCCGACCTTGCACATAAGTGGAATTAATTCAAAATAAATGTTCTGCTCATTGGATCAAGATGATATTTAGATCGATCTTGCACCTCTCCGAAAGAGGAATCCAATAAAAATATTAGCATCTTCATCTAAGCATCCTAGTTGTCCAAAATTAACAACAGTTCACCAACCTGAGCTACCAGTCCCTGATATTTGTCTTGTTGCTTCCTTATCCTCTTTCCTTCTCTAGGGGCTCCAACAAATTCTTCTGCATCCTTAAGAATTTGTTGAAGTTCTCTGCTAGGTCTCCCATTAGTGGTGGGTGGTCTCACCTGCTCTTCTTCCTGTTCCTCTTCGGAGGAGTTCTCCTCAGAATCCTTGTGCCTTGGAGAGGCACTTGTCCCATCCTTTGTTGGCCGTTGAGGCTATACTATTGGATCCTCCTCAATCTATGTATTTGTGGCCATTTCTCGAGATTTCCTAAAGGCTCTCTCTTCCAGGAACTTTACATCCCTTCTTACCATGATTTTCTTGTTCTCTGGAATGTAGATGCGATATGCTTTCGCATTCTCACTATAGCCCATAAGGAAACCCTTTTCTGAGTCTGATCCAACTTCTTCCTCTTTTCATCTGGAACGTGGCAGTACACCATGTTGTCGAATATCCTGATGTGGCTCACCTATGGCTTGCTGCCTGTGAACACACTCTTAGGAGTCACCTTCCCCAAGGCTCTATGGGGAACTCTGTTCTGGATATATACTGTTGTAGTGCAGGCCTCTACCCATAAGATTTTGGGCACATCTTGTTCGTACAACATTGCCCTTGCAACCTCTATTATGGTATGGTTCTTTCGTTTTGCAACTCCATTTTGCTCTAGATTGTATGTTGTTGTCCATTCTCTCTTGATGTCTTCCCTTGCACAGAAATTTGTGAAGTCCTTATCGAGATATTCTCCACCATTATCGGATCGCAACTTCTTGATCTTCTTTCTTGTAGAGTTTTACACCAAGGCTTTGAAATCTTTGAATTTATCAAAGACTTCATCTTTGGTTTTCAGAAAATAGATCCAAGTTTTTTTGGAATGATCATCAATGAAAGTAGCAAAATACTTTGCACCACTGAGAGCGGTTGTGGACATTGGACCACAAATGTCCGAGTGTATTAACTCCAATAGGCTCTGCTGCTGCTTCTTAGAAATGTTGCCTTAGCGTACTTCCCTAGTACACACCCCCTGCAAACCTCATCTTTCTTCGTGTTGAGTTCAGGAGCCCCTATGACAGTATTCTTAAGAATTCCCGAGGCTCCATGATGTAGAAGCCCCATCCTTCTATGCCATAACTCATTCAAATCAATGTCGCCTGTACTGCCAATCAGGGCTACGGGAGAATCAAGCTGGAGTTTGTATAGCTTATGACTCCTTACTCCAATTTGTGCCTTTTTTCTCCAGCTAGGGTGTTTGACATACACCTTATCTCTAATAAAGTATACATCATAGCCCTTGTTCTGTAGCTGAGACACTGAGAGTAAATTCATCCCCAACCTTGGTACATGCAGAACATTCGTGGCTCGAATCTTGTTGCCATCTTTGGTCTGAAATGTTATGGTACCTCTCCCAATGGGGGTACATTTTGCCTTGTTTCCCATAGTTATTTGGAAATTCATTTGTTCTTCTTGGTAGCTTGAAAAACATTCTCGAACCCCCGTCATGTGAGCAGATGCTCCACTGGCAATATACCAAACACTTGGAGGAATTGTGCTCGACACACAAGCAAGATCCTCCTCTAGTCTGGATGCCAGCACTTTCATGTAGTGTTCCCTTTACATTTTTGCGTGCTCTGGAGGACTGCGTGAGTCCTTTTTCTTGCGTGAACCCTTCCGGATGATGGATCTTTGGTCCATGGCATATCCTCCCTTTATGTCTTTAGCCCTTTTCTCTGATACCATGTGAAATTTTCAAGACGGAAAATATTACTGCAATTCTTGGTTTATTTCTCCTACTTATGAGATAAGTTATTTACAGATGCTTCAGTAAATTCTGAAATAAACACAATTGCAGATCTTCACTTTAATCAAGAGCATAAGAGCAGAAAGATAAATTACACAAATAGCACAATAGAAACAACCATATGAACACAGTTATTTTTGGACAATTGTCCCGGGAAAAACCCAATGTGGGAAAACCGGTGCAACAGACGAGGGTTTTGTATTTATCTTCAGAAATGGAAAGTACATTTACAAGAGTCTGATGAGCAGAGAAAATTAGCATACACCTGGCTGAATTTTCTGGAACCTCCAGACAAATTTCAAACCCTCGGGGTGACCTCCTTCACCCTCTGCGTCATCCAGCATAAGGGCTCTGCGCAGTCTCTCCCTGGACTGCGTAACTCTGTGTGGAGGGGGCCTTCCTACCGATCAGTTCACCCTTCCCTTCATCCTCCAGACTTCTGCTTCTCCGATAACTGACTCCTCCCTCCTCCTTCTGCTTCTGCAACCCTGTGTCTACAATCTCACCAACTGAAATCGAATTCTCTTGCTTCAGAATCTATTTCCTTTGGGTACTGAGAGTGTCCCCGGCTTGATTTCCAAATGACCCTCAAGCCCTTTCTTATAGTCTCCTTGTTGATGAATCAACGGCCATGATTATATCGTTAGTCAATGGCTCAGACTAAAAGATGACTTGATCTTCGTTTTCTAGAAGATTCACACTCAGCTTTATTAATACCCTTTAATTATTTAATTTCCCTAAGTTTAGAATTTGGGTCTGCATTAAAATAAATAATTATTTTAATAAAGCTATATCCGAGTGGAATCTCCACAAACAATTTATGGGTTCTCTGGATAACTGTTATCCAAGCCTCTCCACCAAATATGAGACTTGGAACACTTCCCGATGCTATAAAAATCAACATTTTCTGGGGTTGGAAGTTTGGCAGCAGAATGGGAAGAGCTTTCTTGGTCAAAGAAAATACACTACAGAGGTTCTAAAGAGATTTCAAATGGAGGATTGTAGGCCCATGACAACTCCAATGATCACCAACTGGAAGAAAATCAACACGTCTGAAGACGATGAGGCTGATCCTACATTATATAGGGAGCTCATAGGATCATTGATGTATCTGGTAAACACAAGGCCAGACATCTGTTATGTTGTACATACCCTCATTCAGTTCATGGTATTACTAAAGAGGGCTCATTGGGCAGCCAAGCATGTTCTCAGGTACCTTCAAGGAACAGTCGAACTTGGATTGAAGTACACCCGTAGCAGTGATGTCAGACTGAGTGGTTTCACCGACGTAGATTGGGCTAGGAGTTCAGTAGATCAGAAGAGTACCAGTGGGTATTGTTTCAATCAGGGATCAGGAATGACTTCCTGGTGCAGCAGGAAACAGAAGTTCGTAGCACTGAGCTCAGCAGACGCAGAATATATAGCAGCTAGCACAGCTTCCTGTGAGGCCATATGGCATTGAAAACTGTTAGTGAACCTACTTAAGGAGAAGATGGAAGCGACCAGTATTTTATGTGATAATTAGAGTTGCATCAAGCTCTCTGAAAATCCTTTGTTTCATGATCGTATTGACATCCGGTGTCACTTCATCAGGGAATGTGTACAATGTGGAGTTGTTCAGTTACAGTACACTCTAACAGGAAAACAGGTGGCAGACATTCTCACAAAAGCTCTGGGGAAGACTAAGTTTGTCTACTTCAAAGAGAAGATGGGGATGATCAAGAATCCATTCCAGTAGCAGGAATTGATAGGGTCAGTATTCAGAGGGAGTTATAGTACAGATGCAGCAGTGGCAGTAGCAGTGTCAAAGGCAACAGTACAAAGGGCAGCAGAGCCGCAGATAAGGGGCAACATCCAAAGATCAACAATGCAGAGAGTGCTACAAAACAGAGCAGCATGCAGTTGGCATATTGTTGGAACACTTTCTTCAATAAGAGGGAGTGTTGATTTTTGTAGCATCAGAAAGTATTCCAAACCTCAAATTTTGCAAGGAGGCTTGGACATCAGCATTCCAAAGAACCTAGAAATCGTTTGTGGAAATTCCACTCGGTTCATGACTTATTAAAATAATTAATTATTTTAATGGAGACCCTAAGCCTAAACTTAGGGAAATGAAATAATTAAAGGGTATTAATAAGTCAAAGTGTGAATCTTCTAGAAAAAAAAGACCAAGTCAAGTTTTAATCTCAGCCATTGGTTAAACTTCTAATCTGGGGTGTTGATTCATCAACGAGAAGATTATAAAATAAGGCTTGAGGGTCATTTGGAAAATAGGTCGGGCATACACTCAGTACCCGAAGGAGATCAATTCTGAAGTAAGAGAATTTGATCTCAGTGGGAGAGTTGCAGGGCGGAGAGTTGCAAATTCAGAAGGAGGAGGGAGTCAGCAAGTGATCAGGGCTAGGGATAGAGGGACGCAGTGGGTCACAGAAGGCAGCTCTGGGTTGCAGCGCAGTGAACCCACGCAGACTTACGCAATCCAGCGCAGGGACTGCGCAGAGAAACATGCAGACAAGCCCTGGAGACAGAAAGGTTGATCAGGGTGTCAGATATTTGTCAGGAGGAGTCGTGAATCCAGTCTCAGGTGTTTTTAGATTTGATCTGCCAGTATTATTCCTTGTAAAGAAATCATTTGCTAAAGAATTTAATAAAACCCTTATATGTTGCACCGCTTTTCCCGCATTGGGTTTTTCCAAGGACAACTGTCCAAAAATAACAGTGTTCATGTGATTGGTTCTTATCCTTATGTCCTTTACTATTTACTTCTCTACATATATATTTGTGAATGTTGCAGTAGTATTTATTTCGATATTTTCTAGAAGATTTCTGAAAATAACTTATTCAAATAATAAGTAGGAGGAATAAATCTATCACTGCAGCTATATAGTTTTCGGATTGAAAATTTCACATCATCTTCATTGTCATCGTCCCCTTTCGTTGCTGCTGCTTTGGAGTCTGAATCTTCCTTGCCCATCTTCTTAGGACAAGTATTGGCGAAGTGTCCCAACTTGCCACATCTGAAGCACCGGAACTTGGATAGGTCCTTCTTCTTCTTCCCTTGTTGTCGTTGTCCCTTAGATGTTAGGGCTTCATCTTCCTCCTCTTTCTTAATTTTGACTCCTCTATTGCTAAATTCCCTCTTGGTTATCCTCCTGATCTCCTCCTGACGAAGGATTGTCCACATGTCCCCCCAATTTGGGAGTTGTGCTCTACCCAAGATGCTTTGGACAAAGGTTTCCCACTCATCGGTGATTTCATTCAGGGTAGTCCTTGCCATGAGTCCATCATCAAGAGTTGACCCCATGGCAATCAGCTAGTCTTGGATAGTCTGCAATCTGAAGAGGAAGGGATCGATCTCCTCTCCCTTGTGCATCTGGAACATCTGCATCTGATTCTTCAGAAGCATCTTCCTCCAGACGGAGCTACCTTGATACAATGTGGCCAATGTTGTCCACACCTCGTTTGTTGTCTTCTTCTTGGCAATATGCAGGACCACGTGATCTTTCACTCCATCCATGATCAAGCATTTAGCCCGCGCCTGATTTTCATTGAACTTCTTCAGAGCATCAGCATCGGTCGGCACAGCCAAGACGTTCTCAATGTGGTCTCTGACTCCATACTCCTCAAGGACTGTCAGGATTTTAGCTTTCCAGATAGCAAAGTTAGACACACAGTCTAACCTATCCTAATCTCTCAGTCCATATGGGGCCATCTTTGCTCAATTTGTCGAAGCAAGTTCTCTTTGTGAAAATTCCTAAATACAGTTATGCAGAAATCCTATTGTAGTATCATGGTTTACTTCTCCTACTTGATTAAGTTATACAAGTTATCTTCACAAATAATATTTAGAAAATACCAAAGTAAACACAGCTAACAGCCTACACATGCAGATAATTTACTGAATATTATGCTCATTCAAACAAAGAGACCCACTGATTTTTGGACATAAGTCCCTGGAAAAACCCAATGCGGGAAAACTGGTGTAGCAGATATGAGGGTTTATTATTATTAAGTAGATTTTGAGTACAACAAATCTGGGCACGAAATCTGGTTCACTCGACAGAGAAAAAGTAGATCTGCAGCTAACCTGTTGTTCTAAGACCAAAATTTTGACTGATCCACACCCTCAAACGGGATTTACAAGACTCAACCCGAATCTGACCCTAGAAACCCCAGCGCTGCCCTTGAAGCTCCAGCAAGCCCTGCTAGGTCTGCGTGCCTCTGTGCTGCTCAGAAGTGGATTGCATAACCCCAAAGTCGGTGACGCAATCCTTATGTTGCCTCTGGAGGCCTCTGCATAACTATGGAAGCCTTCTGAAGCTGCAGCACTGCCCCTCCTAGGCTTGCGTAGCACTTGTGTAGCGGCTGAAGCTGCGCTGCGCAGCTGCTGCTACTGCTGCCCTTGCTCCTCTGCGCTGACCCTGAAAGTTGCTCCTCTGCCTCTTGCTGTCTCTTGGCTCTGGGATGAAATCATCCCCTCAGCTAATACTACCCCTCGCTGCAGAAAACTCCTCCGGAAATTCTTAGCAAACCCTGCCTTTGAATTCTAGCTTAGTTTCTCAATTTTGCCTCCGTGTGTCTATGTCTCCAACTGACCCTCAAGCCTTTCTCTTATACTTTTTCGTTGAACAAATCAACGGCTGAGATTAAAAGACTACTTGATCCGCGTCATTTAGAGCATTTCAACACGTGTTAATTAATTCACTTTAATTATTTAATTTCCCTAAGTTTAGACTTAGGGAATACATTAAAATAATCAATTATTTGAATAAATTTAACACGAGATGAAATTTCTCCAAACGCTTTCTGGGTTTTGGAAGTGATGTGTTTCTTAGCCACTACACAAAGTTTCAGGGCTAGAGCACATCCGATGCTACCCCAACTACACAAAATCTCAACACTCCCTCTTAGCACGAAGTGTGCTCTAGCAATACATCACACCATGTATCACAAGATCTTGGTATTAGTCTTTGTGCTGCTGATGCTTGGCTTGCTGCCCTCCATCCATTGCACTGCTGCTTTTTGTACTGCTATCGATGTCATTGCCACTAACACTACTACATCTGTACTGCAGCTCCCTCTCAAATTGTTGCACCATGCTACCCATAGCACTACCACTACTAACTACTGCACTGCAACTCAGTTGCTGAGAAGTAAGCAACTGAAAGACTTCTGCCCAATCGTTGGCAGACAAGTCAGGTTGCATCCCTATCACTGAAGCTTCCTTAGCTGTTGATTTACGTTGTCCTCCTGGAGGCTCTGCACTGCGTCAGCACTGCCTCTTTGCACTGTTGAAGTCCCATCAGCCTTTGTGTTGCTGCCCCCACGCTGTTGCTACCTCTACATTACGTTTATCCCTCTACAACTCTTCAGTACTGCCCTCTGCTCCACTGTGACCTTCTGCAACCATCTCCTGACTCATCCCACTACCATCTTAAGGCTCCCTTAGCTCGTATGTGATCCAAGAGTAGGGCTGACTCAAGGATCCCACCACACCTGTCTGTAGCTGCTCTACAGATCCATATCGCCCCACCTCTTCTCTCGAGGTACATGAGCACTCATGGCTGCATCATCATCAAAGCCATCATCCTTTGCTATTGCAGCCTTGGATTGAGAAGATCCTTTGTCCTTCTTCTTAGGATAAGTGTTGGTGAAGTGTCCAAGTTCGCCACAGTTAAAGCACCGAACCTTGGATAGGTCCCTCTTCTTCTTCCCTTACTGCCTACGTTCCTTTGATGCAAGGGTTGCTTCCTCCTCCTCTTCTTTCTTTACTCTGGCTGATCCGCTTCCGCTGCTCTGCCTCTTGGTGAATCTCCTGATTTCCTCTTGACGGAGGATTGCCTACATGTCTACCCATGACGATAACGCTGCCCTGCCCAAAATGCTTTGGACAAATGTTTCCCATTCTTCAGTGACTGCATTCAAGGCAGTCCTCACTAGGAGCCCCTCATCCGGAGTTGCACCAATGGCAATCAATTGATCTCGGATCATCTGAAGTCTGAAGAGAAAGGGATCTATCTCCTCACCCTTTTGCATATGGAACAACCGCATCTGATTCTCTAGAAGCATCCTTCTTTGGACAGAGCCTCCTTGATACATCGTGTCCAATGCCACCCACATCTCATTTGTCGTATTCTTTCCAGTAATATGAGGCACGACGTGGTCTTTGACTCTGTCCATGATCAAACGCTTAGTTCGCGCTTGATTTTGTTCATACTTCTTTAGAGGATCTGCATCGGTTGGCACAACTAGGACTTTCTCCACATGGTCCTTAAAGCCATATTTGTCTAGGACTTTCAGGATCCTGACCCTCTAGATAACAAAGTTGGACATGTCGTCCAACCTATCCTGATCTCTCAATCCATATGGCGTCATCTGCTCAAATCTGTCAAAACAGATACTCTTCTCCCGCTTTCTGTTGCAATACTCAACAGAAATGTTGGACCGCGGTTTCTTGGCGAATAGAAACCCTTTATAGTAGTTTCTCCCTCTGACAATTGATTTCCCTCCTAGAAATCTTCAACCAAACCAATCGGGCAGTTCTCTCCAATCACCCTCCTAATCGAATCTCAGATCTGTTTGGCTCAGATCTGTTGAGTGACTGTTTTCCTCCCGCTCTTTGTTGACTTAGCTAGGCACAATTCTGCATCGACAGAATCTCCACCACACTAGCACTGCTGAAGATCTGAAGCACTACTTTCAGATCTTGGCAAAAACCTTTTTTGCAACAAAAAGAATGACTGGACTGTGTCTCACTGACTGGCCCATCGTAGCCTCAGCGCTGCTTAGAAGTGGACTGCGTAACCCCACACTAGGTGACGCAGTCCTTACGCTGGCCTGGAAAGGCTCTGCGTAAGCCTAATGGCCTACTACAACTGCAGTGTTGCCCCTTCCTAGGTTTGTGTCCTTCTGCTACCAAGCTGCTCCTTCCAGATCTCTACTGCTTCTACTATTGTCCTGCAGAAAAAGTATTCTTCAGATGATTTTCTGGAGATTCAGCGTGATCTGCTATCACTCTGATACCATGTGAAATTACTTAATACAGTTATGCAGAAATTCTACTGTAGTATCATGGTTTACTTCTCCTACTTGATTAATTTATACAAGTTATCTTCAAAAATAATATTCAGAAAATACCGAAGTAAACACAACTATCAACATACACATGCAGATCATTTACTGACACACTGAATTTTGGACATAAATCCCCGGAAAAACCCAATGTGGGAAAACCCATGCAGCGGATATGAGGGTTTATTATTATTATTATTAAGTAGATTCTAAGTACAGCAAATCTGGGCACCAAATTTGGTTCACTCGACAGAGAAAAAGTAGATCTGCAGCTAACCTGTTGTTCCAAGACGAAAATTCTGACTGATCCACACCCTCAAACAAGATTTACAAGACTCAGCCCGGATCTGGCCCTAGAAACCCCAACGCTGCCCCTAAAGCCCCAACGTCAACCTTGCTGGGTTTTGCGTGCCTCTGCGCTGCTCAAAAGGGAACTATGTAACCCCAGAGTGGGTGACGCAGTCCTTACACTGCCTCTGGAGGCCTCTACATAACTGTGGAAGCCTTCTGAAGCTACAGCGCTGCCCCTCCTGGGCCTACGTAGCGGCTGAAGCTGCGTTGCGTAATTGTTGCTCCTGTTGCCCTTGCTCCTCTGCGCTGACCCTAAAAGTTGCTCCTCTGCCTCTTGCTGTCTCTTGGCTCCAGGATCAGATCATCCTCTCAGCCAATACTACCCCTCACTATAGAAAACTCCTCTGGAAATTCTTAGCAAACCCTGCCCTAGAATTCCAGCTTAGTTTCTCAACTTTGCCTCCATTTGTGTATGTCTCCAACTGACCCTCAAGCCTTTCTCTTATACTTTTTCGTTAAACACATCAACCGCCAAGATTAAAACACTTATCAACGGCTAAGATTGATTGTTTGTTCGACGTCATTTAGAACATTTCAACACGTGTTAATTAATTCACTTTAATTATTTAATTTCCCTAAGTTTAGACTTAGGGAATACATTGAAATAATTAATTATTTGAATAACTTTAACACTAGATAAAATTTCTCCAAATGCTTTCTGGGTTTTGGAGGTGATGTGTTTCTTAGCCCTTCCACAAAGTTTCAGGGCTAGAGCACATCCGATGCTACCCCAACTACACAAAATCTCAACACACTTCTCCCTTCTACTACTGCTACACTCAGCAACAAACTGGATCTGGGTTTCTTGGCGATAGAAACCCTCTAGAGAGTATGCTCCCTCTGAGAAATGACTACCCTCCCAGAAATCCTTCACCAATTATGTCGAATCAACCCTCTCCGATCACTCCTAATCGAATCTCAGATTTCTTGGCAAGAAAATATGTTGAGGGACTATTTCCCCTTACTTTGTCAACTTTGCTCGGTATTGTTCTACACCGACATAACCAGTGCCCCACCAGCAACTTTGAAGATCAGAAACTGCACTTCCAGCCTCGGTAACCGGCACAGCATCACTCCAACTTGGATCTGCATCACCCTTTAGGGCTTGCGTCAGCCTCTACGCCAGCTCAGCGTGAGCCTGACAGACTCTACGTCACCCACTAGGGCCTGCGTTAGCTTCTGCGTCAGCTCTGCTTGAGCAGGCTGGCTCTACGTCATGTTGGGTCTGCATTGTCCCTCTGGTGTTACGCTGCCTCTTCCTGGATCTGTGAGCTTCAGCTGCCCTCCTGCAGCAAAAAATTCTTCAACCTCTTGCTGATGGCTTCAACTTGATCTGCAACCGCTCTGATACCATGTGAAAATTTATGAACACAGAAACCCTACTGCAGTATATTAATTTACTTCTCCTACTTGTTTGATTTAATTAACAAGTTATTTAACTGAATATTCAGAAAAATATCAAAGCAAACTCAATCTGCAGCCTACACATACAGATCATTTATTGAAACAGCGCACATATGACAAAGGACACATGATTTTTTGAACAAACGTCCCCAGAAAAACCCAATGCGGGAAAACCGGTGCAATAGCTCTTAGAGGGTTTTTATTATTAAGCAGAATTTGAATACATCAAGGGCACCAGTAATGGTTTTCCCAACAAAAAATTTCACGACAGTCGTACCTTATCACTCGGAGACAGAAAATATGGTTGATTCAAACCCTCAAGGGAATTACTGAATACGAGCCCTTTCTGGCCCACTGGAACCCCAGCGTTGTCCCTCTAGCCTTTGCATCAGCCTCTCCTGCTCAGCGCAGCCTTCACGCAGCACAGGCTGCCCCTGCATCACCCTTCTGGGCTCTGCGCTGCCTCTGCATCAGCCTGGCTAGGTTGCGTCCCTCCTGCAGGCCTCTTTGCTTCCTGGTACGGATCTACCTCTCTAATTTATGTATTCTCGACCTTGGATCAACATAATCCCTCGTCGATCTGCCCCTCACCAACACTGCAAGCTCACTCAAAAATTCTCAGCAAAACGTGCACCAGAATTTCGACTTGGCTCAAGTGCTACTGCAATGTGTGTCTCTCCAACTGACCACAAGCCTTCCTTTAATACTTTTCTCATTGAGAAATCAATGGCCGTGATCTAATCTCTAATCAACGGCTCAGATTAAAAAAAAATTGATCCACGTCACTTAGAACATTCTCACCCACAAGTGTAAATTAATTCACTTTAATTTTTTAATTTCCCTAAGTTAGACTTAGGGTCCCCATTAAAAAATTTAAATATTTGAATAAATTTTACACTTGGTGGAATTTCTCCAAACGATTTCTGGGTCTTGGAGATCTCATGTATTCTAGCCCCTCCACAATGGTTCAGAGCTAGAGCACATTCGATGCTACCCAGAATCTCAACAAGTACTATATCATGGACCTCCAAAGTCTTTTTATTACAACAAAAGTGAGAAAATTACAAAATAATTTTCTCAAGTTCTCCAAGCTTCAACAGACCCTGAGGGATGCTGAGGAGTTTACTGGAGCTCCTAAGGAGTGAGAAGAGGGAACGCAAGCAGCCAAACAGGTACCATGCATTGGTAGCACAGATTCAGGATCATTGATGTACTTGGTCAACACTAGACCATACATTTGTTATGCCGTGAATACCCTCAGTCAGTTCATGGTAGAACCAAGGAGGGCTCACTGGGCAGCAGCCAAACATGTTCTCAAATACTTGAAGGGGACAATCGAGTTTGGATTGAAGTACACCAAGGGCAATGAAATCCAATTGAGTGGGTTCACTGATGCAGACTGGGTTGGAAGTCCAATAGATCGGAAAAGTACCAATGGGTACTGTTTCAGTGTCGGATCAGGAATGACTTCCCGGTGCAGCAGGAAACAGAAATCCATCGCACTGAGCTCAGCCGAGGCTGAATATATGGCAACTAGCACGGCTTCGTGTGAGGCCATATGGCTTCGTAAGTTGCTCATGAACTTACTCAAGAAGAGCATGGAACCGACCAGAATTTTTTGTGATAATCAGAGTTGCATCAAGCTCTCTGAGAATCCTGTGTTTCATGATCGGTTGAAGCACATTAACATTAGGTGCCACTTCATCAGAGACTATGTCCAATGGGGAGCTGTATAGTTGAAGTACATTTCTACAGGGGAACTGGTGGCAAACATCCTCACGAAAGCTCTGGGTAAGATTAAGTTTACTTACTTCAGAGAAAAAATAGGGATGGTCAAGAACCCATTCTTGTAGAGGAATGGGTGGACTTGAGATTCAGAGGGAGTTGCAATACGAATGAGGCAGTGGCAGAGATGGTGTCACGAGCAGCAGTACAGAGGGCAGTAGCGCAGCAAATGAGGGTCAGCAGCTGAGACATCAATAGTGCAGTAGATGCTTCAGGTTAGAGCAGCTGCAGTTGGTATTTTGCTTGAACATCTTCCTCGCTAAGAGGGAGTATTGATTTTGTAGCATTGGAAAGTGTCAAGTCTCATATTTTTGGAGGAGGCTTGGACATCAGTATTCCAGAGAACTCAGAAACTGTTTGTGGATATTCCACTCGGTTTATGTTTTATTAAAATAATTAATTATTTTAATGTGATCCCATTAAAGGGTATTAATAAAACAAAGTATGAATCTTGTAGAAAACAAAGATCAAGTCATGTTTTAATCTCATCCATTGATTACAGAAATCTGGGTCATTGATTCATCAACGAGAAGATTATAAGAGAAGGCTTAAGGGTCATTTGGAAAGCAAGTTGGGCACACACTTAGTACCCAAAGGAAATCGATTATGAAGGAATAGAATTCGATTTCAGAGGGAGAGGTTGTAGAGGCAGAGTTGCAGAGGCAAAAGAAGGGAGGGGAAGTCAGCAAAGGCAGAGGAAAGCAGGAAGAGAGCACAGAGGGGACAACGCTAAGCAGCAGCACTGGGTCTCCACGCAAAGTGACCCAGTCTAGCGCAGGGACTACGCAGAAGACCATGCAAAGTGACGCAGAGGGAGCTAGGGTGTCTCCCATGTGTAAGAGATTCTTCCGAAGGGTTCGGAAAATTTATCTCAGGTGTATTCTAGACATTTGCTTGTCAAATTCTTGTAAATGATTTTCACTGCTGAAGAATAATACAAACTTTCATCTGCTGCACCGGTTTTCCCGCATTGGGTTTTTCTAGGGACAATTGTCCAAAAATAACTGTGTTCATGTGATTGTTTTTATTGCATTATATGTGTTTTATTTGATTTTCTGCCTATGATTAAGTGAATATTGCAGTTGTGTTTATTTCAAAATTTACTAGAAGAATCTGTAAATAACTTATCATAAATAAGTAGGTGAAATAAATCAATCACTGCAGTAGTATTTCAGCTTGAAAATTTCACAGGAGAGACAATGACGATGGTGTCTATAAGTCATGTGTCTCGCCAACATTGTAGCCCATTGTCTCATTGAGATAGGGGTTGTTAGTCAAGACCTTGCACTAGGACAATGTTGGTTGCTATGATGCTATACAGATGTGATTACCAATCCGATTCTTCTTATGAGATTCTTCAAATTGAAAGTAACCATGTACCATTATGAATACCTCCCTAGTTAAGAGGGAGCGTTGGAAAGTGTAACTAGGATCGGTCTTCATAATGACTATGTAATTATGAATTTATGTAATAAAGAAGACAAAGATAATAAAATGTATTTTGTATATACTTGCTTCATGGGTTTCATGAGAAAGAAGTTTTATTATAGGTCAAAGACTTCTTCTTGATGTCTTTAGGGATTTTTCTAGTCATAAATATAATTAGAGTCATGGAATCATGTTACACTTGTGATAGAACAAATTGATGATACATATATATGCTCCAAGACCTTATCACTTGGATCCTTGAAGGCAACTCAAAGATGATGGAAATACTCCTTGAAAAGACGGCTTGAAGATGCTGGTAAATAACCCTTGAAAGGTCGGCTCAAATAGACACAACTGTTCACTGACATGTCGGCTAATTATAGGGACTGACAACTACATATACCCTAGTAAACTTCGCAGAAAATAGACAGACAATTCATATCCACCTCTGTGATTTTCGGATTGGATAACAGTTCAAAGATTTTGGATGCGTAATTGCAGTGAAGTTCGAATCCTTCTCTGAGGTTTTCGAATGATTGTAATTGGAACAGAAGTGCGGATTCCCTGCAGTTTTGGTGATAGATTACAGTAAGAACTTCACAAATCTCTCTGTGATTTCGGTTGGGTAGAAGAAGAATGAAGTTCGGATGATTACAGTCTCAGTGATGTTCACAATCTCAGTGCTAATCACAGTTCGAATGGATTACAAGTAAGAGAGTTATACTTACAGCGTAAAGGAGGCAGCAAGTAAGACATTCATCATAAAAGGAGATCCATTCAGGGAGGACAAAGCCTATCACAGCAAGAGGTCGAGGCCAAATCAAGGAAAGAAGATTTCAGTTTAAGGCTAGGAACTGAGCTTTCCTAGCATTGGTGCAGAATGGTGCAGAAAGGAAGATCAGCGTAAGGAGCCAAGAAAGAGCAGTGACAAGGTCTTGGAGGCATACTATTGTCAAGGGTATGAGTCATGGTCATGGTACTTGTCAACTGAAATTCTATAAGAAGAATTACTTGTGGGTTTTCCTGTAACAACCCCAAAATTTTGCATGCAACTAATTATATCAAATATGCAATTAATAATCAACACACAAACTATTAAGAAGCTAGCATAGAAATTTCATAAACACGAGTAAAGACGACTTACCTGTAATGACGATATTCCTTACTTGAGACTACGAAGTGGAACAGTGTTTGAATCTCGCTAACCGCAACAAATTTTTGGGGACGACTCTCCACCCAATAGTAGGCTCAGCTGCACGTAATCTTTTTACAGCTAACCAACCCCAAGCCCTCAATCAACATACTACTGCTAGGGAATCCTTTGTCTCACAAAACCTTTCTCCCAAGAGAATGGATGAAGGAATGATGAATGAATTTCATCTTCCTCAAAATCTATTAAATAGACCAAACAATGGAAAGAGAACCGCATGCACACATTCACTATGTCAACAAGCAACTTTTATTTCTTTATTTCAAGTTTTACCTAATTTAATGTTTCTCTTAATTTAACTCTTTCTTATTTTATTCCTTTTTACTTTTTGTTAACTTTTCTTATTTTTATAGTTTTCTTAGTTTAACTCTTTCTTAATTTATTCCTTTTTACTTTTGTTATCCTCACTTATTTATTAACTATTTAGAACTCTAGTTTATTATTTACTATTTTATTTAGAACTCCGGTTTATTATTTATTATTTTACTTATTATTATTATTATTCTCTTTATTACTTATTCTGTATTTAATGTTATTGACTTGTTATTTATTTACTATTTATTTAATTATATTATTTATTTATTTATTATTTTTATTTTTATTATTATTAGGGGACATTACATTTCCTCTCTAAGAGGGGAGAGGTTTTGGCCTTGGCTTGAATAGCCTAAACTTGGTGTCTCTTGTGTTTTGATAATTTACTTGATGAAAGATAAAATAAGCTAATAAAGAGGAGATCTAAGTAAGACAAATAAGTTCACAAGTGATTATCAAAAAGGCATCTCATTCACTGGGACTGCGCAGTGACTGCGTAAAGGCAGCACAAAGCCTGTCAGAGGCATCTCATTTAGTGGCCGGATCAGCCAAGATTTCCAGTGATAATGTGAGGTAACCTCACTAATCTTTCTGTTAGTGATACTCTCTGTAACTGAATTGTTCGGAGAGACATTGAGAGATGTATTCTAAAATTATTGTTGCTTAATAATAAAACCCTCAGATATGTTGCATCAATTTTCCTGCATTGGATTTTTCCGAGGACGTTTGTCCAAAAATAACGGTGTCTTGTGTGATGTTTTTATTTATTGCTCAGTTTCTTGTTTTAGCATATTTAATTAATTAAGTGAAGGTTGCAGTAGTAATTTGCTTTCAGTATTTTCAGTAGAACACTGTCAATAACTTGTTAATTTAATAACAAGTAGGTGAATTAAATTCAGTTGGCTGCAGTAGGATTCCGGACTTGGAATTTTCACAAATAGGAGCATACTTCAAGAATCATGATCACAATATTACTTCTTTGTCACATAACTCAATCCATCCAGTCGGGGCATTCAGTTTTACAATATGCCATAGTTACTAAGCATGTCAAAACATAACCATGGTCAACAAAAGATCTTGAATATCAATCTCATAGTTATACTTCTATCATCATGGCTACCATGCTTTTCAAAAAAAACAATATCAATAGTATCAAGTTACCATCTACTAGAATCAAGGTACTAACCTTCTTTATGGAATCAAGGAATCCAAAAATTATAGGTGTTAGACAAACATCAAGTATTCTGAAAGGTCAAAGATCAATATTTCCAGGTAGCTTCGTAGAATCAAGAAGTTCATCATGTCTAAAAGGTAAGATACTTGTTTAATACCAAGTGCATCATTTCAACATAAGAAACATGAATCCAAATCACTTTCATATACATGAGTCTTTTGTGAAGGAGACATTCTCATCATACCTTAGGGCTTACCTTGCCATCAAATTTTGCAGCTAAAACATAATATTGAAGCAATATACCATGCATACCTTCTAGTATTCAAATACCTGTGCACCTTTTTATTTTACATAGGCAGCTTGTAGCACACTGTCATCTTTTCGTCAAGTTCCTCTTTACCTTTTCCAACGCTAGTTCTTCTCTTCCTGCACTAGCCATGATCCTTAAGAAGAATCCACTTATCATATCTTATCAAAAGGTTAAAAACATCCAAATACTTAAATATACATGGAGGAGGCATAAGTAATAATCAAATCTATAAGTCTAAACAAAAGTAAATACATAGAGAAGCATCGTAAATCAAAAATACTTATCTTCAATGAGAGGTGATCATCTCCCTCTTGAACCATCCTTCAAGAGCCATAATTTTCAATTGTACATATAACAAGGTTGCCTTCACTATTTCAACGAACTCTGTCAGTAACCAAGCCTAATAGAGACTATCCCATCTAGGGTTTCATCAAATCCATCACAAGTGCTTGAGCATCCTTACTTGACCATGCTAGGGTTTCTCTCAAAACTTGACCTCATAATATCCATCAAACCCTAATACACAAATTGCCTAAGTTTTTCTTCAAACCCTAGAACTCTTTTAGGTCTCCACCATCCTCTTCTTGCTTCCATCAATGGTGTCATCATAAGGGTGATCTCCATGACTTTCTTCAGCCCAGCTCTGAAACCATGTTAATTTTTCTTAGGGCTATATTGTTCTTTGCTTTGATAATTTCATCACTTCATTAGCACATTAAGTTCACCCCATAACATCATAACATTATTCAGATTTACATCGTTATTCAGAAGCATATGCAAATATATAGAAAGAACAATATCATCATCATCAATGCAGCAGAACATAAAGGAACAACAAAAGAAATGCATTCACACATAGAGACACCAGGATTGGTCGAAGACCAGGGCAAAACCCATTGTGGGGAAACCCCTTTCAAATTCTTCTTCTTAATATATCGTCATCAAATGATTTAGCAAAAGAGAGCACAAAGATCCATATTTTCATCTATGCAACTAACCAACAAAATAACTACAACATCCATGAAATGAACCCAACAATTCTTATACTCAAAATCTTGATTTTAAAGCCTATAATAAACTGTCACTGTCTGAGATCAACTACCGAACTCTGCGGTCACTGAGTGAAATCTTCGGAAGACTGAGATTTCATCTTTTAGGTCTCAGTCGCACAAAGGAGGAGTTATCAGAGTGACTAAAGCTTATTGGTCGCTCCCTCAAGACTGGCATGCTAGTGATTAGGGTCTACAACCATGTTTCAGAAACCCTAACTCCCATTCGCATGGATGGAGAGTTGTCTGTGCTATTGGAAGGCTCTAGTCGCACGGATGAGCTTTTGTGCGTGCGACTATGGTTGAATCCTTCCTATGTTGTGCCTGCGACTATGGCCCAAAACCCGAAATCAGAGATGTGAACTTTGAACCCTGCAATTTCACCTCAGAGCGAACCTATTGTAGAAATTTCTGAATATTAATTCTTATGCAGCAATTATTTCTATTAATCCAATTAACCTTCTCCTACTTATGCAAGTTATAAACTGAATAAATTCAAGTTAACATCAAAGCAAAACACATAACAGATCTCTACCAATTCAGATCTAGAATAAGCACATGCACACATAGACAAAGAGACAGTTATTTCTGGACAAACTGTCCTTGGAAAAACCAAATGTGGGAAAACTGGTCTCTGGCTGCTAGAGGGCTCTATTATTAAGAATATTTTTGAATACACAAATCTGGGTTCCAGATTTGGAAAACCCTATAGAGAAAACTCTAGATCTGCAGCACCTGGTTGATCTAAGACCACAAACAATGACTAATCCACACCCTCAAATGGGATTTACAGAACTCAGCCAGATCTAGGCCTAGAAACCCCAAATCTGCCTCTAAAAGACACTGCATCAACCTCTGAAGCCCCTGTTGAGCTCTGAGTGAGCCTTGGATGGCCTCCAAATGCTCAGTTCTGTCACTGGAAGGGACTGCATTACCCCAAACTGGGTGACGTAGTCACTATGCTGCCCCTAAGGGTCTCTGCGTAACCCCTGAAGGGCTTCCGGAAAATCACGATGTCCTTGCCGCTGCTGCTGCTACTGCTGTCGTCTGTTGCTGCTGTTGCTACTGCCGTCTGTTGCTACTGTCTGCTGCTGCCATCTGATGTTGTTGCCATCTGCTGCTGCCTTCCTCTGCGTTGTCTTTGTTGATCTCTTCTCTACTTCTTGTGTATTCTAGACCCCGGGATCAGATCATCCCCTTGGTCTAAATTCCCCTCTCTGCAACTGAAACACTTCCGAGAATTCTTAGCAACCCCACCCTAGAATCTCAGCTTAGGTTTAGTGCTCTGCCTTTGTGTATGTTACAAATGACCCTAAGCCTTTCCTTTATACTTTCTCGTTGACAAATCAATGGTCAAGATTAAATCTTTAATCAATGGCTAAGATTAAAAGAAAGCTTGATCCGTGTGACTTAAGACAATTTCATCACATTTTTAATTAAATTCACTTTAATTATTTTATTTTCCTAAGTTTTAACTTAGGAAATACATTAAAATAATTAATTAATTTAATATCTCCTAAACCAGATGAAATTTCTCAAATCCATTTCTAGGTCTTGTAGATCAGGTGAACTCTAGTCCTTCCTTAAAATTTGGGACCTAGAGCACAAATGATGCTACCCCAAATACACAAAATCTCAACACCTATTCCTCCATAGACGAGCCTCAAACCTGTGTGAGCCAAAAACCAAGATAGAAAAGTGTCTCATGATGATGTCAAAATAAGGTAGAGGTCACTTGTATTTATAGCTTTTCAATGTGGTCCACTTTGTTTTAGGGTCAACCTTGTCAAATATGCACATGTGGGTTTTTCTTCATAAATACACTTTCCCTTATCCGATTTGAGTGATCTTTAGGTCGATTTTGGTCCTCCCAAAAAGAGGAATTCAATGAATCATTATCTCCATCAAGTGAGATGTCCAAAGTGGAATTTGACTGTAATTGCATATTTTTAACAGTTTATAGCAGTATGCTTCTTCTTCATTGGAATTGATGGAAAGTGTTCTTGATTGTTTGTATCTCTTATCTTGACCATCAAGGCCCTGCCAATGGCTTCCTCTATATCCATTAGACTTTATATCAACCTTCATACCTTGTTTGTTGAAGATTCTATTTGGCAATTTCTATAAGGAAGCCTTCTTTGTGGGAATAACATCCACCACTCAATAGCTAAAGAAAAGCCACTGAGGTGACAATGGAGGTTGATCTCTTTCTTGCCTTAAAACCTAGGTTTCCAAGAGAGGCTTTGCATTAGGCTTGCTAGATTTTGTGGTAATAGGTCCAATATGGGAATTAGCTTGAAACACAAAGTTTGAACAAGGAAAGAAGGCAAGGTTGTCAAACATTCAAATGGTTCAAAAAGGATAAGGGATTTTGACTAAGTATGTGTTATGAATAAAATAATATAAATAATGTAAACAATAAATGATGATTAATTAGCTAATAGTTATTAATGAAGGGGCATGTCTAAATGGGACATGACCTTCCATGAAGAGTCACTTGTCTTGGGTATATAAGCAGGCCTCTCACTCTCAATTGTATCATCATTTTTATTCATACATTTAATATATATTCGTGTATCACAATGGAGATCCTTATATTCTAAGTCTTCTGGAGTATTTAACTTGAGGTACGAACTTTGTTCGTTCTAGTATGAAAACCTTTAAGTACTTGAAAACTTAGGAAGACAAAGCTTCAGTTTAAACATAGTTTGTTGTGAAAGTTCTTTGGGCTCAAGAAGGTGACTATAGAAGCTAAAGGCATGCAATTTGCCATAAATAAAAAATTATGTTCATATGATGACTAGCTTGGGATAATTAAGCAAAACAAGCTACTTGCGATTTCAAAAGAAGAAATGTGCAATGGTAGAACCGGTAGTTGTTTGTCGAGAAGAATGAGTTACAATTCAAGAACATCATGATTGGATTTGACAAAGATGAATTTTTTTAGATAAATAAAGCATTGAAATGCCTTGAGAAGATCCATCACATGCTTTAAGTAATTTGATTTTATGTGCAGCCTTCAGATGACAGCCGGCAAAGGTATCTCCTCAACAATGTAAGATAACATGCATATCCAAAATAGTGGGGAAAATATACTTTTTTTTAACAACAATCAAATATATTGACAACCATGTGCTCCTCTTGGTGATGAAACCAGGAATATACCTGATGTGACAACATAAAAAGTCAAAAGAGTGGACACATGGATGGTTCCACCTTCCACAAAGGAGGAATCTTCTTCTACCTTTAGGCTCAAACCCTACTGTTAGGAAACCCACTGCTCGCAACATGGCCATTTTCAATGCTGGTCTCTTATCAATTTATTTTTTTATTTTATTTTATGTGCAGCCTTCAGATGACAGCCGGCAAAGGTATCTCCTCAACAATGTAAGATAACATGCATATCCAAAATAGTGGGGAAAATATACTTTTTTTTAACAACAATCAAATATATTGACAACCATGTGCTCCTCTTGGTGATGAAACCAGGAATATACCTGATGTGACAACATAAAAAGTCAAAAGAGTGGACACATGGATGGTTCCACCTTCCACAAAGGAGGAATCTTCTTCTACCTTTAGGCTCAAACCCTACTGTTAGGAAACCCACTGCTCGCAACATGGCCATTTTCAATGCTGGTCTCTTATCAATTTATTTTTTTATTTTATTTTATTTTTTTCTCAGAACTGACAAGAATTTCCTGAAGTAACATGCATACTCAAAACAGTGGGGAAAATATACCTTTTTCTAAGAAACCATCAAATATATTGACAACTAGGTTCTAGTCTTGGTGATGGAAAAAGGAATATACTTGACGTAACAACATAAAAAGTCAAAGCAGTCAATACATGGATGCCACCCACCTCCGTAAAAGAGGAACCTTCTATTACCTTTAGATTTAAACCCTACTGTTAGAAAACCCACCGCCCACATCATAGCAATTTTCAATGCTGGTCTCTTATCATGTTTTTTTTTTTCGAGGTTGACAAGAATTTCCACTTCCTATTTGGTAGTAACAGCTTTTAACAAGTTACTAGTTTACAATCCAGAAAACTGTCTATTCAGACTGCTATAAAAAATCTAGCAGTTATGTGTATAAAGTTGTTGATAGGATTGAAGGTGAAACGTCTCATATCTCAAAATGAAGAGACCAAGAATATGGTCAGGGGCCATATAGAGAAACAGAGACAAGATAACGGAATTTGAATGACTTGATTACCTTATAAAGTTATAATAGATCTAAAGAAAAAAAACTGCAAATATACAAATATTCATAATAGAGGTCAGCATAAACAAAGATATGTCAACCAAATGCTTGAATTAGAAGAATACAGAATCTCTCATATCCACCTCATACTGCTACTATGTATGCATTTCAGAGTTGGTTAAGTCAAACAAATGTTAACGAATGTTATGCTAAGCTGCTCCATAACAAACAGCGGTTGTATGGAGTAAACGACAAGTGCATAAACAAAACAAGTCAAAGATTTGAAAGATAGGAAATACGATGATTTAAAACTTCAGAGTAAGACTGAAACTAACTCTGTGAAATACCACATGAGTCTCTATTATAGCTCATCTAGATAAAGAGACGACTCAATATAACAGTTCACCTCTGACAATCGAAAACAACAATGCCTCCTTCTGCGCAATTGATGGAATACCATCACATCACTAAATATTGAATACTATAAATTCACCAAACTTATAATGTACAAAAATGAAAATCCCAATAGACAGTACTTGAAAAGAAGCTGACCAAACTTCAAGAATCCCTCTTGGAAGGAAGAAGTTCATTATCCATACCAGCAAACCTTCTTTGAGTGCTAAATTCTTCGCCATTTCCACAGCTTCATCACTTGAAACCTGCATTATTGACCACAGCAACCAGATTGTATGAATTCAAAACACATTTCTATAATGATTATATCTTTAAAAGAAATATAAGCCTATACAACCTCATTATAATTACAAGTCACAGAACGATCATAGTTATGCATACATTCAAACAAGGATAAGTTGTTATTCAGGCTATCCAGAGATCCTCTAGGTGCAAACAGCCGTAAGCACTGATTTATTTCCCAAGGCACTTGCTTTTGTATTCAACAAAAGAAGTATTCATCTCTTCTTCATACACCATCCACAAACCGTTCCTCCGCAAAATATCTTTGACCTCATTAATCTAGTTAAGAATCCTTAAAGATGATAGAACGTAGAGTGTTGTCCTTTGAGATAACCTAAGATCGATTAGTTATGACACAGCATCTAAAATGTTTGTTTGTTTTTAAATAGTTGGATGACCAATGAACAGTTTTCTGAAACAGGTGATTTTACTTAGAAAGATCTTTGATAAAATAAAAGGCTGTTATTTTATTACATATCGTTAATCTGATTTAAAGTGGGATGGATAGAAGAATGTAGATGTATAAATGATTTAATAATCAAACAGAATACTTAATCATTTATAAGCAGAAATAATGAAAACTATGTTTTCACTATCAACAAAATATAACTAAGTCATAATAGAAACCTACGTGCAACTACATTTCAAGAGGAATTTACAGTAGCAAATAGCTTTGTAAATTAATGAATCACAACGAATCAAAAATGAAACTGAGATTCAATTAAAATTTTAATTGGATAACTGTTAATGAAATAAATTATATGAGGAAAACGTAATGAAAAACAGATTTGAAGTAACTTACAAGAACACAATCCATATGAAGTAAAATGCAGAATCCTTTATTCAATCAAAAATGCTCCAGCTATTACAAGTCTATTGAATAACTAGTTCAAGGGTGCAACCTCGAATACTTCAATGAATGAACTATTTATACAAAATGTAAAATATTACAATCAATGGCTGAGTGACAAGGCAAACTATATTTTCTGAAAATGAACAAAAAGGAAAGAAATCGATCTAAAGGAGTGCATCTGTGTTTCTGGGCCTGTTCTGCTGGAAAAATGTTGTTGGGTTGCCACCTTTCTAGTACTGCGCTGGTAAACTGAGTGTTGTGCTGGCACAGTGACTTGTCCTTTAATCTTGGTATTCGCAAAGCTCGTCCCATCGCTCTTCATCCGGAATTGAAGCTTTAAAAACTTTGCGGTAGATTTCATCTACCTCAATGTACTTTGTAAAAGTGGGTTTTACAGTGAAAATGTGTTTTATTTCATGGTGAATAAAACTGATATCTTCAACAGCATTATAAAATGCTTTACCTGTCATAGAACATTGAATAGAAGACATAGATGCTGACCTTACTGTTTCTTTGAGCTTCTTCATATAATCTTCCCTGGGCATTAATTTGTCATTTATAACAAACAGTGATGGGAGACCTTTTTTAATCAATGCATCAATCCATGTAAGAAACCTGTTGAATACCACATCAAGAGTATGACATTTTTCTGTTAATTGTACTACTAAGTTCTTTTTATTCAGAACTTTCTTTACTTCAAGGATAGTCTCAGTCTTGTCATCTACCCCTAGCTCATCCAATTCTTGGATATCCTTAGAGTTTAGAAATTTTATGATGTTGCTGGTTGTATTAGGCATTTCTCCCAATTGAGTGTTTATATCAGAAATTGCCTGATATGACTTTTGTACTAACTCCTTATGCTCGAAGATGATCTTGATAGATGGCCAGATATCATTAATCTCCTCAATGATGTTATTCCAAATGATTTCTTTGACATTCCCAAGAGTGTAGCCAATAGAAGCATCAGTGGCTGACTTCTTCCATATTTCTACTTGGTTTTGAGCTCTCTGAAACTCTGATGCATGGAAAGTGTCAGACTTCTACTGATCCTCAAGAAGTTTAACTTTGTCCTGTAACTTCTTTATTTCTTCAGTCTGTAAGGTCATGTTTTGGAGTGTGGAGGCTAACTGATCTGCAGCATCTCCTTTACTGGTGGTAGCACCTATAGCAGTAGGAATAGCTGTCATAGGAAGTGCTTGTAAAGGAGAAGCTTGCTTGACTGGTTTCTTACTTTCTTTAATCCACTTCTCCATCTTTGTTTCCATCTGCTTCAACTGTGTACTCTGTTCCAAAATAAGCTTCATCATGTCAGCCTTTTCTATCTCTGTCTCTTCAATTTCCTTGGCTAAAGGATCTTATGTTGCTAGTAGGTTCAACTGCTTCCTTAATGTTGCAATGTCTGCATTCTTTTTCTTAATTAACTCCTCTGCAGCATTAACATTTGTAGGATCATAACCCAATTTGATTACCAAATCTTCCAAGGTTTTAATCCTGGTATCTTTGGCAAAAGCTGAAACTTTCTCCATGTTGAGTTGTGACCGAACATTTGCTAATGTAACCTGCATTTTAGATAAAGACATAGCAGTGTTAGTTACAGTGGAGAAAATCATCTCCCCAGTTTGTTTATGCATCTCGATTTGGTCAATGGGATGTATGTCGCTGACATTAAACTCAAGAGATGTTTCCTTATAATCTACTTCTCCTTTAGGCTGAGGAACTTGTGCTTGAAGAAATGCCATTAGCATTCTTCCTTGCTCTACATCAAAGGCTGATAATAGCCTGCTTTGGGCACCTGAAGTTTGTTTCCAGAATTGGTTATATGTGTTTATCTTCAAGGCTTCATTTTTTAGTTTGATTTCCTTGAAGATATCTATGGTGCTCTTATCTAGCTTGCTTGAAATTGAAGTACATGTTTGCATGATCTGCTGTTGATCTGAAGTAGTCATGGAAGTAGTAGGAGACTGTGAGGACTGCTCACCTATTAATGGGGATATAAGAGGCTCATTAGTGTTGACAGTAGTCTATTGCTCTGAATCTTTGCTAATGCTTAATTTGGAACTAAGCTTAGCCTTCTTTCTATACATGATTTTGAATCCTTTGCTGAAGATTTCTGTCTTTGAAGGAGATCCTTCTTCTCGATTCCTTTTCGCTGTCTTTTCCTGATTTGTTGGAGTCTGTATTGTTGATGAAGAAACTAGTTGTTCTTCTGCCTCATGCAGTGTGTTCTCTATCCATTCTGGCTTGCTCTTATACTGCTCTATCTCTGGCCTTGGTGTGTGAAAGTAAGGAATAGATTTGGTTTCTACCCTTAATTTAGAAACTATGTCTAATGAATCGTATGACCAGGTGAAGCTTAAATCAAATTGCATTTTCTTTAATAGTTGATCTTCCTTTGCTATTGCTTTCCTGCTATTACATATGAATGGGCCAATCTGTGTTTTTAGCTTAAACTAAGACTTATTCTTGGCAGCCACAAAATGTACCTGATCCATGTTGATCATCTGCCTAATGAATTCCAAAGCAAAAATCCTCATTGGGAGGAGTTTGGGCAACTTATATGGTTGCAGCTCACATCCAAAAACTCTTATTTCTGTGTAGTTTTCATGTAGGTACCAATCTCCTGTCTGTACCTGTTCTGTCAGCTGCAAAATCTTCTGAATTTCTTCACTGATTCTTGGTTCTTCTCTGTTGTTTAGAAGATAGATAGCTAGGTGAGCAAACATCTCAATGAACTGCTTATATGTAAATTCATTCTAATCTTTCATGACCAGAGTGGTCGAGAAAATGACCGACTATTGGTCTCCTTTATCGTTAATTTCTGTAATGACAATTTCATGTTGTCTCCTTGAAAGTATATGAACATGTAAACTAGAACATAGGTATATTTAAATACCTCCTCTGTCTTGAAATCGAGAAACTACCGATGAATGGACTCTGTAAGGAAATGTATGAAATTGAACACTATGGAAGGCTTGGCATCATTGGAAAAGATTGATAGAAATCCTATAATGGCCTCATCTATGTATTGATTAGGGTAGTATCCAAGCAGGTAAGATAGGACAGTGGTTATCTGCTTGGTTCTCTCAGGGAATAGGGATGAAGGATAAGGAGGATTTCTTTTAGGAAAAGCAGCATCTTGTTCTAGGAATAGTTCTAAGGTTTGGGTTCTCTTAGCAAGGTCTAAGCTCTGATATATTTCAACCAGAGCTTCATGAGAGAATGGGGAACCATTGTTGACTGTGGGGGCTAGCATCATTTGTTCAATGGTCTGAGGGGTTATGGTAAACAGAACTTCGCCATTAGAATTGACTATGGCTCTCTGGCTTGGCAAATAGGAGGCATGGCACTTCCTAATGAAATCAGGAGCACTGTGGGTAGAAGGAAAGATATATCGGGATAGATTTGACTCCCAAAGCTGGATTTCATTGGATTTCTCAATCCATTGTCTTCAAGCCAGCAATACATCTCAAGAATATCGATATCAGAATGTGTTTCATACATCCTGTAGTCTCTGTCAGCCATAGGAATATGATGAAGGTCTGGAGGAGGGAAAATCAGAGGATTGATGTTTTCCTCGGGTTCTTTATGCTTGGGAGGCATAATGGCTATAGCTGACAGTGGAATTGATTTTCAACAGAGGGAAGAAAGAAGGTTTTGTGAGCAAGAACGGGGAAGGGAATGCAAAATGATAAGATCGGGCGTTGCTCACGCAATTGTAGCGTCTTTGGATCAGTGGACAACCTGCAAACAATGAAGCATTAATACCTATAATCAGAAAAAGGAGTTTGCAGAGGAATTTAGAAGGTTTAATAGTGAAAAATCATGTTTCCGTTGATGGCGCGGATTAACGGACAGGTGATTAGATCCATAACGGAAATATGGAGGGAAGGCATTTAAGTGGCTAACGGTTAATGAGGTGGCAGCGGAGGAGTTGTGTGCAACGGTCATCAAAGGTAAGTGGTATAATGGAAACGGCTTTGGGAGGGGGGGCAAGATGGTTTACAGTTTTGCCTGAGGGGGGTCCGAAATCATATGGAGCTGACACGCATTAGTGGGCGGCTTCGGAATACAATTCTTTTCAGACCCCCCCCCCCTCGGGTGATAAAGTTCGGATGGTGGAGGGGGGCCGAAAGGCCATGAGGGCCGTTGGATGCCGACATGTGTAAGGAGGATCGTCGGATATTTGGGAATGTGCAAGGATGGTAGATGCGCTGATGCGGAATGGTGGGGTCAGTTTTCTTTTAAATAATGCGTCGGGAGAGTATGAAGGGAAAAATTTAGGGAAATGTAAATAAAGGGAAATGTCGGGATATGCTTTAGGGATATGAAATGAAATGGGTAGAATGGCGAGGTCATATTATTATGGTTTAAAACTTAGGATATGAGTTTAATAATTGATATTTAAACCATATAAATCTCTGCTTTTGTGGGCGCATTTAGACTAGCAGCCAATCAAATGTTTTAAAACAAAATGAAGCTTTCCTTTTTCTTTTTGCTTCCCTAACATTTTATTTTAATTTGCCTTCTTTATTTAGGGCAGCCAACACCTATCATTTTATAGATATGGATGCCTACAAAACATAATAATTTTCCTAACATTTTTTAACTTTTTTCATTCTTTTGCATCCATCTCATACCTTAACATTTTCAAAATTATTTAACTACTTATGCTAACTTATCAAAACTAGAAAATGTTACAACATCGGCTCCATTTGGGGACTGCTTCCCCCTGTGGGATGCAGAGAATAAGCAGATCCAAAAGCCTTCTCCTCGGGCTATGGAGTCTTTGCTGAAACAGATACTCACTTGCAATTTTCAAAAATAAATAAACTCTCTAAATATTTACAGATGTTGAATGAAATGGAAAATCAATACTAAATATAATGTTTCAAGTACTTCCCATTGACAAGCAATGAGGAATACTCTCCTTATAAATTTTGTAGGACAAATGTATTGTTCCCTTTGACTTCTGCAATACTGAATGGACCAAACCATAAGTTGTCAAATTTAGCATGCTTTCCTTTGTCTTCTCTCCTTGTATCCCATCTGAGCACAAGATCACCTTTCTTAAAATTTATTTCTCTTTTTTTCTGTTAAACAACTCTTTCATCTTGTTCTGATATTTTCTTAGCTGAAACTAAATTTCATCCCTATCTTCATTCAACTCACTAATTTGGTTAATCCTTCTTGAGAAATCATCTTTTTCTTCATAAGGTTCCTCGAGAAATCTCATAACAGGCAAAGCTAAATGAGTAGGAAAAATCGCTTCCTTACCATAAACTAATTGGAAAGGAGACTTGCCTATTGATCTCTTAGGAGAAACTCTATTTGCCCAAATGGCATGAATTAAGTGTTTGTCCCAACTCTTTTTATGATCTTTAAGAGTCTTCTTAATGACCTTAACTAAGCTCTTGTTGGAAGATTCTGCAAGCCCATTACCTTGAGGATAATATGGTGTAGAATGATGTAGTAGGATTGAATATTTTTTACAGAACTCTATCATTTTAACACTGCTGAAGGCTGCTCCATTATCTGTTACAATTTGTTGAAGACATCCAAATCTTGATAAGATATTCTCTTCAAGGAATTTAATTACAACAATATCAGTTGCATTTTTAACAGGTATGGCTTCTTTCCATTTGGTAAAATAATCAATAGCAGTTAGAATCCATCTGTGTTGATTACTTGATTGAGGATGAATTTCCCCAATAAAGTCCAACCCCCATTGTAGAAAAGGAGCATCAACTGACACTGGAACCAAAGGAAGTGTTGACAGTTTTTGTTTTCCTACAAATAATTGACATTGTACACAACCCCTTATTCTTGCTCCAACTTTTTTGAAAAGTGAGGGCCAATAAAATCCTGCTTTCAAGATCTTGTAGGTTGTTGCTCTCCAAGCATAGTGTCCACCACAAAATCCTGCATGGAATTGATCTATAATTCCCTCTGTTTCATTTTTAGTTTAAAAAAGAAGAAGAATATTCAGAGGATCTTTCCAATATAGATTAGCACTAATAATGCAGTATTTTATTGATTTGAGTTTTAGAGCTTTGCACTGCTTCAAATTAAGATCTGATGGACATTGAAAATCTCTGAGAAACTGCACACTATCAAAATACCAATCAGAGATTAGATACTTCTTATCTATGTGAACAAGAATGAATTGATCTGAAGGAAGAGGTTCTTGTGGGTTCTCTCCTTCCATAAGAGAAGGAGGTTCTTGTGGATTCTCCTCTGATATTAAGGGAGGTTCTTGTGGATTCTCCCTTGATGATGGAGGTTCTTGTGGATTCTCCCTTACTGACATTTCAGCAACCAGATTTATCCCTAATACCCTGCAGTTGGATTCAGCTAATAATTTGGCCAGGCCTTGACCTTTTACTAGCTTTGTGGTTTTAATTTCAAGGTCAAATTCAAGGATTTTAGCAATCCATCTTCCTCTCTTTCCATCAGAATCAGGCTTGCTTAAAACAGTTTTGACAACATGATTAGGAACATAGGCAGTGATGTGTGAATGCAGGACATAGGTTCTAAAGGCTTTGAGGGCTTGGATTAAGGCATAAGCTTTCTTTTCCATAATATCATACCTAAGTTCAGCATCCCTTGTACCTTTGGAAAAGAATGCTATAATTTGGTCATCACCATTGGAGTTCTTTTGTAAAAAGTACAGCAGCTAAGGTAGTCTCAGATGCAAAAGAGAATATGCTAAAAGGTAAAGAATAATCAGGGGTAGCTAAAGTAGGGGCTTCAGATATTGCCTTTTTTATTTGATCGAAAGCATACCTAGCTGGAACTGTCCATTTGACTTCATTGTTTTTCTTTAGCATATCAGTTATGTCCTTTACTATCTCTGCATAATTGGGGATGAACCTTCTGAGAAAATTAATCTTTCCAAGGAAGGTTTGAATCTCTTTCTTATTTCTTGGTAGAGATAGAGTCTGAATGGTTGAAACTAACTTTGGGTCAATTACAACTCCATCTTTGGAAATTATATGCCCTAGTAATTTCCCTTCCTTTACAGCAAATAGAGATTTCTTCAGATTGATGGATATGCCAAATTTCCTGCACCTGTAAAAACCTTGCTCAAGTGTTTTAGATGATTTTCATCAGAGTCAGAGAAAACAGTTAAATCATCCAAATAAATAACAGTAAATTCAGCAATTTTACCTACAAATGCAAGATCCATTGCTTTCTGAAAAGTGGCTCCTGCATTAGTTAACCCAAATGGCATCCTGGCGTACATAAATGTACCCCAAGGTGTGGTGAAAGCAGTTTTCTCTTGATCAACTTGGCTTACCATGATCTGGTTGTCACCTGAAAATTCATCTAGCATAGAAATCCTACTTGATCCTGAAACTTTTTGAAGTAAATAATCCATTTTAGGCAATGGATAATTATCTTTTAAAGATGCTTTGTTTAGTTTTCGAAAGTCTACACATAGCCTAATCTCTCCATTCTTCTTTCTTATTGGAACTAAGTTATCTACCCAATTAGAATACCTTAATGGTAAAATGATATGAGCATCAAGTAGCTTTTTGAGTTCCTTTTCAATGGTTGGAAGTAGTATCGGATTAATTATTCTTAATTCATGTTGGAAAGGTTTTGCCTCTGGTTTTAAAGGAATCTTATGCTCTATCAAAGTTGTATCATAAGTTTTTAATTCGTTATAAGACCAGGCAAACACATCTTTGTAATTTTTAAGAAGATTCAAGTATTTCTATTTCACATCCAAAGGCAAAGTTGATGATAACTTAACATTCCTTACATCATCTGGAGTCCCAATATTGCATTCTTCAATTTCTTCTTGAGGTGATTTAGACAAAGGGTTTTTAGAGACATCATTACCATCGAATAGTTTTTCTAATGGAATTAATCCTTTAGGGATAAAATTATTAGATAATTGAATGATATCATGATCAAGAATTTTAGAATTAAATGAATTTTCTAGATTTTGATGATTTAATTCTTGAATATCTCTTTGGTCTTCTTCAATTTGCATATTTGAGAATTCATCAATGACTTGAAGGAAAGACTTTAATTGTTCGTCATCTTCAAAAATCTGTCAATGTTTAAGGTTATTAGGGATTGATGGTCTGTATTTAACCTGAATTTGGTATTCTAATGATACTGGCTGAGGAATTTTGAAAGAGCTTGCTGAAACAGTAAGTGAATCAGCATGAATAATTTCATCTCTGGGAATAGCAGTTATATTAAATCCAAGGAAAGAGTTTTCAACTGTATCCTAAATTTCATTTCTATAGGATCTAAGCCTTGGGTGTTTGGTTTGACACTGGTTTCTATAACCTGTTTGACTATAAGCTCAGAATCAGAGAAACACTCAAGTTTTTAACCTTAAACTTTTTGCCAGCTCAAGACCAAGAAGAAAAGCCTCATACTCAGCTACATTATTGGTAACCTCAAATTTAGTTTACATGACTGAGTAATGTTTTCTTTAATTGGTGAAATTAAAACCATTCTTGCTCCTGCTCCTTCCTTTGAGCAAGACCCATCAAAATAAAGTTTCCAGATATCTGATTCTACAATCTCTCGTTTAGAAACTATATTTTCAATGGAAAGTTGAGTGTTTGATGGTTTTTGAGAAGATAACTGAAAGCAACTGAAATCCTGATCTACTGCATAGATAGGGTGGTTTTTTGCTTGATCAGCTCTGCAGACAGTGTGAAGAAATCTGACTTCTCTATATAACCTTAAATGCTCACCTCCATAGATTGGAATAGTAGCAAAAGACATGTCCATCTGAAGTGATCCCCCAAGTTTAGCACAGCATGATCTAGATAGAAGCATGCCAAATTGGGGTGGAATGTCAGTGAGAACAATGTCTAATACTATACCCTTGACAGGGATTTCGGCTAAGGTCACAACTAGATCTTTGATCAATCCTAGACATGGTACTTTCTTTGAATCAAATGTATAAAGATCATGATAGGAACAAGTAACTTGTAACTGAAGCTAGTCCATGATTACCTTTGGCATAAGGTTGTGTGAAGCACCAGAATCAAGCATACAATTATACAATAAAAATTCATGAGTCTTAAAGGTCACATAAAATGGTAGGACAATCTCATCGATCATATCAGAACTAGGGCCAAAGACTACTGAGGGTTTTTCATCTTGCAAACTGATAATATCTCCCTCGGCATTAACACTAGAAGACTGTATCCATTTAGACACTTGATTTTTATAACCAAGATTTTTGGAAAGTTCTGCTAAAGGTATAGGAATTTTAACCCTTTCCAATTCCTTTTGAATATTAAAATTTGTCAAAATAATTTTATCAGATGAAATAGTTTCAGTGGATGACTCTGTAGTTTGAGGTGTTGGAGTTTGTGTTTGAATAGATTTTATTGTAGGTTCAATGGTTGTGGTAGATTTTGGAGGTCTACTTGGGCCTGATCTTGGTCTAAGATCATACCTTTTATTTAACTCTGCAATAAGAAATTCAGTAAAAGCTTGGTATTTAGAAAGTTTAGTTTCTTCTTCCTCTTGTTCCAAAGACTGTGATGAAGATGAAGGGACTATGGCCATCTGCTCTACTGAAGAATTAAAATTATTGATATCCTTTGTAATTACAAGGCCATTATCATGTGGCTGTTGGTCATCAATCAACAAAGGAGGTTGAATGTTTTGATCTGGTCTCTGAAGAATCTGAAGTTGAGGAGCTCTCTGAGATTGATTTTGATTTTGATTTTGAGGTCTAACAGCAATTTGCTAAGAAGATCTAGGTTGTGTTTCAATCTTAGAGATTCTATTGGAAAGGCTTCTAAGTAAAGCTCTTATTTCATCAATTTTCTAATCTTCAAGTTTAGATTTAGAAGAGGATGATTCATCAAGCTTAGCTTTTAATTTTTTTTGTTCTTTCTCTTCTTTAGCCTTAATTTTACCAGACGCTGACCTATTGGCTTCTACCTCAATAGCATTAGTCAGCATGTCTTGTAATGTGTTAGAAACTCTCTCCCTTAACATAACTGCAAAGTCATCATCAAATGCTTTAGAAAATCTGACCTTCGCAACTACTATTGGAGGTTTACAATCAACAGGCATTTTGTGGTAGATTTTGTTAAATCTCTTAATAAAATCAGCAGCTGGTTCACCAAGATTTCTTTTTACAATCAACAGGCATTTTGCGGTAGATTTTGTTAAATCTCTTCATAAAATCAGCAGCTGGTTCACCAAGATTTCTTTTTAACTCTTCAAATTCAGTGAGAAAATAAACAGCATCTTTCTTTACCCCCTATTGGTTTTTAAAGATAGTTATAAGTTCATTCCATGATCGAATAGAATCAGCTCTAAGTTGCCTAAACCAAATCCTAACATTGCCTTCTAAAGACTGTACAAATAATCTCATATAAACATCTTCATGCTCGATGTTCATATTATCAGCGAAATCTAAGAAGGTTGTTATATGATCCTCTGCTGAGGAGCTTGTTTCTCCATTAAATCTTGGTAAATGTTTAAGATATCCATCAAGAAAATTTCCCAAGACATTAGGAAGAATAAGAGCAACATACCTTGCTTGTATAATGGGTTGAAAAGCCATTTCAGATGATGATGAAGATGTAGGTGAATGAATATTGGAGGATGGAGGAGAGTGTGTAGGAGGGGGAGGAAGTGAGGATTTCAATGGGATTCTAACAACCAACTTTTGAGATGACGGTGTTAGATCTTCTTCCTTATATTCAAACAATGGATTAGAATAGACAAAAAATGTCTCTTCTTGCTTAGTAGAGGATGATGGAATGGAATAATAAACTGAAGTGACAAAATCTATAGGCTTAAATTCATGTAAATGTAAGCCCAATTTTGTCTCAGATGTAGGTGAATCTACAGGGAAAGATGGAACTTGATATGACTCAAGTGATTCTGTCAACAAGGCTGACTGAAGATCTACTCCTTTTGCATAAAGTTCGGAAACTCTAGGAGGTACTTGAGTCGAATTAGGATGGGATGATATTACTGAAAAGGGATCTATAGATGAAATCTCTTCAGGGTGCAAAGTTGGAGAGGAAGAAGCAGAAATGTTATGTTTTCTTCTTAAAAAGGCTTCCCCAATAAGTTTCTTTGGATCTGGTAAAGGGTTAACAATCTCAGATTCAGAATGTGATCTAGTGTGCTTATAGGGAGCTAGCTTGAACCAGTGGAATCGCCAGGTGAAAGGTTTTGACCTATATCCTTATCCTTTATTCACCTTAAAGGAAAGGGGAAAATCGTTGGCCCAGGGAAAATTTAACTTTCAATTCTTTGTCTCCTCGGCAAAGGTGCCAATCTGATTGGCCTTTGAGATAACCTAAGGTCGATTAGTTATGCCAAAGCATCTAAAATGTTTGTTTGCTTTTAAATAGTTGGATGACCAATGAACAGTTTTCTGAAACAGGTGATTTTACTTAGAAAGATCTTTGATAAAATAAAAGGTTGTTCTTTTATTACATATGGTTAATTTGATTTAAAGTGGGATGGATAGAAGAATGTAGATGTATAAATGATTTAATAATCAAACAGAATACTTAATCATTTATAAGTAGAAATAATGAAAACTATGTTTTCACTATCCACAAAATATAATTAAGTCATAACAGAAACCTACGTGTAACTAGATTTCAAGAGAAATTTACAATAGCAAATAGCTTTGTAAATTAATCTCTTAATCCAGTTACAACTTCACAACGAATCAAAAATGAAACTGAGATTCAATTAAATTTTTAATTGGATAACTGTTAATGAAATAAATTATATGAGGAAAACATAATGAAAAACAGATTTGAAGTAACTTACAAGAACACAATCCATATGAAGTAAAATGCAGAATCCTTTATTTAATAAAAAATGCTCCAGCTATTACAAGTCTGTTGAATAACTAGTTCAAGGGTGCAACCTCGAATACTTCAATGAATGAAGCATTTATACAAAATGTAAAATATTACAATCAATGCATGAGTGACAAAGCAAGCTATATTTTCTGAAAATCAACAGAAAGGAAAGAAATCGATCTAAAAGGAGTGCATCTGCATTTCTGGCCCTGTTCTGCTGGAAAATTGTTGCTAAGTCACCACCTCTCTAGTATTGCACTGGCAAACTGAGTGTTGTGTTGGCACAGTCACTTGTCCTTTAATATTGGTATTCGCAAAGCTTGTCCCATCGCTCTTCATCCGGAATCGAAGCTTTAATAACTTTGCGGTAGATTTCATCTACCTCAGTTTACTTTGTAAAAGTGAGTTTTACAGTGAAAATGTGTTTTATTTAATGGTGAATAAAACTGATCTCTTCAACAGCATTATAAAATGCTTTACCTGTAATAGAACCTTCAATAGAAGACATAGATGTTGACCTTACTGTTTCTTTGAGCTTCTTCATATAATCTTCCTTGGGCATTAATTTGTCATTTATAACAAACAGTGATGGGAGACCTTTTTTAATCAATGCATCAATCCTTGTAAGAAACCTATTGATTGCCACATCAAGAGTATGACATTTTTCTGTTAACTGTACTACTAAGTTGTTTTTAATCAGAACTTTCTTTACTTCAAGGATAGTCTCAATCCTGTCATCTACCCCTAGCTCATCCAATTCTTGGTTGTCCTTAGAGTTTAGAAATTTTATGATGATGTTGGCTGTATTAGGCATTTCTCCCAATTGAGTGTTTATATCAGATATTTCCTGATTTACCTTTTCTACTAACTCCTTCTACTCGAAGATGATCTTGATAGATGGCCAGATTTCATTAATCTCCTCAATGATGTTATTCCAAATGATTTATTTGACATTCCCAAGAGTGTAGCCAATGGAAGCTTTAGTGGTTGACTTCTTCCATATTTCTACTTGGTTTTCAGCGCTCTGAAGCTTTGATGGATGGAAAGTGTGAGACTTCTTCTACTAATCCTCAAGAAGTTTAACTTTGTCCTGTAACTTCTTTATTTCTTCAATCTCTAAGGTCATGTTTTGGAGTGTGGAGGCTAACTGATCTGCAGCATCTCCTTTACAGGAGGTAGCAGCTATAGCAGTAGGAATATCTATCATAGGAAGTGCTTCTAAAGGAGCAACTTGCTTGACTGGTTTCTTACTTTCTTTAATCCACTTCTCCATCTCTGTTTCCATCTGCTTCAACTGTGTACTACGTTCCAAAATAAGCTTCATCATGTCTGCCTTTTTTGTCTTTGTCTCTTCAATTTCCTTGGCTAAAGGATCTTTTGTTGCTAGTAGTTTCAACTACTTCCTTAATGCTGCAATCTCTGCATTCTTTTTCTTAATTAACTCCTCTGCAACATTAACATTTGTAGAATCATAACCCAGTTTGATTACCAAATCTTCCAAGGTTTTAATCCCAGTATCTTTGGCAAAAGCTGAAACTTTCTCCATGTTGAGTTGTGACCGAACATTTGCTAATGTAACATGCATTTTAGATAAAGACATAGCAGTGTTAGTTAGAGTGGAGAAAATCATCTCCCCAGTTTGTTTATGCATCTCCATTTGGTCAATGGGATGTATGTCGCTGAAATTAAACTCAAGAGATGTTTTCTTATAATCTGCTTCTCCTTTGGGTTGAGGAACTTGTGCTTGAAGAACTGCATTAGTATTCTTCCTTTCTCTGCATCACAGGCTAACAATACCCTACTTTGGGCACCTGAAGTTTGTTTCCAAAATTGGTTATATGTGTTTATCTTCAAGGCTTCATTTTTTAGTTTGATTTCCTTGAAGATATCCATGGTGCTCTTCTCTGGCTCGCTTGAAGTTGATGTACCTGTTTGCATGATCTGTTGTTGATCTGAAGTAGTCATGGAAGTAGTAGGAGACTGTGTGGACTACTCACCTATTAATGAGGATATAAGAGGCTCATTAGTGTTGACAGGAATCTGTTGCCTTGAATCTTTGCTAAGGCTTAATCTGGAACTAAGCTTAGCCTTCTTTCTATACATGATTTTGAATCCTTTGTTGAAGATGTTTGTCTCTGAAGTCGATCCTTCTTCTCAATTCCTTTTAGCTGTCTTTTCCTGATTTGTTGGAGTCTGTATTGTTGAAGAAGAAACTGGTTGTTCTTCTGCCTCATGCAGTGTGTTCTCTGTCCATTCTGGCTTGTTCTTATACTGCTCTATCTCTGGCCTTGGTGTATGAAAGTAAGGAGTAGATTTGGTTTCTACCCTTAATTTAGAAACTATGCCTAATGAATTGTATGACCATGTGAAGCTTAAATCAAATTGCATTTTCTTTAATAGTTGATGTGCCTCTGTTGCTGCTTTCCTGCTATTACATATGAATGGGCCAATCTGGGTTTTTAGCTTAAATTGAGACCTTTTCTTGGCAGCCACAAAATGTACATGATCCATGTTGATCATTTGCCTGATGAATTCCAAAGCAAAAATCCTCATTGGGAGGAATTTGGGCAACTTATATGGTTTCAACTCACATCCAAAAACTCTTATTTCTGTGTAGTTTTCATATAGTTACCAATCACATGTTTGTACCTGTTCTTTCAACTGCAAAATCTTCTAAATTTCTTTACTAATTCTTGGTTCTTCTATGTTGTTTAGAAGAATGATAGCTGGGTGGACAAACATCTCAATGAACTGCTTATATGTAAATTCATTCTAATCTTTCATGACCGGAGTGGTCCAGAAAATGACCGACTGCTGGTCTCCTTTATCATTTAATTTCTGTAATGACAATTTCATGTTGTCCCCTTGAAAGTATATGAACATGTAAACTAGAACAGAGGTATATTTAAATACCGCCTCTGTCTTGAAATCGAGAAACTACTGATCAATGGACTCTGCAAGGAAATGACTGAAATTGAACACTATGGAAGGCTTGGCATCATTGGAAAAGATTGATAGAAATCCTACAATGGCCTCATCTATGTATTGATCAGAGTAGTATCCAAGCAGGGAAGATAGGACAGTGGTTATCTGCTTGGTTCTCTCAGGGAATAGGGATGAAGGATAAGGAGGATTTCTTTTAGGAAATGCAGCATCTTGTGCTAGGAATAGTTCTAAGGTTTGGGTTCTCTTAGCAAGGTCTAATCTCTAATATATTTCAACCAGAGCTTCATGAGAGAATGCGGAACCATTTTTGACTCTGGGGGCTAGCATCCTTTGTTCAATGGCCTGAGGAGTTATGGTAAACAGAACTTGGCCATTAGAATTGACTATGGCTTTCTAGCTTGGCAAATAGGAGGCATGGCACTTCCTAATGAAATCAAGAGCGTTGTGGGTAGGAGGAAAGATATATCGGGGTAGATTTGACTCCCAGAGCTGGATTTCATCGGATTTCTCAAATCCATTTGTCTTCAAGCCAGCAATACATCTCAAGAATATCGATATCAGAATGTGTTTCATAGATTCTGTAGTTTCTATCAGCCATAGGTATATGATGAAGATCTAGAGGAGGGAAAATCAGAGGATTGATGTTTTCCTCAGGTTCTTTATTCTTGGGAGGCATAATGGCTACAGCTGATAGTGGAATTGATTTTCAACAGAGGGAAGAAAGAAGGTTCTGTGATCAAGAACAGGGAAGGGAATGCAAAATGATAAGATCGAGCGTTGCTCATGCAATTTTAGCATCTCTGGATCAGTGGACAACCTGCAAACAATGAATCGTTATAACCTGTAATCAAAAAAAAGAGTTTGGAGAGGGATTTAGAAGGTTTAATAGTGAAAAATCATGTTTCCGTTGATGGTGCGGGTTAACGGATATGTGATTAGATCCATAACGGAAATATGGAGGGAAGGCATTTAAGTGGCTATCGGTTAATGAGGTGGCAGCAGAGGAGTGGTGTGCAACGGTCGTCAAACGTAAGTGGTATAATGGAAACAACTTTCGGAGGGAGGGCAAGATGGTTTACAGTTTTTCCTGAGGGGGGTCTGAAATCATACAGAGCTGACACGTATTAGTGGGCCGCTTTGGAATACAATTCTTTTCAGACCCCCCCCCCCCCCGCGCCCCGGTGATGAAGTTCGGATGGCGGAGGGGGGCCAAAAGGCCATGAGGGTCGTTGGATGTCGACATGTGTAAGGAGGATCGTCGGATATTTGGGAATGTGCGAGGATGGTAGATGCGCTAATGCGGAATGGTGGGGTCAGTGTTCTTTTAAATAATGCGTCAGGAGAGTATGAAGGGGAAAATTTAGGGAAATGTCGGGATATGCTTTAGGGATATGAAATGAAATGGGTAGAATGGCGGGGTCATATTATTACGGTTTAAAACTTAGGATATTTGTTTAATAAATGATATTTAAACCATATAAATCTTTGCTTTTGTGCACGCATTTAGACTAGCAGCCAATCAAATCTTTTAAAACAAAATGAAGCTTTCCTTTTTCTTTTTGCTTTCCTAACATTTTATTTTAGTTTGCCTTCTTTATTTCGGGCAGCTAACACCTATCATTTTATTGATATGGATGCCTACAAAACATAATAATTTTCCTAACATTTTTTAACTTTTTTCATTCTTTTGCATCCATATCCTACCTTAACATTTTGAAAATTATTTAACTACTTATGCTAACTTATCAAAACTAGAAAATGTTACAACATAGAGCATCTAGTTTGAGTGACAAAATAGAAATGATATCCAGGCTCAAGGTTAAACTTGAAACTTAAGAAATAAAAGGACAAAAGAAGAACCGCATATTATTCCATGAGTCATGGCCCTTTAATGCACGAAAGGATAATCTAATTATGAAACAATCGAGATTGGGACCAAGTCATGCATAGAGATAATGCATATTTTGATACCATTTCCTTTTCTATTCCCTGACAAGAACAGCCCAAGCAAAGACAAATAAAGGGTAAATAGTTAAATCAGAATGGCATAGTTCATTGGAAAGAGAATAAGACAATGTGAACCAGAAACATATGACATACCCTTCTGACATGCTCATGCCATGATCTATATTTTAAATTTTTTAAATTGAAACCCCAAAAAAAGTAAAAAATTATATATATATATATATATATATATATATATATATATATATATATATATATATATATTAAGAATATAGTTGTGCAGTTAAGTCACCATGATTCGGATCCGGATTCAGATATGGACTCGCCAGTGTTTTGAAAAGCCAGGATCTCGATATGGCAAGTACGAACAATATAAAATATCTTATAATTTTTAAAAAATAAATTTATATAAAAATAAATTAAAACATATATTAATTTTTAAGTGTATAGTTTTTATATATAGTGCTTATAAAAATATTTATTAAATGAATAATATCATAATGTATATATTACTTACAAACTTTAATTAAATTTATATAAAATAAAATAAAATAAATACAGCTTTTATTTAAAATTTTAAATATAATACTTTTAAAATAATTATTTGTTTAATAATATCAAAATTAATATATCATAATATTCAAACATTAATTACTATTTATTATATTTAAATTAAATGACTATTAAACAAACTTTATGTAACTTATTTTATGAAATTCACTTTTTTACACTTGGAATAGAGCTATAAACATAAAAATTAATTAGTATAGCCAAAGTCGGTAGCTTCTAATCTTTCATTAAAATTTATAATATGGCCAACAAGGAATTATTAAACTTACTTTATGTAACTTATTTTATGAAATTCACTTTTTTACACTTGGAATAAAGTTATAAACATAAAAATTAATTAATATATCCAAAGTTGGTAGCTTATAATCTTTTGTTAAAGTTTATAATATGGTTGACAAAGAATAATTAATGAACAATGGCAGCCAACTCCCTTTTTAATTATTCGCTCCGCTGATTTTTCCATTATCGAGTGATTTGTCCACTGAATTTTTCATTTAGAAATTTTGCGCTTACAACAAATTTGAAATTTTGTGCTGACGTCTTGGGCGGAGCTTTATGTATTTGGATTCGAATCCGTTTCCGATTCGCGGATCCAGCCACGGGGCCTGATGGATCTGGTAACATAGTTGTGCAGTAAAAGACAAATTCTAGGGAATTGTGATACATCATATCTTGTATGTATCTTTCAGAGAAAACTATGTAGACAATTACCTTGTCCGACGTTTCGGGTGGACACTCCACCCATCATCTATTTGCTTTCTAGTCCCTGATGATGGATGGAGTGTCCACCCGAAACATTAGACAAGGTAAACGTCTACATGGTTTTCTCTGAAAGACACAAAAAATATGAATAACTATGGAAATATCCACTCTCAAATTGTGATATCTTTCTAACGATATTTGTTACAGGAAATGGAACCCTCCGACTATCGGGGCAAAGCATCCCATCAACATTTGTTGATTTTGGGCAACTAGGTCAAAACTCCATGTTTCATTGCTCATATGATGATGATCATATTTTTGTTGGATTTTTCTTTCAGAAAGGTGCAAGATTGATCTAAGGATCATCTTGTTTGGATGAGCAGAACATATATATTGATTTTATTTTCCACACATGTGCAAGGTCGGCAAGATTTGTAATGTAGGCTCACAAGCCTAATAAATGTGTCACACATCCTCACTGATGGATATAAATTGGAGAGACTGGGAGGTCATTTGCTCATTAACTCATCACACATTCTCTCATTGTGATCTGATTGGTTCGATAGCCTTTGGAGGCCTCTTTCCTTCACACGTGCAGAGCTGAAGCTGGGGGGAAATATGTGGATCTCTTTAGGGTTGTTTTGCTGAAGCATTGACCAACATTGACTGTGGTCAACCCTTGACCGTTTGACCTCCAAACTTTGCTGAAAATGTGATTTTTTGAGGCCGTACAGCTAGGCACAAAAATCGAGGAAAAAGGAGCAGTTTGACCGAAGCACTAAATTTGCAGCATTGACTTTATGTTGTCTATCATGCGTTGACTTTTCTATGTTGACTTTTAGTTGTCCAGCGTTGACTTTTGAGTAGTTGTCTTTGAGGGTTGTGTGTGACACTTGGAGGGTTGGCTGATCTAAGAAAGACTTTACTCGCTGATGCATCCTGTTGACTGTCGTAACGCACAATATCCTATATCTTTGCTGGACAAGAAGAATTGTAAAATCTGATCTATATTATTGGATTGTCTTATGTTGATCTATTATTGTATTCTATCAGAATTTTACTTTCATGTTTATGTGATTGCTAAATTGAATCGGGCCTGAGAAAGATTGAAGTAAATTTGCATTAAGCATAGAACACTCCATGTCTATCTAAATTTAACATGGTATCAGAGCTGAGGTGAAGACAAAGCCCAAGTTAGTGTGAAATCAATCACCGAAGAAGAAATCCTATCAAGGACCAATGGCCTCCTCAACCTATAAGGGTTTCAAGTCTAATGATAAATTGCATGATAAGTCTGATTATCATGCATGGAAGATGTCCTTGGATTTGGCACTAGAAGATCAAGATGTCATGGACTATGTGCAGGGAAGATTCATGAGCCTCCATTATCTGCACCTACTGCCACAAAGACGAAGTATAGAAAAGGGGAAATCAAAGCAAAGATGATTATACGGGATTCTATGCATAAGCACTTGGTTGCTAACATTTCTGAGTTGAGCACATCTATAGAGATGTATGATAAGTTGGTTAGCATGTTCAAGGCTAGAAATGCTAATCAAGTTCTTTTGTCAGGAATCAATTGAAGAATATCAAGAAGGGCAAAGATGAATCCATTCAATCCTATTTTATGAGACTCACTGAAATCAGGAACAATCTTCTAGCTATTGGAGAAGAAATAGTTGATCGAGAGATGGTTCTCATTGCGCTTGGAGGTCTCCCCCATGATTGGTATGTATTCAATACCACTATTATTAATAATAATGTGATACCTGATTTTGATGAAATATCGACAAGATGCACTCAAGAGGAAACAAGAATGATAGAGAGAGATCATCCCTCTAATGGAAATGGAGGTGACCCTAGTGCCTTCACCACTCATGCAAAGAAGAGGAACAATGGTGGTCTGAGAAATCAAAACCATGGAAGAGCAGAGACCAAAGGAAGGAAGGGAAGATGTTACACTTGTAACAAGTTTGGTCACTATGCAAGAGAGTGCCCTAATAGCTAATAGAAGGGACTCTCCCAGGGATGATGACAACAACAACTCCAGGAGGAATGGAAATCAAAGGAACAACAGGTTCAAAGGAAAAAGGAAGGCTCCCTCTGATCGTAGTGGAAATGGGAAACCTTTCAAGAGGTCAAGAAATTCCAGGTATGATGAGTCTAATGTTGTTGATAATAAGAGAAATGAATTTATTCTTGTATCTGCCCTCTCTGCTGCATCTCCTCCGGACACCCTCGATGTCTGGTTGATTGATAGTGTTGCTTCAAGGCACCTCACTGGTTATAAAGAAGCCCTCTCTTATTTGATTGAGAAGGATACAAATCTAGAAGTTATCCTTGGAGATAATTCCACCTATCCCGTGAAAGGGACAGGGATTGTAACCCTTCATTTATCTCAAGGTCAAGTCCTTCGTTTACAAGATGTGTTGTACGCACTTTATTTAAAGAAGAACCTTGTGTCTATTTCGGCAATGGAAGACAAAGTATTCAAGGTGGAATTCGTTGATGGAAAGGTACACATCTAGAAGAAGAACTTCAAAGAAGCTCTTACAATTGGTTTTAAAGTTGATACACTCTACCAGGTTGGAGGAAGTCCATTGGGGGCTATGTCATGTGATACAACTCTTCAAACAAATTAATGGCACCTAAGGTTTGCACACCTTCATTACAAAGCCCTTCCTGAAGCAAGGAAGGTGGTGACAGGGATGCCCGAATTTAATGATGATCATGAAGGTATATGTCAGGGTTGTGCCGAAGGGAAACATACAAGGGGACCATTCCCCTCTACTGTCACAAAGACAACTGATATATTGCAGTTGATTCATTCTGATTTATCTGGTATGTTGTCCGTGACATCCTTGGGAGGATGTTCCTATTACATGACTTTTACAGATGACTTCTCCCGCAAGACCTGGATATATTTCTTGAAGAAGAAGTACGAAGCATTCAAATGGTTTCGTACCTTCAAGGCCTTGGTGGAAAATCAAACCAAGAAGAGAATCAAAGTTTTGAGGACCGACAATGGGACCTAGTATGAGTCAAATGAATTCAATGACTTTTGCAGAAAAGCTGCCATTAGGAGGGAGACCACAACTGTGTATACTCCTGAGCAAAATGGTGTTCTTGAAAGAAAGAACAAGACCATTGTGGAAGTTGCTTGCGCCATGCTATATGACCAAGGTCTTCCGAAGTTTCTATGGAGAGAAGCTGCAAACACTGTTATGTATGTTCAAAATAGATGCCCGCATTCCTCTGGACACCAAAACTACCGAAGAAGTCTTCTCTGGTAAGAAACCTAATGTTTCTCATTTTAGATTTTTTGGTTGTCTTGTTTATTTTCATGTGTCGAAAGAAAAGAGAAGCAAGCTGGATGCTTCTGGAAAGAAGGGAATGTTTGTGGGCTACAGTGAAACTTCGAAGGCATATAGAATCTATGTGCCTGGTCAAAGAGAAGTGGAGATATGCCACGATGTCACCTTCGATGAAGATGTTGCCCTCAAGAAAGTGAAAAATCTTCCTAGCTCCAAGGAAGACAAAGAAGGTGAAGAAGCGAGGAAGCAAGAAGAGTCGAAGGATGAACCGATGCCCGATGTTGAAAGACCTACGGATCCAATTGATCCACCTCCTTCAAATAAGAGAAGACCCTCATGGCTCAGGGATACTCTCGCAAATGCCAAGAGACATATTGCCCCAAGGGGGACATTCCGTGAAAGCAAGAAGTCGAATAGATACCAAGGGTATCTAGCAGCCATGAGTACAATTGTACAATCTGAGCCTGGATCATTTGAAGAAGTCGTAAAGCATCAAGTTTGGAAGGATTACTATGCACGAAGAATATGAGTCCATTATGAAAAATGATGTCTGGGAAGTGGCCCCGAGACCGGAGGACAAATTTGTTGTCACCTCGAAATGGCTCTATAAGATCAAGCATGGATTTGATGGTAGTGCTGAAAAGTACAAGGCAAGATTTGTTTCCTGAGGCTTCTCTCAAAATGAAGGCATAGATTACGATGATATATTTGCACTTGTGGCCCACTATACCACCATCCGATCTATTATTACCCTTGCTGCAATGCAAGGATGGAGTCTCCATCAGATGGATGTGAAGACCGCTTTTCTACATGGTCCTATAAAGGAAGAGGTGTATGTGGAGCAACCTCTGGTGTTCGAAGTCCGAGATAGAGACATGTATGTATGCAGGTTGAAGAAAGCCCTTTATGGGTTGAAGCAAGCCTCTAGGGCTTGGTATGAGAGGATAGATAGCTACTTGATGAAGCTGGGCTTCACTCGAAGTAATGCTGATCCAAACCTTTATTTTAAGGTTGATAGAGAAAGGCCTCTCATTCTAGTTCTCTATGTGGACGATCTCTTCCTGACAGGTGCTGACCTTCTCATTCATCAGTGTAAGAGGGAGCTAGCTTCCAAGTTTGAGATGAAAGACCTAGGACTGGTGCATTACTTCTTAGGCTTGGAGGTCTGGCAGAGGCCAAGCGAGATTTTCCTTCTCAAGGAAAATATGTCGTGAAGCTCTTGGAGAGATTTGGTATGGTGGACTGTAAGTCTGTGTCGACACCGATGGAACTCAACTTTAAGAAGTTGTGTGGAAGCATTGCTGGACCCGAGCTGGGAAATCCCATCGAGTATCGACAACTCGTGGGGGCCCTGATGTTCTTAGTGAACTCTTGTCCAGACGTATGTTTTGCAGTGAACACTTTGAGTCAACAAATGGTTGAGCCTCGTCACATTCACTTGATTGGTGCCAAGAATCTATTGAGATATCTTCACGGCTCAATCAACCATTGGTTGAGATACACTGTCGGGAGTTTGAGACTCCATGGATATATTGATGTAGATTGGGCTGGCAGTGTGGTGGATCGCAAGAGCACATCTGGATGTTGCTTCAACTTGGGTTTAGCTTCAATATCTTGGATGAGCAGGAAGCAGAAGTCGGTGGCTTTGAGTCAACAAATGGTTGAGCCTCGTCACATTCACTTGATTGGTGTCAAGAATCTATTGAGATATCTTCAGGGCACAATCAACCATGGGCTGAGATACACTGTCGGGAGTTTGAGACTCCATGGATATATTGATGTAGATTGGGCTAGCAGTGTGGTGGATCGCAAGAGCACATCTGGATGTTGCTTCAACTTGGGTTCAACTTCAATATCTTGGATGAGCAGGAAGCAGAAGTCGGTGGCTTTGAGCACCATTGAGGCCGAATGCATTGCAGCGAGTATGGCCTGTTGTGAAGTTGTTTGGTTGCGAAAGCTCTTCAGTGCGCTGTTTGGGCATGTGCTAGATACCACCGTTATCATTTGTGATAACCAGTGTGGGATTCGTCTTTCTGAGAATCTCGTGTTCCATGATCGATCCAAGCATATTAATATCAGGTAGCACTTTATCCGGGATATGGTACAGCGAGGCACCGTAAGGCTCGATCATTTAGGAACTGATGAGCAGGTCACTGATATTCTCACAAAGTCCCTGGGGAAGGTCAAGTTCCTAACCTTTGGTGAGAAGCTTGGAATCGTGGAAAGACCCTATTCTGAGGGTCCTTCTTGAGTTGGACTATGAGCTCTGGGAGCTCCAGGGGGCTTGGAGATAGCTTCTTGGAGCTATAAGCACACACGGGGCTAGGCTTATCGAACCTTGTTGTGCTTCTACCCCACCATTATGATATTGAGTTGTTTCACCTCTCTTTGATCTATGTCTCGCACGCATCCTACCCATGGAGTTTCGAACTCATGGGAAGTACCTCTCATTTGGCCAATGAGGTGGGAAATGTGGATAGAGACCAATAGCAAGACCGATGGATGCATCAGAGATTGTCGTACTCTCTATGTCTAGGATGGCACGCGTCCAATACCTTGATCTGGGATCAACTCTGATGAGGTTCTTACCTCTAAACTGACTTCGGGTCAGTAAACTAACTTCGGGTTAGTATGTGACTATTTCTGAGTCTATTGAGGTTTTATCCTCTAAACTGACTTCGGGTCAATAAACTAACTTCGAGTTAGTATGTGACTCTTGTTGAGTCTATTGAGGTTTTATCCTCTAAACTGACTTTGGGTCAGTAAACTAACTTCGGGTTAGTATGTGACTCTTTTGAATCAAAGCTGAGTTCAGGTCAATAGAGCGTGATGTCTTTGTGACTCACTCTCCTTGTTCTATTTGTGACGAGAGCTAGCAAAGCAAATTACGATAGGATGATGCATGATGCTAGATGATAGTACACGATGGTACTGATGGATGGCACAGCTGGATAGATGGAGTTCTCCCTAGTTGAGAGGGAGTGTTGATTTTAGGCAACTAGGTTCAAACTCCATGTTGCACTGCCCATATGAAGATGATCATATTTTTGTTGAATTCCTCTTTCGAAGAGGTGCAAGATTGATCTAAGGATCATCTTCTTTGGATGAGCAGAACATATATTTTGATTTTATTTTCCACACATGTGCAAGGTCGGCCAGATTTGTAATGTACGCTCACAAGCCTAATAGATGTGTCACACACCCTCACTGATGGATATAGCTTGGAGAGGCTTGGAGGTCATTTGCTCATCAACTCATCACACATTCTCTCATTGTGATCTGATTGGTTCGATAGCCTTTGGAGGCCTCTTTCCTTCACACGTTCGGAGCTGAAGCTGGGGAAAATTTGTGGAACTGTTTAGGGTTGTTTTGCTAAAGCATTGACCAGCGTTGACCATGGTCAACTCTTGACCGTTTGACCTCCAAATTTTGGTGAAAATCCAATTTTTGGAGGTCGTATAGCTGGGCACAAAAATGAAGGAAAAAGGAGCAGTTTGACCGAAGCCCTAATCTGCAGCGTTGACTTTCTGTTAATTGTCGTGCATTGACTTTTGGTTGACCAGCGTTGACTTTTGATGAGTTGTCTTTGAGGACTATGTGTGTGACACTTGGAGGCTTGGCTGATCTAAGAAAGACTTTGTTGGTTGATGCATCATGATGACTGCAGTAATGCACAATATCCTATATCTTTGTTGGACAAGAAGAATTGTAAAATTTGATCTATATTATTGGCTTGTCTTCTGTTGATCTATTATTGTGTTCTATCAGCATTTTACTTTCATGTTTATGTGATTTTTAAATTGTTAATTTATGCCTATGTTCTATGCCATTTCAGATTAGGGCATAATTCTGAAGAAGATAGAACATGCTTAATAGATCGATAGAAGACAAGTTAAAACAGAGATGAAGAGTGGTGGCGTTACGGCGATCAACAGGATGCTTCTACCAGCAAAGTCTTCAATAGGTCATTCAACCAAGCGTGTCACACATAACCCCAGAACAACCCAAACAAAGAATACGCAGCTCCAACGCCATCAAGAGAGAGAGAATTCCTCCACACAGAAGTGTGTCAAATGAACTCTAAGTCTCTAAAATATATAGGAATCTTTGGGGGTGTGTGACACGTCCTTTAAGACATTTAAGTCTATATTTTATTCCAGGCCGACCTAGCACATAAGTGGAATAAATTCAAAGTACATGTTCTGCTCATTCGATCGAGATGATCTTTAGATCAATCTTACACCTCTCCGAAAGAGGAATCCAATAAAAATATTGGGATCTTCATCTGAGCAGTACAACTCGGAGTTTGGACCTAGTTGTCCAATTTTAACACTCCCTCTCAACTAGGGAGAACTCCGTCCACTAGTGCAATCAAACATCGTGCGTCATCCCGTCGTAACTTGCTTTGCTGGCCTCTTTATTTCAGAACAGAAGTGGGTCAGTCACAAAGACATCATACCCGGCTGACAGATTCAGCCCAGAGGTCAAAACCTCTATCGGACTCACAAAGAGTCTCCAACCAACCCGAAGTTGGTTCATCTGACCCGAAGTCAGGCGGAGGTCCGAGACCTCACAAGACTTGATCCCAGATCAAGTGGTTGGACCGTGTCATCCTAGATAGAGAGTACGGCAATTTCTGATGCGTCCATCAGTCTTTGCTACTAGTCTCTAGCCTTTCCCATCTCATTGGCCAAATGAGAGGTACTTCCCATGACCCCTGAACTCAATGGGTAGGATGCATACGGGGCATAGATAATGAGAGGTAAACCAACTCAATAATCATAACGGTGGGGTCCAAGCACACCAACAAGGTTTGGCAAGCCTAGCCTTGTGGTTGCTCATAGCTCCGAGAAGCTGTCCCCAAAGCCCCCCAGAGCTCCCAGAGCTCATCGTCCATCAGGATCCTCAGAATAGGATCGTTCCATGATTCCAAGATTCTCACGGAGGGTTATGAACATGACCTTCCCCAAGGGCATAGTGAGAATATCCGCGACCTGCTCATCAGATCGAGCCTTACGGCGCTTTGCTGTACCATATCCTGGATAAAGTGGTACTAGCCATCAACATGCTTGGATCAATCGTGGAACTCAGAATTCTATGACAAATGAATCCCCCTCTGGTTATCACAAAGGATAACGGTGGCATCTAGCACATGGTCGAACAGCTCACATAAGAGCTTTCGTAACCAAGTGACTTCACAACAGGCCATACATGTTACAATGTATTCGGCCTCAGCGGTGCTCAAGGCTACCGACTTTAGATTCCTGCCTGAAGTAGATCTACATGTGAAGTAGCATCCAGATGTGCTCTTGCGATCCACCACACTGCCAGCCCAATCGGCATCAGTATATCCATGGAGTGTCGTACTCCCGGCAGTGTATCTCAGCCCATGGTCTATTGTGCCTCAGAGATATCTCAAGGGTTTCTTGGCACCAATCCAGTGAATGTTATGATCAACCATGTGTTGACTCAAAGTGTTCACTGCACAACATACGTCTGGACAAGTGTTCACTAAGAACATCAGGGTCCCTATGAGTTGACGATACTTAGTAGGACGGGCCCAGCAACGCTGCTACTCAACTTCTTAGAGTTGAGTTCCATGGACTTATAGTCCATCATACCAGAAACTTCATAATGTATTTTCCTTGAGAAAGGAAAATCTCGCCAGGGCTCTGCTAGACCTTCAGGCCTAGACATTCGTCCTAGGTCCTTCATCTCGAACTCAGCAGCGAGCTCCCTCTTGCACTGATGAAAGAGAGGGTCAACACCTGTCAGGAAGAGGTCATCCACATACAACACCAGAGAGAGAGGCTTCTTTCTATTAACCTTGCAGTGAAGGTTCAGATCAGCAATACCACGAGTGAAGCCCAGCTTCATCAGGTGGCTATCTATCCTCTGGTACCAAGCTCAGGGTGCTTGTTTCAACCCATAGAGGGCTTTCTTCAACCTGCAGACATGGGTGTCCCGATCCTGGACTTCCAACCCCAGAGGTTGCTCCACATATATCTCTTCCTTTATCACACCATGCAGAAAATGCGGTCTTCACATCATCTGATGAAGACTCCATCCTGTAGCAGCAAGGGCTATAATAGATCGAATGGTGGTGTATCGGGCCACAGGTGCAAATATGTCATCATAATTTATGCCTTCCTTTTGAGAGAAGCCACGGTCAATGAATCTTGCCTTGAAATTTCCAGCACTTCCATCAGATCCATGCTTGATCTTGTAGAGCCATTTCGAGGTGACAACTGCTTTGTCCTATGGTCTTGGAACCACATCCTAGACATCATTCTTCATAATGGACTCATACTCTTCGTGCATAGCATCCTTCCAAACTTGATGCTTTACGGCTTCCTCAAAGGATCCAAGGTCAGATTGTACAATAGTACTCATGGCTGCTAGATACCCTGGTATTTATATGGCTTCTTGGTTTTCCTTCGAAATTTCCCCCTCTGAAGCCATATGACCCTAAGCCATGAGGATCTTCTTTCGTTCAACAAAGGTATCCGCTCAGGAGCATGTACAGATATATTCTCCCTCTTAATGCCAGCTTCTCTCCCGAGAGAAGATATCTATTTATGTCATTGTCCAACAGGGAGAATATACCAACAAGCCTCAGCTTGTGTTAGAAGTCTTGTTATTCTGAGGAGGTCTGCTGTAGTTTCCTCAACCAGCCCTCTTTACTGCGACCCACAGAACTAGGAATCCAAACATGATTCCTTCTTTCATAATTCTGCACTTGAGAGCTTCATCCACTTCATCTGGCATCTCATCCAGCACTGCTTCTTAATTTCAGATCTGCCCAACTACAGTTAATAGTTAACGGATCTAGGGCTACAAGTCTTCAGATCTTAGTTCTGCGATTTGTTTCCTAAATTGCACAGATCTAGGAACCAATCATACAGATGTTCAAAACACAGAATTTACTCTTCTACATGTCAGTCCATATCTTATGTGATACCTTTCTGTTAGGCAAATCTAGCTCAGTCATAAGTGCCCAACTCCTGAACATGTGGTAAAAGACACAGTATGTCATCTTCTAAATATCACTGTGGTCTTGCTTATGCACAGATCTGGGAATTGGGTCTGCAGTTGCAATCTACAGCGTTGTTCCTACTCACCACCAGTAGGATCCTTGATCATCCTTACTTATACAGAAATTCAATCTGCAGTTGCAGAGATTAAAAAAAAAAATCATGGCCATTCAGAATGCCATTTCAGATTCTGGATATAACTATTATGATGAGAAAATTAGGTACTGGTCTCATAGCCACAGGAGACATCAGATCTATTTTCTGTATTTTGGTGCAACACAGGTTGTAGACACTCTGAAATAATGAGTATTGGTTAGGAACATAGTGAGCTCATGGCATCTTGTTTACGCAAAACAGATCTGAGATTTTACTGCAGCTTCCCCTTATATACTCTCTCTACCACTGTGCATACCCTTAATCATCTTCAAGGATTTAAGAACCGAGCGTTCCATTCACTGTTCAAATGTGACAGGCGTCAACCTTCTTACACAGTCTCCATGTGACATGACTTAAATCAGCCTTTGAATTTTGTGAGATTCTCTGCCTAAAATTGAATATGAAAATAGTCCAAACACCTTGGATAGTAGCTGGTGGAATACACCTCTTCAAAGCATCTCTTAAACAGAGCTTTGCTAGCTGTCCCTTCGTCCAATTAGAACACAAAATATGTACAAAAAAAACAACACCCCAAACTTACCTTGGAGACAGCGACTCAAAGAAGGGCTGCGGCATCCTCCAAAAAAAGTAGGGATTGCGTCCATCTGTTGTCATATCAGCGTGCACTATATATCAGTTTATGTGTAACTTCAAACCTGTTGCCCTCATCAAAACTTTAATTTTGGGCCTGCGGCGTTCTCCATAAGGGACAGACCACCCATAAAAAAAACAAACCCTTACTGTTGTTGTCTCCTTATTTTAGAGGGGTGACAGCTTGGATGGCTGTCATATGATGCCACATACACACAGAAAGCAGACCTTGAAGCTATGGCTTCCACACAAGAAGTAACTTTAGCAGCCAGTGGTTTTGATCAACAGTCCAAGTTTCTCAGGTTAGTTAGGGCCAATCTCCAATACAGAATTTTTGCCTCAACAATGATCACAGATCCCAGATTATCTCTGCAATCCGAGTTTAAAGATCTTGAGCCTTTAAGGTATCACTATACAGCGGCAACAACTTTTGCAATGATGACCGAGTTTAAGACTGAGGCAGGGATTCAATGCTTCAGATCTGTCTTTAAGTCTGAGCTCTTCAAACTAGTCATAGGAATGAAGGTAAACACGAAACTGATCTCTTGCCTGACTGAGCCCTCTAATACTGCCCAGATTTCTTCCTAAGGGGCTGCGGCTTTCCTTCAACAGAAGGCTGCCCCTTTACGCTGCGAATTTAGGGCAGATTCCTCCCTTAGATGCAGCGGCATCCTACAGTTGCAGCGGCAGTCTCGTTAGAGGATTGTCCACCCTTAAACAGACGCTCAAATCATCCATGATTCCTCGGCCCTGCTGCTAGGTGAAACAGTTACTCAACCAAGTGCTGGAAGGCACCACGCAACCTTGTGGTAGTCCATCTCCTGCGGTCTGCTTCCACAGAGACCTCGGCCTCACTTCCTGCATTTGGTTACCCAGGATAGACTTCAATTGCTTCTGCTCAGTATCTTGAGGTAAATCATTCTCAAAACCAACAGGAAACTTTCTTTGCCGGCAAAGTTGCCAAAACTGTAATTTTACCGGGTCTTCCATTCCGTGAAAAAAAACAGAAAACTAAAAAAAACGACATAACATCGAACCAATATCGAGAAGTTGGAATCGATGGTGTGACCAAACGCACAATTCGACGGACGGGCGGAAATCTGGTGGGGGCCGGAACAGAGATCGAATCTTTTGTCTTCTGGTCCTGCCCGGATTTTCACGGCATCCAAAAATTGATGAGACCATCCCGCCTTTACTTGGCCGGACTCTGTAGTATATACCCTGGGCTCTTCCGGCTTCTCACCATTTTCGATTTTGAACATGCGGCAGCATCGTGTGCACCGCAACCTATAATTCACCAGATAATATGGTTCGATTCAGACACCCACTTTTCTGATAGATTCGACAAATGATAGCCGCCAATGCTTCCGGGATATTTTTATCACCAAATTCTAATCATGAAATATAGGGGTTTCGATAAGCTATAGTTCTCGCTTTTAATTCAAAATTTGCTTCAGGCCTATTTTTCATACACCCGTCTTTTACTGAGTGGATTGGTTGGACCTTCATTCCAGTTCCTCGGTCTACAACACAGTTTTTTTTTTTTTTTTTTTAGTTATGCTGAAGGTTAGGGCACATGTATTTCTACAACATCAAACAGTTCAAGATATCTTGCTACCTTAAATTCTCAACAAGTTGGATTTTGTCTTCACCTTCGCTTTGATACCATGTTAATTTATGCCTATGTTCTATGCCATTTCAGATTAGGGCATAATACTGAAGAAGATAGAACATGCTTAATAGATCGATAGAAGACAAGCCAAAACAGAGATGAAGAGTGGTGGCGTTACGGCGATCAGCAGGATGCTTCTACCAGCAAAGTCTTCAATAGGTCATTCAGCCAAACGTGTCACACATAACCCTAGAACAATCCAAACAAAGAATACGCAGCTCCAACGCTATCCAGAGAGAGAATTCCTCCACATCGATGTGTGTCAAATGAACTCCAAGTCTCTCCAATATATAGGAATCTTTGGGGGTGTGTGACACGTCCTTTAAGACATTTAAGTCAATATTTTATTCCAGGCCGACCCAGCACATTAGTGGAATAAATTCAAAGTACATGTTCTGCTCATCCGATCGAGATGATCTTTAGATCAATCTTACACCTCTCCGAAAGAGGAATCCAATAAAAATATTGGGATCTTCATCTGAGCAGCACAACTCGGAGTTTGGACCTAGTTGTCCAATTTTAACATAAATTGAATCAGGCCTATTATTGCTTGCCACCTACACCTACCTACTAGTTAGCGGGAAAAGCCTTTAACCCCACAAGTTGTGGTTGGTGGCAAGGAACTCAGAGAAGGGGTTGTCACAGTAATCCCGACTCTCTCTGTTTATGCTATCTCCTAGGTTAGCTATGGGGGGTGGTCCCTAAATGGAAAACCAAGTTAAAATATGTGAGTTTCTAGGAGAGTTGTTAGAGTTAAATAGATTACTTCTTCAGATTTATAAGCAAAAAACGTGATATGAGAAATAACCATCAATACATAAGATAAGCATGAAACATATGAGAAATCAGTGCCTTCAAAGTATTGCTCTTTGAAATGAAAATGTATTTTCTTAAATGAAGTAAAATGCTTTCAAGATAAATAGATTTATGAATCAACGCATGAGATGTAATTATATTAAATTTGGATGCAATTAATCTTGGTTACTTTTAATCTAAAATGCCTAATCTAGGTGAGAAGTCCTCCTCTTGTGCTCTTACCAAGGGGTGAAAATTGGGGTGACTGTAAGAAAGAGGGGGCGAGGGCACGGAGGTGTCATTAACGATACTCGTCCCCTGAGTCTTACGAGCCAACGTGTGCCTTCGTTCCTACAAGGGGACAAGCCACCTTCATAACTGCAAGGTCACACGCTTTTACCTTACTTCGTACCAAATGGAAGAACTTTCTAAGAAAGCCTTTTTCCCTATAATTTCTATCAACCAAGCTTATGCTTGGAGGTAAATTTTAAATATGCAACTAATGCAAAGTGAAATGCCTAGATGTGGGTGAAATGCTTCCAATGAGATATGTTAATGACAGTGTGCTTAAGATTTGTGCTTAGCCAAATATGACATAAACTAGCAATGATGCTCCATAAAACATGTATCAACAACTCAAATGGAAATATTGAAATGGAAAATAGCTCAATGCTTTTAGATACCAACTCACAAGCTTTGAAATGAAAATGATGTGATATGACAATTATTGCATGAAATCATAAGCTAATAAGTTGTTTGTGAATGGAATGAGCTAATAAAATGTACACAATTAGATTATTTAAGTTGCAAATAAATGGACTTGTAAAGGGTTACTCCAAAGATGTGTGCAAAAGTGAGATAAAAAGTTTTCTAATAACCCAACAAGAATATAAAATTGCAACTAGATGACTTGAGATAAAAATTAATGATTAGAATGAAACCATGAAAAAGTTAGCTTGCGAAATGAAATGAAAGTGCTATGTTTTAAATTAAAAAAAAGATTGCACAACACAAGATACAAGAAAATAGATTGGCAAGTCTGATTGCAAAATAGGAAAATGTGAGTGTTATGTGTTGAGGTTATGAATTTACCATTCACAACTAGATTAGATTAGCAAACGAAATGATGAATGCAAGTAAGTTAGTTGAGGAAATTAGAAACTAGACAAAAGAAAGTTAACCACTCAAGAAGATTTCCTCCCTCTAAATGAGTAGGTGAGATACCATGGGAAAAACTTCCCGAGCTCCCTCAAGAAAAGTCAGCTCTTTATTAACTTCTTGTTACAATGATGAGAGCTTCTTTTATTGTGAGGAAAGGCTACAATTTCGAGAAGGCTTTTACAATAAATATTTGACTTTTATACACTAGAATCCCTTCTTGAGAAAGCAGTTACAATATTTCGCAAAAATTCGGCAATGGAATACAAGAGAGACTCCTCGAATAATATCTTGAAACTCTAGCCTCTTGAGATGATGAAATCTACTCCAAAAGGTGATGACAGTATGCAAGGAATTTCGATATGATTTACAGCCTTGAGAGCCTAAATCCCTGCCAAGGTTAGTAATACAATACTTCTTGAAAAGGTTGTCAAAACCTCTGCAAAATGGACCCAAAAAATCAGTTGAGAAAGATGAGAAAAATGCCAAAAGTATTTACAAGTATACAAGGACTAGACATATGATTAGGGAATAAGATTATTATCCATGTCTTGTCAAGAAACATGCTCTTATTAGCAAATACGATCAATGTAACAACAATATTTAAAATAAATGATTTGAATAGAATATATTTGATCACAAACACAAACCCAAGAGACCCTGCAAACACAAATCGAAAGATAAAACTTTGGGATATCCCAATGTGGGTTCCATCATTTGTTCATGCTCAAGAGTGGGTTGATTCCTTTCTAGAATGTCCCCTCATTTTTTAGGCTTGATCCAAAGATATTTTTCTACACAACTTCAAATAAACTCATTAGATCCACATGGGTTAGAAAAATATAATGAGAAAGAAATCTTAGAAATTTATATGAAAATCTACTAAAACAATCCCTATCTAGAATAAATCTCTAAAACTAAATATTAGTGCAAGATAGCTCTACACTAACAAATCGTTTGCAAGCATATGAAAATAATAAACACAATACTACCAATAGAAAATGAAGATCGCGATCAAGAATTATACCACAACCACAGAAGAATAACACCTCATAGTTGAACCCCAAAGTCTTGTTATTTCATTGAAAGATGAGTATACAAAGTGGCAGAACCTCCCCAAGCACAAGAGCTTGTATTCAGGATACAATATGAGAGCCCATGGCTCCATTATATAGAAAGTTGGGAGCAAATCCCAATGAATAACCAAATGCCAAGTGCTGAGAGGGAGGAGATTACAAGGCAAATTCAAATTTGATAAGTGGAGTTCCATTTCCAAGTGTAAAAATCGGATTCTGGCAAGTGGATATCATTTTCTTCTTCCCTTATGTGCCAAATTTGAATTTTATGATGGAATGACAAGTGTATATGGGTGGTAACCCATGTGAGGACAATTTCCCACAAAAATCTCCACCAAATATTCTCTCAAATCCTCCCAAATGTCCATTAACTTCACAAATTCGAATTTCCAAGTAAGCATCTCTCATTCAAAGCTAGAAATTCAATTTTATTTGAGCACATGTCTTTTCATTGATTTTAGGAATCCACATCACCTTGGGACTTCATTTTAACTCCTCCATAATTTTCCACCTCATCTCCACCTTATTTAGCATGTGTGGATATTTATTTTTTTCCATTTATTTAATTTCTGGCTTAATTAATTGCCAAATTTCCCACTAAAATTAGGAAAAGTGGGTTTTGAGGGTTCAAAACACATTTTTAACCCCTCAAAGTGTGTCATAGTAGAAAGTTGAGGGTGAGAGGTGTAATTTTGATTACTCATACCCCATACAACTTCTCTAGGAAACACTTATTACAATTCAATTACAATTTTTATTGCAATTTTTGACTTGCGGGAAATCTAAAAAATTAAAAAATCACTACCAAAACTAACCAAATTCCACGAAATTTTTGGTGTGATCTAGTATGGTAATCAAGGTTTTGAAAATCGCGATTAAATCGCGATAAATTGAAAAAATCACGATTTTTTGGAGAAAACGATTTTATCGGTGATTTTTTGAAGTTGAAAAAATCGCCAAAAAATGGAAAAATCGCGATCCGATAGGTAATAATCGTCGGGGTCCAAAACAACGACTTTTTAATGCGATTTTGATTTTTTTTTTCTCATTTCTGCATTGAGAAGTTTGCTAAGGAGAGCTAAGGACTGAAGGTGAGCTAAGGAGGAGGATAGGTAATCTACAAGGGCAAGAGTTGACAAAAGTGAAGGATTTTAGCAAGCCAAGCCAACAAAATTCGAATTTGGACCAAGTTTCTTCAGCAAAACGTTTTTTCCAGGTATGCGCATCAAATTTGACCATTTTTTTTTGTTTTTTTCTTATTCTTCCATGGGTTTCTATCACCCATGCATTTTTCATCATTTTTTATTGCATTTGGTTGTGTTTTTTTTTTTTTTTTTTTTTTGGTTTTATTGAGAGGAGAGGGTTTATTTTGGTCAAAAATGCAAAAAATTGGTTGTTAAATTTATTTTTTATATTTCTTCTTGTGCTCCTAGTTTCTTTCCATTATTTTTGCTTGAGTTTCAACATGTATTTTTTCTAATTATTTTTGCATTGAGTTGAGGGTTTTTTTTGTGAAAAAATCAAAATGTTGTATGTAAAATTGTAATTTTTTTATTTTATTTTTTAACTTGCAATTTTTCTTGTGCCCTAGGTTCAAATTTCAAAGTTCAAAGTTCAAAGTTCATCTTACAATAAAACTCAAGAGTCAAGAGTTCAACAAATTTACAGACATGCCAAGGAAATTGGATCCTTTATAGGAATTTGATGAACCTAATCAGGGGTTTGACCGATCAAACTTGAGTTGCAAGTTATGTAGTCAACACATGACAGAGGGGGATATACAGGTTTAAATACCACCTGGCACAAATTCCTAGACATGAAGTAGGCCTTTGCACAAATACCAATCCAGAAATAATCAAAAGAGCCAGCAAATCATTGGAAGAAATAGAAACAACTAAACTCAGCAAGGCAGCTCTGAAGAGTCAAATATCAGGGTTTAGAGTTGACCGTGAGAGTGGTAGTGGTTCTTCAGCATCAGCATCCTCTACAGCCAACCCCGTAGGTGCCTCCTCATATTTTGTTCCTAGAACCACTCCCGGTGCACAGCCATCCATCTCCTCACTTATTAAAAAAAAAGAGAAGGAAAAAGCTGACAGGTTATTGGGCAAACTATTTCTTTGGAGTGATATTTCTTTCATTGTTGCCAGGAACAATCCATTTTATTAAGCTACGATTGATGCTATCGTTGTTGTTGGCCCAGGATACAAATCCCCTTCATATGATGACTTTAGAGGGCGCATTCTTCAAAATGAGAAAGCTAACTGCACCAAGAGATTGGAGGAGTTAAGGGCATCATGGGAAGTCACAGGATGCAGTGTGATGTTAGATGGTTGGACTGATCAAAGGGGTAGGACCCTTATTAACTTCTTGGTCAGTTGTCCCAAAGAGACAATGTTTATGAAATCTATTGATGCATCTGCACATGTCAAAGATGCACGATTATTATGTGATTTATTGGATGTGTTCATCCTGGTGGTGGGTCCCAAAAATGTTGTCCAAATCATAACGGACAACACTGCAAACTATGTTGCTGCTGGCAAGATGCTTATGGAGAGGCATCCGACAATATTTTGGACACCATGTGCTGCACATTGCCTTGATTTGATGTTGGAGGACATAGGAAAGATTGATTTTGTCAAAGATATTGTAGAGTCATCAAAGAGCGTTACAAAATTTATATATAATCATGCATTTGTGAGAACATTCACCAACAAGGAGTTGGTGCGCCCTGCTATTACACGATTTGCCACTAGTTTCATATCTCTTCAATTTCAGAGGAGTGGCGTGCTTTGACTGTCAGCCGCAAACCAGAGGGAGAGGCCATCTGCAGATTGGTTTCATATCAGGAAAGCTTCTGGGCAGGAGTGCAAGAGGTGTGCATCGTTACTGAACCTTTGGTAAAGGTTCTTAGATTGGTTGATGGAGAGAAGCCCGCAATGGGCTACTTGTATGAGGCCATGGACAGGGCCAAAGAAGCCATTCGCAGCTATTATGATGATAAGGGTGATGAGGGGTTTCAGAAACAACTTCTTTTATGGGAAGTGATTGATGACCAATGGAACAACACACTCCATCGTCTCATTCATGCTGCAGGGGTCTTCCTGAACCCCGAATTTGCTTACTCATGTAGTTTCCTATTTGATGCTAAGGTCATGGATGGCTTTTTCAGTTGTGTTCAGAAGATGGTGCCATCTTCATCTGAACGTGCAGAGATATCCAAAGAAATGGAGGTGTACAGAATGGCAGGTGGCACCTTGAACTTTGACATGTCTGTCCAGGATAGAACTACTAAAATGCCAGGTAAGATTTTCATTATTTTAAAATTTTTCTTATGTTTGTAACTTTATGAGTTTATCTTATTTGTTGTAACTTGTAACTTGTAGATGCATGGTGGAAGAGTTACGGTGGCAGATTACCAAAACTCCAAAATCTTGCCATTAGAATACTGAGCCAAACATGTAGCTCTTCAGGATGTGAGCGCAACTGGAGTGTATTTGAAAAAATACACACCAAAAGGTGCAACAGGTTAAAAACTTAAAATATTCCAACTGATTTTTTGAATTCATTAAATAATTTTTTTTTTAATTATTAATTTATTATTTTTAATATATATTTTTAATTTATTAATTTATGACCCTTGTACAGGTTGGAGTCCCAGCACCTCAATGACATGGTTTACGTCTACTACACTCTTAGATTGTGGGTGAGACAACTTGAAAGGACACCTGATATGGAGGCCATCTCTTTAGATGTAATTGACACCACTACTGAATGGAGGGTTGAGGCTGAGAGGCCTGTCATGGAGTCAGCCCCTGATTGGATAGAGCAGGAGGTAGCAAAGGGGGAGGAGGACGAGGAGGAGGAGTAGCAGCAGTAGGAGCAGGAAGAGGAGGTGACACCACCTACCCCTACTACCGGTAGAGGACGTGGTCTGCCTCCTTTTGTTCCTGGTGCTTCAAGTTCTCGTTCTGGTGCTTCAGGTTCTACTTCTATAGCACAACAGAGTCCATTGCCAGCCCCACCAGCGTCTTCATCTAGAGGGAAAGCTGTTACATTTTCTCGCAACAGGGGCAGAGAAAATCAGTAGTATAGGACCATAGGTTATATGGTGCATTGACATTCCTTTGTATATGACATTATGACTCATGATATGAGATACATTATTATATTTTTTGTTGATATTTTGAGGCTAAGTTGACTCTTGAGACTCAAGACTTAGTATTCAGGACATGATTCAGTTTTATGTGTGATGTAGCACTAGACATAATATTACACATCTTATATATTAGTTTTTTTTTCATATTTATGTGTCAATGCATTTATTTTATGCTGTGGATGCTTTAGATATTAAAAAAATTGAAAAAAAAATGAATATTTTAGTATGTGCCGATTTTTTCCCGATTTTCACTGATATTTTCACGATTTTTATGATTTTTTTCCAATTTTTTCCCCGCGCCGATTTAATCCCGATCGCGATTTTCAAAACATTGATGGTAATATACATTGAATCTAGACACTAGAACTCACCCAAGGCCTCACCATCAAGCCGTACTCCGGCTTTGGGGTAAAATTGGAGGAAAAAACTCAATTAATTATTAAGTCTTGGGAGGGAAATGATAATTAACCGAGGAAAAAAAACCTCTCAGAATAATACTCACTTGTTGGAAAAGTCCCAACCTGCCTACGCCTGTTACAGACTCAATAATGACTCAAATTCATCATTACTAGCATCACTTATTACAATTCCGCGTAGGGCGTGGAATCTGGGTACAAGAGAAAGATGGTGAGATATAGAAGTAGAGTTCAAAAACTCTGTTGAACTGATGATATCTGATGGTACAAATGTCTTCTAGTTCATCCTTGGGCATGAAGTCATCTCATTATCATCAGGTGCCACTCCAGTGGTCAACAGGGCCTAAGAAAAATTGAAGTAAATTTGTATTAAGCATAGAACACTCCATGTCTATCTAAATTTAACACCACTCAAAGGGATTCTCCTAGGACTATCTAGATTTTTTCGCTAACACACCATCACGAGGGCTCCTTGTCATATCAAACTGAGGACTTCTAGGAGGATCACAGCAACCTAGGAGAACCATCCATCCTCTCAGCAGCACTTTACTAGTTTCTTCTCTTCTATCAGAAGCTCATTGTCTGTGGATGTTAAGTGTGGTCCTTCATTTGCCTCCATCCTGAAGGGGAGTAAGTCAATGCCACCCAAGACTACTCCCCAAGGTCATGTCAATGAAAACCACTCTTTTGCAGATATTATCTACTAGGCACGGAATATCGACATCCCCATTATTGATTCAAAGGATGAAAGGGTCTTATTCCCTCCTCTCATGGTTGCATCTACAGTTATGTCTAGACTTTGTTTCTTCATTTCTTCACTAGTTCTCAACAATTTTATAGGTAGACATTATCCACTAGACATTAGATATGGACATCCCCATTATTAATTCAAAGGATGAACAGGTCTTATTCCCTCCTCTCATCGTTGCATCTACACTTATGTCTAGACTTTGTTTCATCACCAGTTCGCGTCCATTTTATAGGGTTTTCCTTCTCGAGATAACCTACTTGTATGCACAGGTTATGTTGTTTCATTTTCTATCCTTGGTGTTTTCACCTTTCATTTCATTTAATTTCTTATCATAGGGGACCTCTTATAACCCCTGTTTTTGTAAGAGTTTCCCATAATTGATGTCATCTCTAGTCTGTTTGACCTAGTTTGATCTCCAATGGATATTAATATAAATTCATATATATCTCTCCCTGTGTGTTTTAATCTTTTGGGAGATTGTTTTCATACCATTGTCTGGTTTCACTTTCCTTGTAACATATAATATGCTGTCTTAATGTTGGAATGGTTCATTCCAAAACAAAAGCCTATCTCCATTGAGCCAACATCAAGCCTAATTTTTCAGTGAAAATAAACTTCTCCAACCAATAAAATACTCTTAGCATTTCCTATGACCATAAACTTATGGGCAATTGTTTAACTTTAAATACCCTATTTTAACTTGGAAAGGCCCATCCATGACTTGGACATTTCTAACTACAAATTTCATTTTTATTTAATTTATACCATTAAATACCAACACTTCCACACTCATGAACAAAAGTCTTTCAAAACAAATTGAAAAATTAAGAAGCTAACCTTTCAAATATTTTGTTTTCTTCTACAATTTTGAGTCTTGACAAAATTACACTTCTATGTCAATCACATTTTCTGCCACAACAATGCCTCTACATCAATGTCTACTAGGCATCTTAAATTCTTCCCATGTCTAGGGCTTTTTTATCTGTGACATCAATGCATCTAAGGCACATTTTTTTCTTCTATAAAAATGTCACACTGCTTGTGTTACATTCCTATAGAATTTGCGCACAAAAAGCACATAGAATAATTGCACATTATGGTGTATTAACTGCCAACAGGGTCAAATGTCTTAACAGGAAGACATGGATAGTAACACTGGCTGAAGAATATACTTTCCACTTGTGATCACTTAAAACTATTCCTTGGCTGACTTATTCACTATTCTAGATGAATTTTAGCCAGTCATATACATCTTTAAATATTTTGTTATATTATAATTGTGTAACTGAAGGATTTTGTTACTGCAGATGAACAAATTTATATGTTGATTAAAAGGTCAGCAATAAATCTGTAATGATAAACATCAATGTATCAGTTGGCAGTGACTAGCAAAAAATGAGAAATAAAGAATCTTAAAAGCATATTTTCTCTCTCTAAAATACGTTTCTAGCTGTTAACACAACAATATTACACCTGAACTTTATTGTGATAATTCAAGTGTCCATTTTGTTTGAGAAAGCAAAATTATTTACGCTACAAAGCATGCAGGACTGCAGAACCAATATGTAATCAACATTTCGACCAACGCATTCATGATTTATGTAATTGAGTTAATAAAGAACAGAATTTTGACCTGTAGAACCTCATCAAGTATCTCAACATCCAAAATGCTGGGAATAAAGCCTGCACCAATGCCTTTAATTTTGTGAGGGCCTGCCAACTTGCAAAATTAAAGCAGATGGGCACCTTGACTTGAGCACAAAGGATACTGCAGTTTAATACCAACTGAGAAAAGAATTCATTCATTCACCTGGACTTCCCCCTGACAGAATATTACTCCCAAATGGTTCGACTCCAATAATCTGGATAATATAACCACAAACAAGAATAAGAAAACTTCATATGGTGTCATAGAAAATCCATTAAATGTAAGAAGATAATTCTAACTATTTGACATAGAAAGACACAGGAATGCCCAACTTAAAGTGCTAAAAATCAACAACTTAAACCCACAGTTACACAGGGATGCACTCCACATGCCCCTGGGATGTGGTTAATCCAAGGGGGATGTTTCCCACATACCCTTTTGCGGGGACGCAGTAGGTAACGTTCCTATCAAAAAATGAGATGCTCCCATGCTCCCTTTTGACCAAAGTTGTTTCGAGGAAAGAAAAATGAAAAAATAAAATGAATGTGAAACTAGTACAGGACAGTTGATGTGCCATTGAGTACTCTGGAGAATGCAAATGATTATAATTCAGATAGCAACATTGAGTTGGTCCTCCTCCCTTCATGCAGTAGCTGGATGCAAAGCTGAGTGAGGCATTGTCTTAAGCAGTGATGCTGATTTGTAATTTGACCTAATCTTAAATCACATATCAATCTAAGGACTTAGTTCTATATCTTCTGAATTTTACACATATAACGAGGAATATAATGGTCATAGATTATTTGTGAATCATGATTATTGTGTTTTTTCTTAGACTCCCATACCCTCAAACCTGCCAGATGGAACAGATACATAGATGATACAAACGTGAAATAGCCACATGGAGAAGAAGAGTTGCAAAAAGTTTTCATATACCTAAACAAAATCTCTTAAGACATTAAATTTACTACAGAAAGCGCAGAAAATACGAGCATTCCCTTCCCTGATGTACTAATCACCAGAAAGAAAGATGAAACCTTGGGGCACCAGGTCTTCAAAAAGAAAATTCACACAAAAATTTACCTCCGTGCAGACTTTCACCACCATCTCTCACAAAAGATTGGGGTATTGAACACTTTGGCTATTAGAGCCTTGAGAATCTCAGACAAAGAACATATTGAGCAAGAAATTGACTACATAAAGCGAGTATTCAAAAACATTGGCTACAAGGATAAAGAAATTAAAAATGCTTTCTTGAAAGCAAAAAAGGGGTCCTGTTACTCCTCTTTCAGCAGGGGTACTCCAAAAAAATTTGCCCACGCCATATAAGCCCAGAGGATGTCCCTTATAGCCATGTAAAGCTATGTGGGTGTGTGTTGCTCGTGAAAGTGACTCTTAGATCCCCGTTGATGTTGATGCCCATTGCTATTCTTGGTATTGTTTATTTCATGATATGTCTGCCTCTATGACATTGCTGACTTCCCCCGGGTGGGTGGTAACTCCCTACCTTGATGGAAATTCTTATATCCTAGGATGGTGTGCAGATATCATAGAGTAAGCATTGCTAGGAATCATGGTTTAAGGGAGAGCTTGCACAATAAAGTCTTGTAAGGGTGATCACCATATGTACTTTCTGACATTATCCCTTTTGATAGTGATGCACCCCGCTACCCCACATGTGCCATGCATCTTATGTATTTTGCACTCTCCTTTGGCCTTGTGTTTGCATCCTAATAGTCTCACATTTCCCAATGCATTTTTGTGTCCCAAGGCATCATGCTACAGGTTTTGAGGAACATAAGGTGTCCATTTGATTCTTTATGCCTAGATAAACCACTTGTCTTTCGAAGCAGTCAAAGCGCCCTCACGGAACTCTAGTTACAACAGTGGACCCAATTTTGGGGAAAAAGGGATTTCCATTGTGGCATTGGAAGCAACATAATTGAGGCTAAACGATGAAGTGCATAAGGAAGACGAAGCAAGAAGGTGACTTGTAAAAGCCAAATCAGTTCAATGCTCTAGCCAAGGTGGCTCCTTCAAGCACTTGTACCAAACATGGGGCATGACTTCATTCTCTTTGGGGCTATTATGATCAAGTAAAGAAGAATATGAAGGCTAATGTTGGAAAGTTGGAGCTTAGTACGCCAATTTGAAGCCTCTAAGGGCTAATTGTCAAGCATCAAGTGTGATCTACTCCAAGAAAGGGCCAACATCCTCCCAATCAAGTTGGTCATTGACATTTAAAGCAAGATGAGCAAGTCGAATTCATCAAGCAAGGCAACAACGATCCTTCCAACCTAGACGTTGAAGCAATTAGTGACGCAAGCAAGCCCCCAAGGGCTAAAGCAACCAAATTAAGGTCAAAAATCAGGCAAGTCAAGCAATTAAGCCAGTCGTTGGAATGATTTAAGGCAAAGAAAGGAGGTTGAGTCTTCTTGAAGGAAGGAATAGCCCACAGCTTGAGTGGGCCTAATGGTTAAGAGCATGTGTTTTCTCCTAAGAGGTCACAAGTTCAAAACCAGAGGGGGGTAGAGTATGTATGCCTTCGTAGACTTAGCAGTCAAATCGTTGCGCGAAGGTGGGTCCCTTGTCCCACAAACAACGGGGTCTCACACACCAATTTGGTGTCTGGCTTGGCTGTTACCTTAAAATTGGATAAAAATAATGATAATACTCAAGCAAGGTTAAGGACGCATGTTGGTTAAATAAGGCCCGCAAGGGCACTCAAGTATCAATAAATCAACTTTAAGCAAATTTGATCCTAATTAGCTAGTTGTTCGCAATTAAGGAGGTTGAACCCTCAATTTTGAAGCAAAGGAGGTCAAGCAAGCAAGTCAATGCATGATGAAGTCTTCCCCGAGTCAAGCTAAGGGACTCCAAGCAAGGAAAGTTAGCATTCAAGGGAAAACCAATCCAATTGCAAGCAAGAAAAGGTAACCCAAGGAACTAGTCTACTAGCCCTAGCAGATAGCTTTGACCTAATCCATTTAGGGTCAAATGAGGTCGTTGTGCCACCATGAGAGTCGATTTTTCAGGCAAGCCAGCCATGCAACCACAAGTGGAACATTTGGTCAATAGATGTCTATTACCTCCCTAGATGTGCCAGGAAGGACTTGCAGTGAGCCACCAAGATTGAACAAGACACTTGTTCAAATTTCAAGTTCAACAGCCTCGCAAGACAATTTTTCCCTTTCTTTTGGGTTTCTTCTCTATGCAACTTCCATACCCCCATGGGGAAATTGTAATAAATGATGTTAGCATGATGAAGTTATGTAAATGACTTAGCTCCCTAATTATTTTTTCCCTTTTAGCAATTAATAATTTCCTAAGTTTTTTCACTCATACCTCCAAAGCTAGAGTACGCTCTAATGGCTAGGCCTCAGTGGTGTTGTTTAAGTCTAGAGTCAATGTATATTACCATGCTACTCATTCTGCAGAGTCTTATGGAATTGCATTTAGATTTTTCTAGTATTTTTTTTATACTTAAAAAAAAAATCCTGCAAACGGGAATTTTCCTTGTAAAATTTATGTGATAATTAAAAAAATGGTACTAGTAGGTGTCATATGCCTTGGGAGTACTCGTTTTCTAACTCAGGGTTCTCACTTTACCTTAGTACCGCCTTTTGAGAGAAAATGTTAATTTTTCATCATGAAAATTAATTATTCACTCAAAAAGTTGAATAAATTAACTTTTTCTAAGTGAAAAAGTTCCCTCTTTTTTTAATTAGAAAAAGTTTCCTCTTTTTCTAGTTAAAAAAGTTTCCTCTCTTCCTAAGTTGAAGAGTTTCCTCTTTTTCTAAAATGAATAGTTTCCTCTTTTCTAAGTAAAGAGTTTCTTTGGAAACTCCTCCCACTTGATCTATAAAACAAAGCACTCTCCTCTGTTAGAAAATGTAACTAGCTTCGGTCTTCATAATGATCTTTGTACTTATATCATTGTATAGTTTATGTAAAAGAAAAAGAAGAAAAAGAAATTTTATTATTATTATTTTATTAGATAAGCATGTTCTTCATGCTTCTAGGATTTGTTGAGTCAAGGAGTCAAAGTCCTATTTGGACCTATTGTAAAGAAAAAGGAAAAAGAATTTTAAAATATGTAATTTGGGTCAAGAACCCCTCTAGATGCCAAGTCGACTCTACCTGTCAAGTTGAATCTACCCTAAAGGTCATGTCTATTCGCACCCCTCAAGACAGTATAAATAGAAGATGATTTGAGCTCATTTGGGCACACACAATTCGCTCAATTATTTCTAAAATTTCACAGAAGGAGGGTCGAAGCCTGAAGTTCGACAAGGGTTTGAGGAAGTTTTTCCTTATCTTATCTTATAACTTATTGAAGACTTGTTGCTCTCCTGTTGTTGCTCTCCTGTTGTGCAGAAGGAGGGTTTGACTTGGCATCTAGAAGGTTGGTCACGGGTCTTGGTTATCTCACTTTGATCTTATTCTATAAGAAGAAAAAAATTCTAGGTTTTCCCCTTGGAGGGGATTTTCCCTAGCTTGGAGCCTATATATTGTGTTTCTTGTGTACTGTGATCATTGTTTGATGAAGAAGAACATAATTAAATTAAAAAGAAGCCAACAAATTTCACAAGCAATTATCAAAGAAAGAGAAATCTAATATAAACAACAAGCCTCCAGATCTCAACATGGTTTCAGAGCTAAGGTTGTTTGAAGTTGGAGGCCTGAAGAACACATTTGGTTGGTTGTTGGATCAAAGTCCTTGAAGGATCTCTCTCTCTATGGTTTTACAGAATGAATTTTTGTGGCTAATGTTGATGAATTATTGTGGATTTGCTGAAGATTTTGGGCATACAAATCGAACTAATGCAGGGAATTGTAATAAGTGATGCTAGTAATGATGATTTTTGAGTTATGTAACAGGCCTAGGTAACTTGGGACCTTGCCAACAAGTGAGTATTACTCTAGGAGGTTTCTTTCACTTGGTTAATTATCATCTCTCTGTCGAGACTTAATAATTAATTGAATTTTTTCCTCCAAATATACCCCAAAGTCATAGTACGGCTTAATGGTGGGGCCTTGGGTAAGTCCTAGTGTCTAGGGTCAATGTTTATTACCATACTAGATCACAACAAAATTCGTGGAATTTTGTTAGGTCTAAGTAGTCATTTTTTAATTTTTTAGATTTCCCGCAGGGCAGAAATTACAATAAAAGTTGTATTTGTAATGTAATAAGTGATGTCTAGACAAGTTGTATGGGGTATGAATAATAAAATTTGCACCTCTCACCCTCAACTTTCTACTATGACACACTTTGAGGAGTCAAAAATGTGTTTAAGACCCCCAAACCCCACTTTTCCTAAGTTTAGTGGAAAAAGTGGCAATAATTTAAGCTAAAAATAAATTAAATAGAGAGAAATAAATTATTCCATGTGACATAATGACATGGAAATCACTTGGAAATTATCCCAACTCAAAGAGTTGAATCAAGGGACATGTGGATTATGACTGAGCACCTTACAACAACATAAATGCACCAATATCTCATGAAAATTGAATTTCCCAGTGTTAATGCAGTAGTTGCTTATGTGGAAAATCGAAATTATTGGAGGAGTTGATGCACTAAAGGAATATTCGATGGAATATTTCGATTGAGGATTTCATGGGAGCTTGTCTCACTTTAGCTCCAGTGCTTCTTCATTTAGCACTCAACTTGGGGAAATACGAGTTGCTCTTGGAGGGATCTACGTTGAGCTTCATTGGGATCATCATCTAAGGTGGCAGCACATGGTTTGAGTTTGGAATTTGACTGGAGTTAGCTCTTTGCTTTGGTTCACACATGGATTTGTTTACTACGCCACATAGAGAACTCGATTTGGCTTGGTGTCTCTCTCATCTCCACTTGGAACTTGTAAATTTCTGTAGATGTTCTATGCTTGATGTGACTTTACTTTTTACTACAGCAATCACATAAACAATCAAGTAAAATGTTCATAGAACATACCAGTGGATCTACAGAAGACAAACTAGAAACAAAAAAATGTGGTGATGCGTTACGGCGGTCAACAGGATGCTTCAACCAGCAAAGTCTCCTTGGTCAGCCAACCCAACATGTGTCACAACAGCCCTCAAAATAGCCACACGGTCAACTCAAAGTCAACCCCAGAAAAGTCAACGCAGGACAGCAACAAGAAAGTCAACGCAGCTCGGTCTTCAGTCAACCTTTTGACCTCAGTTCTTGTGCCAATATGTATGGCCTTCCAAAATCGCAATCTCCACCAATTTTCAACCTAATTGTACCATCATTGACCAAAGTCAACGTTGGTCAAACTTGCGTGGAAACCCTAGCTGCAGTAAATTCGTCCTTCTTCCCACATGTGAACCGAAACTGCGTCCAAGGAGCTCGTACTAAATCAGAAGAGGAGACAATGTGTGAGGATGAGATGAGTGAAAAAGTCCTCCAACGTTGACTCTATTTATATCAATCACTGAGGTGTGTGACACATCTACTGGGGGTGTAAAACCTTAAGGCCGTCCTGCACATATTTGAAATTATTAAAAATAAATTCAAAAATAAATGTTCTGCTCATCAGATTAAGATCAATTTTACACCTCTCTGAAAGAGGAACCCAATACAAATATTGGTATCTTCATCTGAGCATCACAACATGGAGTTTGGACCAAGTTGTCCAATTTTAACACTCCCTCTCAACTAGGGAGAACTCCATCCACCTGTGCAATCAAACATCGTGCGTTATCCCGCCGTAACTTGCATTGTTGGCCTCTTTATTTCAGAACAGATGTGGGTCAGTCACAAAGACATCATTCCCCGGCTGACAGATTCAGCCCAAAGGTTCGAACCCTCTATCGAACTCACAAAAAGTCTCATACCAACCCGAAGTTGGTTTACCTGACCCGAAGTCAGTAGGAGGTCCGAAACCTCGCTTGGACTCAAGAGAGTCATATATATACTAACCCGAAGTTAGTCTCACTGACCTGAAGTCAGTTGGAGGTCCGAAACCTCACTAGACTTGATCCCAGATCAAGTGGTTGGACACGTGTCATCCTAGATAGAGAGTACGGCAATCTCTGACGCGTCCATCAGTCTTTGCTACTAGTCTCTAGCTTTTCCCACCTCATTGGCCAAATGAGAGGTACTTCCCATGGGTCCGGATCTCAAATGGGTAGGATGCATACGGGGCACAAATCATGAGAGGCGAACCAACTCAATCATCATGGTGGGGCCCAAGCACACCAACAAGGTTCAGCAAGCCTAGCCCCGTGGTTGCTTATAGCTCCGAGAAGCTATCCCCAAAGCCCCCCCAAAGCTCCCAGAGCTCATCGTCTAACAAGACCCGTAGAATAGGATCATTCCATGATTCCAAGATTCTCACGAAAGGTTAGGAACATGACCTTCCCCAAGGGCATAGTGAGAATATCTGCGACCTGCTCATCAGTTCCTATGATCGAGCCTTACGGCGCCTTGCTGTACCATATCCTGGATAAAGTGGTACTAGCCATCAACATGCTTGGATCGATCATGGAACACGAGATTCTATGACAAACGAATCCCCCTCTAGTTATCACAAAGGATAACGGTGGTATCTAGCACATGCTCGAACAGCTCATTGAAGAGCTTTCGCAACCAAGTGACTTCACAACTGGCCATACATGTTACAATGTATTCGGCCTCAGCGGTGCTCTAGGCTACCGACTTCAGTTTCCTGCCCGAAGCAGATCTATGTGTCAATTAGCATCTAGATGTGCTCTTGCGATCCACCACACTGCCAGCCCAATCGGCATCAGTATAACCAAGGAGTGTCATGCTCCTGGCAGTGTATCTCAGCCCAAGGTCTATCGTGCCCCAGAGATATCTCAAGAGTTTCTTGGCACCAACCCAGTGAATGTTATGATCAACCATGTGTTGACTCAAAGTGTTCACTGCAAAACATACGTCCAAACGGGTGTTCACTAAGAACATCAGGGCCCCTACGAGTTGACGATACTCAGTAGGATTTGTTAATACGGGCCCAGCAGCGCTGCCACTCAACTTCTTGAAGTTGAGCTCCTTCGGTGTTGACACGGACTTGCAGTCCACCATACTTAATCTTTCTAGAAGCTGCACAATGTATTTTCCTTGAGAAAGGAAAATCTCGCCAGGTCTCTGCCAGACCTCCAGGCCTAGGAAGTAGCGCATCAGTCCAAGGTCTTTCATCTCAAACTCAGTAGCGAGCTCCCTCTTGCAGTGATGAATGAGAGGGTCAGCACCTGTCAGGAAGAGGTCGTCCACATATAGCACCAGAATGAGAGGCTTCTCTCTATGAACCTTGAAGTAAAGGTTTGGATCAACATTACTACGAGTGAAGCCCAGCTTCATCAGGTAGCTATCTATCCTCTCGTACCAAGTTCTAGGTGCTTCCTTCAACCCATAGAGGGCTTTCTTCAACCTGCAGACATGGGTGTCCTGATCCTGGACTTCGAACCCCAAAGATGGCTCCACATACACCTCTTCCTTCATCGCACCATGCAGAAGTGCGGTCTTCACATCCATCTGATGAAGACTCCATCCTTGCGTAGCAGCAAGGGCTATGATAGATCGGATGGCGGTCATAGGTGCAAATATGTCATCATAGTCTACGCCTTCTTTTTGAGAGAAGCCACGGGCAACGAATCTTGCTTTGAACTTTTCAGCACTTTCATCAGATCTATGCTTGATCTTGTAGAGCCATTTTGAGGTGACAACTGCTTTGTCCTCCGGTCTAGGAACCACATCCCAGACATCATTCTTCATTATGGACTCATACTCTTCGTGCATAGCATCCTTCCAGACTTGATGCTTTACGGCTTCCTCAAAAAGATCTAGGCTCGGATTGTACGATAGTACTCATGGCTACTAGCTACCCTTGGTATCTACTCGGCTTCTTACTTTCACGGAATGTCCCCCTTGGGGCCATATGTCCCTCAGCATCCTCGAGAGTGTCCCTGAGCCATGATGGTCTCTTTCCCAATGAAGGAGGTGGATCAATCAGGTCCATTGGTCCTTCAACATCGAGCATCGTCTCATCCCTCGGTTCTTCTTGATTTCCGGGCCTTGCCTCATGATCTTCCTTAGATCTCGAAAGATTGAATACTTTCTTCAGGGAAGTATCTTCGTCAGAAGTGACATCGTGGCATATCTTTACTTCCCTTTGACCAGGCACATAGACTCTAAAGGCCTTCGAAGTTTCGTTGTAGCCCACAAACATTGTGGTCTCCCTCTTGATGCTAGCTCCTCTGCAAAACTTCTTGAACTCGTTCGTCTCATATTCAGTGCCATTATCGGTCTGTCGGATAGCATCTCATGTCATTGCTCCTAGCGGACTTCCTCCAACCTGGTAGAGTGTATCAATTCTAGACCCAAACGTGATAGCTTCCTTGAATTTCTTCTTCCACATGTGCACCTTTCCATCAGTGAATGCCACATTGAAACCTTTGTCTTCCATCGCTGATATAGACACGAGGTTCTTCTTCAAATTAGGTACATAGAGTACATCCTGCAAGTGGAGGACTTGACCTTGAGACAAGTGGAGGGTCACAATCCCTGTCCCTTTCACGGGATATGTGGCATTATCTCCAAGGATAATTTCCAGATTAGTATCCTTCTCAACCATATCAGAGAGTGCTTCCTTGAACCTAGTGATGTGCCTTGAGGCACCACTATCTATCAACCAGACATCCATGTGTCGGGTGGAGATGCAACAGAGAGGGCAGATACAAGAATGTATTCATTTCTTTTATCAACAACATTTGATTCCTCATATCTGGAATTTCTTGACCTTTTGAAAGGTTGATCATTTCCGTCGGAGGGAGCCTTCCTCTTTCCTTGGAACCTGTTGTTCCTTTGATTGTCATCCCTCCGGTTGTTGTTGTTGTCATCATCATGAGAATCCTTCTTGAAAGGGCATTCTCTAGCATAGTGACCTGGCCTATGACAAGTGAAACACTTGCCCTTCTTTCCTTGGGTCCCTACTTTTCCTTTGTACTTTGGACCACCAAAATTCTTCTTTCTAGAATGAGCAGCGTATGCAGCGTTTCCTTCATTTCCATACTCTGTCATTCTTAATTCTTCTTGAACGCATCTTGACAGTACTTCGTCAAAGTCAGGTACCACATTATTATTTAGAATGGTAGTGTTGAACACATGCCATTCGAATGAGAGCCCTCGAAGTGCGGTGAGTACCATCTCTCGATCAGCTATTGTCTCCCCAATAGCCAGCAGATTGTTCCTGATCTCAGTTAGCTTCAAAAAGTATGATTGGACAGACTCATCTCTGCCCTTCTTCATATTCTTCAATTGATTCTTGAAGAATAGTACTTGATTTGCATTGTTGGCCTTAAACATGAGGACCAACTTATCATACATCTCTTTGGATGTGCCCAACTCAGAGATGTAGGCCACCAAAATTTTATGAATGGATTCCCTGATCATCATCTTTGCTTTGATTTCCCCCTTCTTGTACTTTGATTTGGCAGTAGCAGTAGCAATGGATGGAGGTTCTTGGATTTTACCCTGCACATAGTCCATGACATCTTGGTCTTCCAATTTGAGATCCAATATCATCTTCCAAGCATGGAAGTCATCCTTCCCAGTCAATTTGTCATCATCCTTGAAGCCATAGTTTGTGGAACCCATTTTCCTCTTCGGTGATTGCAACAAATAGGGCTGGTCTTCACCTCAGCGCTGATACCATGTAAATTAATGTAGATGTTCTATGTTTGATGCAACTTTACTTTTTACTACAGCAATCACATAAACAATCAAATAAAATGCTGATAGAACATACCGGTGGATCTACAGAAGACAAACTAGAAACAGAAAAATGTGGTGATGCGTTACGGCGGTCAACAGGATGCTTCAACCAGCAAAGTCTCCTTGGTCAGCCAACCCAGCATGTGTCACAACAGCCCTCAAAACAGCCACACGGTCAACTCAAAGTCAACCCCAGAAAAGTCAATGTTGTCCAAAAAAGTCAACGTAGGACAGCAGCAAGAAAGTCAACACATCTCGGTCTTTGGTCAACCTTTTGACCTCGATTCTTGTGCCAATATGTTTGGCCTTCCAAAATCGAAGTCTCCACCAATTTTCAGCCTATTTGGACCATGCATTGACCAAAGTCAACGCTGGTCAAACTTGCGTGGAAACCCTAGCTGTAGCAAATTCGTCCAAACCCTAGCTGCAGTAAATTCATCCTTCTCACGTGTGAACCGAAACTGCGTCCAAGGAGCTCGTACTAAATCAGAAGAGGAGATGATGTGTGAGGATGAAATAAGTGAAAAAGTCCTCCAACGTTGACTCTATTTATATCAATCACTGAGGTGTGTGACACATCTGCTGGGGGTGTAAAACCTTAAGGCCGACCTACACATATTTGAAATTATTAAAAATAAATTCAAAATAAATGTTTTGCTCATCAGATTAAGATCAATTTTAAATCGATCTTACACCTCTCTGAAAGAGGAACCCAATACAAATATTGGTATCTTCATCTAAGCATCACAACATGGAGTTTGGACCAAGTTGTCCAATTTTAACAGAACTCGACTTGCTCTTCCTTGGGATTTGTTCCAATGCCATTTGTCATGTGCATTCTTCATTAGGATTTGCTCTCAACTCTCTATATAATAAAGCCTTGGGCTCTCATATTGTATCATGTAATATGAGGTATTGGGCTTAAGGACATGCTGCTAGATTGTACACACATTTTGCAATATAATACAACAGACTTTGGGGTTACTTGTGAGGTGTTATTCTCCTTGTGTATGGTAAATTTTTGACGTATTTGTTATTGTGTTTCTATTTACTTCCTCATGTTATTATTTCCTTCATGTTTTTCAAGTTATGTTGATATGCAGTTATCTCATATTAGCATAAGAATTGTTTAATTGCTCTATGAAGAGAAATATTTTAGTTGATGTCAAATATATCTCTAAGAATTCTCTCCATTGCATTTATTTAATTTCATGCTGATCTAATTGGTTTTAGTGAAGTTTTGTATAAGAATCCTTCTTTGGTTAAGCTTCAAGTGTGAGGGGAAGTTCTCGGAGGAACCAACCCACTCTTGAAATATTCAAGGAGACCCCGCATGTGTTAAAATCCAAAGTCTCATCTATTTCAATTTGTCTTGCATGAATTCCTTTAAGTTTTAGGCTCTTATTTCTTGCATCAAAATCAAATTAAAAATTTACTTTTCAAGTATCGTGTTTCATTTATTTATATCTTGCCATTTCAAAGAGTTAAATCATGGCTAGTCAAAGAGAAGAGTTTACTCATACTCTTTGGCTTAACCTTTTGTAGATTATTTTGTAACATATTTGTAATTTATTGAGCTAATATTTGTTGTGTTTTGTAGCCCATATCTAACTTGTTTTCTTGCAGCTGCTTGCGGGATTCATCTCCAAAAAACTACTTACAAGTTTGCATGCAGGACCTTGGGGCTCAAATTTTGAGACTATCTCCATCTCTAGGCCGAGTTCTTCTTGAGCAAGGCCGAGTTCTTCTTGGGAGAGGCCGAGTTCTTCTTGGGCCTCTCTCTTTCTCTCTTGGTCGTGGGCATTGAAAAGGCTTAGCCTCTCTTCTCTTCCTATAAAATCTGAATTTTATTGAGCCTTCTTGGACCTCAATTGCAAAAAAAATCAGCAAGGAAAGGCCTATGGCTTAAAGCTCAATTGTGAAATTTTCTTGGGTTTTAGAGGAGACTTCATGGTCTTTTCCCTCTTGTAACAACTAATAAAAAAATTTATTTTGGGAGCGTGGGTTTTACCCATTGGTATCCCTATCTCTCCACCTTTTAGAGAGGATTTTTGGTTTGATTTGTTGATCTATTTCACTTGCATGCATCTCATTTAACTGGGTAATTAACACAACCATGCATCACACTCATTGTGCATACTTTTTAGTTTGATTTGCTATAAATTTCAAGTTCATTTACTTTCATAACAAGTTCAGATATTTTGCATGCAAGCACCTTTAACTTGATTTTATTTGGCTTGAATATTGTTCCAAGTTTACTTATGTTTCATCATTAAGCACATCTTACATGCATCAAGTATTTGGGCAAATTCTACTTCATAAAGCAACATTTTATTTCAGGTCAAGCAAATATATTTCAAGTTGAAGTTGAATTTTCCTTCTTTTGTTAATTTACTTTTAGAGATCTTACATGCCCCAAGCATCACTAAAATTTACCTCCAACTTAAGTTGGTTGAATATACTTTTAGGGACCCTCTACCCCTATTGACTCCTCACTGTGAGATCCAAATCTTTGGGCGAAGGTAAGGTCTAAAGTTTAGAGTTTAATTGCAATCTTGTGTTTAGAATCTGACTAATAAAATAAACCAAAAACATTTCACATCACATTTTACTTTACTTGCAAGTTCCCAACTTTTGCTATCTTGATGATTTAATGTTTCACATGCAAATAACATTTCCTATTTCAAGAAACACTTTGGATGCAAGCATTGTAATCTCTTAAATTTTGCAGCAAATTTAATTCTCTTATACTTGGAATATTGTTTATTTTTGCAACTCCATTTCATGTTGTCATTTTAATGTTCATGGATGATTGATGTATCTTATTGCATTTCTAAGCACTACTTATTGCATCTCCAAGCACTACTTATTTCATGTTGCAAATTTGATTTCATTATCTTGGTCCAACATTTAAATTTTCTATAATTTGTGGCTTCAATCTCATTTTGGGAAAAAGCTATTGTTTACTTGAAGGCACTAGTCTCATGTTGAATATCTATTTCAAGTTGGCTTATATGCTTGGTTAATGTTTGATGCCAAGTTATTTTGATAGACATTGACAAAGATCATCTCACTTACATTCTTCAAGTAGATTACTAATTGTTTTCATTGTGGCAAGATATCTTTACATGCTTTGATTTATCAATTTGTTTATCTTAAAGGCATTCTTGTATCTTGCATTGCTTATATCTTGTGCTAACAGTTTCTTGTTTCAATTTTCAAGATTACTTTTGCTTTCATTTCATTTCATTTAAGCAAATATAATTTCATTTTAGAGCAATACTTTGAAGGCACTAGTTGTTCATATGTTTTATGCTTATATTATGTATTGATGGTTATGGTTCATATCACATTTGCTTATAAATCTTAAGAAGTAATCTATCTCACTTTAAAAATTCTCATAGAAACCACACATCTTTAAATTTAGTTTTTCTTTAGGGACCACCCCCCATAGCTAACCTAGGAGATAGCTTAAACAGACAGAGTTGGGAATAGGTGACAGCCCTTTCTCTTGGTTCCTTGCCACCAACCACACCTTGTGGGGTTAAAAGCTTTTCTCACTAATTGTAGGCTAAGTCACTTGATATAGGGATTCGGGATACGATGGATACGGGGATTCGGGATACGGTGACCCCTGGAACAAGACACTTCCGGAATACGATACGTTATATATTATTTTATTAAAAATATATATATATATATATTAAAAATTAGATATTTTTTACACAAATTCATACATATTCATTGATTCAAACATAGATTTAAGATCTTAGATACTCATACATGATACATTGAAATTTGATACATTGATACATCATACAATTGTCAAATTTACTCAGAAAAACAAGATAGTAAGATATTGCAGTTTTCTCATTAAGTCATCAGAATCAAAATATGTTACATAAGTACACTGCCAATGGGAAATATAAATAGAAAATACAACAAAACTACAGTCTACAAGACTACAAGCCTGAAGCCTCAATGAGTCAGATTCAATGAGTCATCAATCCTCATCATCATAATCAGCATCACTGTCCTCGTCCTGATCATCACGTTGACCACTGCTCTCCTCTGCTGCATCATCCTCCTCTGTCATCTTTGCATCTGCTGGTGTGGAGGATGACGCCTCTACTATATTGGCATCATCAAATGTGATAGGCTCTAGCACTGGCTCATTGAGATCCAAGTTGGCCAATGCCAACTCAACACTGTTGTCCAAACCCATATCATCAGGAAAGAGATCCCACATCTTTGTCTTTCCCTTCAACCAATCCTCCCTCTGCCTGTAGATGAGACGAAGGTTGGTGTGCACATACACCATTGTCTCTGCCCTGGACTGCTCAAGCTTGCTCTTCTTCACACTATACAAATTCCCATATGTGCTCCAATTCCTCTCGCAACAAGAGGATGAAGTCACCTAAGAGAGGAACCTCATGGCTAACTGGTGTAGAGGAGGGCTTGTTGCCCCATGAGTTGCCCACCAAGAATAGGGCTTCTTAGCCCCCCTGTCTCGAATCACATCATAGCCTGCAAATCGCCCAATGCCAGTGGAAAACTCTGCAAAGGCATCCTCCACCTCATCAAGGGATGCCCTCTCTTGAAAAAACCTCTTCAATGCATCTTTCCTCCCCTGTGAGATTTCACCATCCATGTGAGGACGGAATCTGCGGGAAGGTCCACCATTCAGCCACTCATGGCTTTAATATTTTGGGTTCAAGGAGTGAGCCAAACAATGTAAAGGTGTGCAATTCTTGTTCCATCTGCTGACAAGAATATCCTGTATGCTAGTGAAGAAGGCCTCTGGTGATGTCTCACACTGACTCTGTAAAACAATGGTCCTCACAGACTCAATCATGGAATCCCATCCCTCATAAACCTCGCCTAGGATGGCTTGGTCTGTATCTGCAAATCGAAGCAAGGAAATGATAGGCTCCATGATCTGAATAACTAAATCTACCTTCTCCCACCATAGATCATCCAACATTGTGTCCTTCACTTTCTTTGAGGCTGCTTGATCCGTCTTTCTCCAAAAAGACCAAAACTCTAAAATAACCATGGCCCCAAGAGCAGTCTTGACCTCCCTCAACCTCTTCAACATGATGAATGAAGAGGCAAACCGTGTATCCGCAATCTTCAACAATGATAGATTGTTGTACTCCTTGTAGATAGTGAGGGCATTTGTATGGTTTTGTACAAAGTTGCAAATATGTCGTGCATCCTCAATAATGGCTCCAATCCAAAGCACATCAGAGGCAATATATTTCAGTGCCAAGTTCAATGAATGGACAATGCAAAGTGTCCAAAATATTTGTGGATATTTTGCTTCCACAATCATGCCAGCAACCTTACAAACAAGTGCATTATCTGTAATGATTTGCACAAAAGAATTGACACCTACATCTTCAATAATTTTAATAAATAACTCACCCATATATTGTGCATCCTTGTACTGTCCAAGTGCATCCACTGCTTTCAAGAAAACTGGACCATTCAAGGATGACACCATGAAGTTGATGAGTGGGTGGCGTGCTAGATCTGTCCATCCATCAGAAACAATGCTAACCCTAGATGTTGGCCATGTTGATTTAATAGGCTCAAGCATTTTGTCCACCTCTTTCTTTGCCTTTGTCAACAATGTGGTTTTGAGCTTCTCTGACCCAGGAGGCACACACCCTGATGGAGCCCCATGACTAAGAGCTTGACACATCTCAATAAATAGAGGTGATCGTGCAACATTAAAGGATATGAAGTTCTGATAGAAAAAAAATGCAATGGTGAGATCAAGCTTTTCCCTCTTCTCTTTTTGAAAATTCTTGTCCATTGGACCAACTGCATTTGCCTTTCTCTTTGTTGATTGTCCCCTATTAAAACTCTCAAAAGGAAACTTGTTGCTGCTTTTCCTTAAGAATGGAAAGGGGTCATCATTCTTTTTTGGTTTTGATTTTGATGCCACAGTTGCCACACCAACAAATTGCTCTTTCTCCAATTCCTTCCTCTGTGGAAATTCAATTGTTGTACAATACTGAATGCCACAACCTGGCAAACCCAAAAAATGAGCTTTCACACGGAAATATGTGGAAGTGAAATGGTCTTTGCATATATTGCATTTCCATGAACAATTTCCTCCTCCCTTTCCCTTTTTGCCTGGCCCTGCCTCTCTTATCACATATTTCCACAATGGGTATTTGTGGTCATGAGTTTGTTTTCCCTGCACATTTGAAGCTGTTGTTGCAGCCCCACTTCCAATAGATGGAATACTTGCAGACCCTGATGAAACAGGGACAGGAGGGGCATCTCCAATGGGGACATTCTTCCCCTTTCTTTGCCCCTGTCTTGCTGCCTTTGATTGAGCCATGAATACTGTAAAAAATAAACAAAAATGACCAAATATATAAAACATATGCCCATGCAAACACTAAATGTAAAATATAAAGGGACAGTGCACTTACCGGATGCTTGAATCTCTTTGAAAAAACTCTCTTTCTCCTTGCTAACCCTTTCTCCTTGCTAACCCTTGCTCCTTGCTCACTTCACAAACAAAAATCAGTGAGAAAGAATGAGAGAAATCCGATTTTTATAAGTCAAACTCACACTTTTTGGCCGTCTGAATCCGACTGTACGAGATTTGGCTGTCTTCGTACAAGGTACGGTCGGGATTCGACGTACCCTGTACGGATACAACCAAATCCGGAGAATTGGGTACAAATCCCTCCGTATCGTATCGGATACGGAGGATTCGGGATTCTTGGCCCCTCCCCAACAAATCCGGTTTCATAGATTATAGGTAGGTGTAGGCGGCAAGGTCAACAGGTCCCTCATACTTAGACACCATGGCTAAAATATTTAAGCATGGAAAAAATAATTAATCCCCTCATGGGTCAATTAATTAAATTTTCTGCTCAAATAAAATTAAATCCTAAGCCAAAAAATTAATTAATTGAGTCAAAATTAAAATGCTAGAGAAATTAATTTCTCTAAGTAGAAAATTCATGGGTCTAAAATAAATTAATTTTTAGAGGTCCCCCACCAAGGGAATATTGGAAATTTCAAGAAAAATTGGACCCTTGGACCTTGGTGGTTAAGTCAAAATCAATTTTTTTAGGAAATTAGCTCAAAATAATTATTTTTGAGCTAATAAAAAATGGTATAAATGAGAAATTCGAAAATTCCTCAAAATTAATTATTTTCGACGACAGAGATTAAAAGTTGATCAAAGATTTATCAACGATCGAGATTATTTTGACGGGGATCAAGCCAAATAGTCGTTATTTTCCACTTGGAGAAATTTCTCTATAAATAGAAGGCATTTTGTTTCTATTTCTCATCTTTTGATAAGTTGGGTCTCATGAAATTTGTAAACGCTGGTGTAAAGCCATTGTTCTGCTAGGAATTTTTTTATCATAATAATAAAAGACTTTGGGGTGCATTTCATGGTTTCTTTGTCTCATTGATTTGTGGTATGTGTTGTGTATGTGCATTCCTATATTGTGCTTCAAATATCATTTAAATTGTTATTTCATTTGTAGATGATAGGAACATTCTATTGGTAAGTTTTGAGCTTATCTTAGGTGATCTTATTCATTGTATGTTCTAACGGCTTCTTTTTAAGAAAATATATAGAGTTTGCAAGTTCCCCAGCCCTTGGGCTCCAAGTTCACAAACTTTGGGCATAGGCTGACCATGTTTGGATTCTGAATATTTTATTTTCTAACTTCACTAAGGTTGTGGTTTAACATTTATCTTTTGAAATACATCTAACCATCATCAAACTTTTATTTAAAAAATCATTTCTCAAAAATCTTTTCAAGCATTGTATATTTGTATAATTTGTAAATAATTTTATTTTATTTTCTAACCCTTGCTTTGCAGTTGGGGTTTGGGGTTTTGGAATTTTAATTTTTTGTATATATTGGGGTTTTGGGCACTTGTAAATTTATTTGTGAAGGTGATATCCAAGAAGAATTGTTGGATTAGAGCTAGATCTAGGCCCTTGAGGGTAAAATCTAGTCTCCAAAATTTTTGCAGGGCCAGCAATTGAAGAATTTTGCAGTGAAACTGAAGATTCGAAGCAAATTCAATTTTTTGGCAAGGGTTTCATATTTTTCAAGCCTTCTAGGCCCAGTGTCTCTCCTCCTTGGCCTAGCGTGGCCCCTTAAAGCTTCAGCATCTCCCTTTTATCCCTTGTCGTGGGCATTTTTGGCCCATATAGGGTTGGCCATAAGCCCTAGGGCCCTCGACCTCCTCTTGAGACCTTGCCGCAGGCCCTAAAGGGCCTCCCCCTGCCCTCGGTCCCTCCTTCCAGCCCTTTGTTTCCCCTCTTCTCGGCCTACCCTACCTCCGTCTAGCCCTCTCCTTCCTCCACTCCCCCTCCTCTCCTCTCGGTTGCCTCTCCTCTCTAAGTTGCAGCCTCCTTTGGCTTGTGGCAACCCCTTAGAGCCTTAAAACCCTAAGTCGCAGCCCTTAAGGGCCTCTCAACCCTCCCTCGAGCCTAGCAATAGCCCTCTTTGGCCTATCGTGAGCCCCTTAGGGCTTCTTCCCTTATGCCACAGGCCTTTCTAGGCCTTTGGCCTTAGCCGCAGCCCCTCTAAACCTCATCTCTCCTCTCTCCTAGCCCTCATTCCTTCCTTCATTAGCCTCTTCCATCTCTGATTTGAGCGGTTGATTTCTGGACTGAATTTTGGTGCATTTTGCAGAGGTATTTACCACAAGAATTGGTGTTCACAGGTGTTCCAGCCATAGGACAATTTTGGACAATATTCTTCTAGGCCTAGGGCCTAAGGGTTTGACCTCTAACCCTCATTTCGATCACTGTTTTACTTCAGCAAGTTGAATGGTTCATAACAGTGATAAAAGACACTCCAAATTGGCATAAAATCAACTCATAACTTGCTTAACATATTCAGAAATTAATTGCATGAGTTGGGCTAACTTTGTTTGAGCAAATTTCACATTTTTATTGACTGTCATAAGTGTGAGCAGATCTGATATAACATTGAAAATTTGCATCATAAGAGGCCTAAAAGCATCTAAGATTTCATATTGTCAAGATAATTGGCTCTTGGGATCTAACATACTTGTTGTTGTGAGTCGATTAAAGCTTCATAAGATCACATCTAGCTCACTCTCAAAAGCACTTGATCTAACGATTTTAGTACATTAAATCTTGGTATCTTGTCAATTGATCTAAGTCACATTGTTTCTCTCTTGACGTCTAATTGTGTTGGCATTTGAAACTTTGGCGAATAAATAGGTGAATGATAAATCTATATTGGCATTGAGTTTCTAAATGTTTTAATCTGATTAGGCATATCTTGAATGATTGAATAATATTGTCATTGAAATATCTTAATTTTTGCATCTTGTGTTGATAATCATTGGCTAAATTGTTCTAAATGCTCTAAATCATCATTGGATAAATATATATTGTGCATCATTGACATATTGGTGATCTCCAGAATATCTGGAATATGTAAATATCCATTATAGGACAAATAATATATTTATATAAAAATGTTGAATGTACAAGAGATATGATATGATACAAATGAGGGCTATGTTTATATACCTATGCAGGTGCCCTTTCATAGGGAGTCATGTTTTTTGGGACATGACCTTTTATAACTAATTATACTTTGTTAATTATTATTGATGTTATTTTATATATAATTATGTTCATAACACTAATTTACAGCCAAAAGAAGGGACCTGGATGACTTGCTGGGGATAATTTCTTTCAAGATTATATGTTTGCTTTGAACAATTGAGGTTAAAAAAAATACAATTAATTCAATATCATGCATAGCTTTGGCCAGACCTTTATCCTTGGATTTTGGGTTTTCAAATAGCTACCAGCCCCAGTGACAGTCCCACCAGTCCCAATTCCTGCAACCAATATGTCAATCTTACCCCGAGTATCCTCCCATATTTCTGGACCTGTGGTCTCGAAGTGGATCTGTGAGAGGATGAGAAATAATTCAGTATATTAAGTTTCCATAATTCATACAGTAGAATAAAGGTATGACCAGATATTTTCTTAATGTCCAACAGGGCTGATGTCATCTGGCAGCTCTTACCTTAGAATTTGCAGGGTTCTCAAATTGTTGAAGCATGTATGCATTTGGTGTTTTAGCCAGTATTTCCTCAGCTTTCTGAATTGCTCCCTTCATCCCTCTAGCAGGATCTGTAAGAACAAGCTCTGCCCCAAATGCACGTAACAAAACTCGCCGCTCCAGACTCATAGATGCAGGCATAGTTAAGATGAGTTTGTAGCCCTTGGATGCAGCAACAAATGCGAGACCGATTCCTGTATTGCCACTAGTTGGTTCTACAAGAATACTCTGCAGTGCAATAATATTAGAAAGGGTTCCAAACAAGTACATCTGCAGTCTTACTTGTCCTTCAGAAACAATTTATGAACTGAAATACTCTAAAAGCACAACAACCAAGCTGCAAAGCATCAAATAGCCATTTATTTCAACTAAATATCCATCAAATCCAACCTAGAAGCTTTCATGAAGCTTCTTAAAAAAGTTGCTTGCTGTTGCTTACTGTTTTAATTAATGCAAACATAACTTAAAGAAGAGCCTTCTAGAGAAGTATCTCACCTTTCCAGGGATAATGGCTCCTTTCAGTTCAGCAGAAGATATCATACTATAAGCAATTCTGTACAGGTAGAAGACACTCATCAATATATTACTCTGGTTTCAAGTATTATTCAGACCAACTGAATCCCAACAGCAATCACCTGTCTTTAATGCTGCGGCATGGCTCCATTATTTCAAGCTTTGCAGCAATATTTGCAACACAACCTTTAACAACACTGTTGAGATAGACCATGGGTGTCTTTCCAATCAGCTGATCTCATTTGCAGGTATCAGTATGAAAACACATATTTAGTATAATTTGAATACTCTGATGAATAATATGCTTGGCTTCATTAAAAGAAATGCAAGCTTGAAAAATTCAGATCAGCAAACCTTGTCTTATATAAAATTTTAGTATTTATTAGAGACACAATTCCATTGAATTGGATAGATTTCCACTCTGAGGTGTAGATCAAAGAGAAACACTTCTTCTGATCAGTTTTTACAAGAAACAGAAAAAGCAGTTTGTACAAAAATATGCACAAGCACGAAGTTTTACAAAGGGAAGCTGAAGCGCATTCAGTAGATATGGCTGACGGATTCATTACAGGATAGACTCATTGGTCGGGTCTATCATTCACCATTGATGATTCATGAGGGCTAGTCATATTTGGCACATGGTTGCAGGTCTTTATTGCTAGAGGGCTGAGGATTTGACAAGTTTTTCGGGCAGGTGGTTCACAAGCAGGTACATTTAGAAGGCACATCACATTCAAACTCTCTTATCAGTTGGATAGGTTTCAGTGGGCAGCAGGTTCCCCATAAAAGTTTGCAGAATATACAGCAGGTATGGGAGGCCAATGACTCATAAAGGGTATGGTCAGATCAGTGTCATTCCACTTTCTTGATTTTCAAGATTCATTAACCTGGGAGATTTTGTGTTTCTTAAAAATCATCTCCTTAGGATCTGATTACATATTTGATGACCTTTTATGGAGATTTGCATATGGTTTGATTTTAGTGTTTGAGAAATACCAATGTTGCAAACATCGCGATCGGGATTAAATCGGCGAGGGGAAAAAATCGGAAAAAAATCGTAAAAATCGGGAAAAAATCGGTAAAAATTGGGAAAAAATCGGCACATACAAAAATATTCATTTTTTTTCAATTTTTTTAATATCTAAAGCACCCACAACATAAAATAAATGCATTGACACATAAATATGAAAAAAAAACTAATATATAAGACATGTAATATCATGTCTAGTGCTACATCACACATAATAGTGAATCATGTCCTGAATACTAAGTCTTGAGTCTCAACTCAACCTCAAAATATCAACAAAAAATATAATAATGTATCTCATATCATGAGTCATAATGTTATATACAAAGGAATGCACCAAATAAACTATACTATTGATTTTCTTTGCCCCTCTTGCGAGAAAATATAACAGCTTTCCCTCTAGACGAAGAAGCTGGTGGGGCTGGCAATGGACTCTGTTGTGCTCCAGATCTTGAAGCACCAGGAGCTAAAGGAGGGAGACCACGTCCTCTACTAGTAGCAGGTGTAGTTGGTGTCACCTCCTCCTCTTGCTGTTGCTCCTCCTCCTCCTCCTCATGAAACTCATCATTGATTCATCGCTACTAGAAATGGGATCATCAACAAGAGATACATAAACATCATCTAGCTCAAAGTCTTCAGACTTGGATTGCTCAACCTTATAACATGATGGAAATTGAAAAAGTTTAACATGCCTAACCAATGATTTTGGTTTGAGTGAAGGGTTCATCTCCTCAACCTTAAAATGCGGTAGAAAAAGATTAACATGCCTAACCAATTGTTTTCCTTTGAGTGAAGGGTACATTCTTGTTAATGCCATGGTAGGGGAGTTCAACAATCAATACCACCAACATCAACAAAGTTCAACAATCAATGCCACCAACATCAAGGTTCTTAAAGGACTTCATACTCTTGATCAAATGCCAATCTCATACCCTTACACATAATAGAATCAAATGGAAATAATGCAAATCCCCAAATCATGAAACCCTGAAAACCATTAAGTCTGCTGAATTTTGAGTGAAATCTAAAATTCTAGTTTCTCCATATGAAATCCAATGAGGTCGAAACCACTCTTAAACATCCTGAGTCATTTCATGGTAATGTTAAAAATTTAAGTAAAATGATGAAAATGAAAAATAAAGGAAATATCACTTTTACTTTAATAATTTAACATTACCATTAACTACCAACAGGGTCTGTCAGGAAAATGAGAGGGCTGCAAAAATGACAAAAAAAAAATTCGATTTTTGAACTTATAGGGTTGTTGTTTGATGGGCCCGCGATTTTTACCAAAAAATCGCGATTTTTTCCCAATTACGATTTTTTCAAAAAATCATGCAAAACATCGCCGATTTAATCGTTTTGTCGAAAAAATCGCAATGTTTGCTTCTTTGAGAAATACTAGAGGCTAGGTTTTTGGCTATTTTAAGCCATAGGTCCAGTGCTTGCCTATCAACTTCTTAACCTTCCACCCTATACATAGTAAGCAACTACTGGTCCATGTCATGCTATTAATGCCCACCTGCAACCCGTTAGGAAAAATTTGATGGAATGAAGTGGGAATGGGAACACTATAGCACCAACCATATCAAAACACAAGTCATCAACCACACACCATACGATTGAGCATTTCCATATCTTCTATGTGTTACAATAAAAAAGCGTAGACGAACTTCAGGCAGTGCATAATTAGGTCAATCACTCACAACTTTGAGTGATTGCTTTGCTTCATTAGTGTAGTGCAAATGAAAGCATTGTTGATATTATAGGAGCTCAATGTTGATTGCCGCATTTTAGATAGATCGACAAGTAGGAGTTTTTTATCAGGTCTACTCTCTCTCAATGAAGGGCAGTGGAGGGATTTGGAGTAGCATGGGAGAGACCTTTTTGGATAGTTGAACTTGTCAAAGTCAATGGCACCTATATTTATTTGCTATGCATCCTTTTTCAGAAACAATCCAACCAAAAGAGAAGAACCAAAATTTAAAGTGGGCACAAAACAAAAGGTTCCAGCATCATCTAATTCCACATCAGGGTCAGAACAATTGAACTACCTACTAGGGAAAGTCAATCTGATAATCGCCGGCAACATATCTATTTAATTCGAAGAGAGTCTCTCTCTACTGGAGATGGAATTGAAGTAGTATTTGTCAAAGTTGAATTCTTCGTACAAAGGTAAAGCTTCAAGTCCCAGTAATGAGTAATTGGCTTGTCATCTGGCAGAGAGTGGAAGGGTGTCATGACTCATTCCAGAAGTAAGAGCATCTTGAATTTTTCATGTCACCACTCTTAAGAGGTTAGATCCAAGAGCACTTGGACAGAAAGTGATGTTCCTAAAAGAAGGACAAAACAAAAAAGGGATATCTCTAATAGATGGAGAGAATCGACCCATAAACAAGTCCTTCAAAGGATCATAAGTGATACCCATTCTAGCTAGGCTTCATCAAAGATTTCCAAATATTATATGATCAATCAATTAATAACATCAATTGGTTTTCACCCTCGTCAATGTATATAAGTGCTCCAAATCTCCTTCACACATGCATTGGTCAATCTAAAACCATTTCATTTATGTCATATTACAGCTAACACCTGCAATCTAATATCTATCTCCTTTCATGATAAAGAGAATGTTGAGATTTTTGAGTGTTGGGGTAGCATCGGATGTGCTCTAGCTCCCAAACTTTGTGGAGGGACTAGAGTACATGAGATCTCCAAGACCCAGAAAGGGATTTGAGAAATTCCATCTTGTTTAAGAGATAATTAATTAATTAATATTTTTAATTAAGTACCCTAAGTCTAACTTAAGAAAATTAAAAGATTAAAGGTAATTAATTTAAACATGTGATGAAAATGACTTAAGTCACACGGATCAAGCTTTCTTTTAATCTTAGCCATCGAATCAAGATTAGATCACGGTCGTTGGTTTCCCAACGAGAAAGTATAAAGGAAAGGCTTGGGGTTAGTTGGAGGACACACACACGGAGAGAGAGCACTGAGACTAAGCTGGAATTCTAGGGCGTGGTTTGCTAAGAATTTCCAGAAGTGTTTCAATTGCAGCGAGGAGTAGTATTGGCGAGGGGGATGATCTAATCCCAGACCAAGAGTCAGCAAGAGGCAGAGAAGCAGCAGTCAGAGCAGCGCAGAGGGAGCAGCAACGACGCAGTAGTTGCGCAGCACAGATGGCTTCAGGGGCTACGCAGGCCCAGAAAGGGCAACGCAGAGGCAATAGGAGGCCATCGGGGCTTACGCAGGCCCAGCCAGGGCAGCGCAGGGAAAGCGTAACCCAGTGTGGGGTTACACAGGCCTCTCCTGAGCAGCGCAGGGGCACACGCAGGCTAACAGAGCTGACGCAGAGGGCTTCAGAGCAACGCTGGGTTTTCTGAAGACAGAAAAGGGTTGAGTTCTGTAAATCCCATTTGAGGGTGTGAATCAGTCAGTTTCTTTGTCTCCAAAATAAAGGTATTGCTGCAGATTTTGTATTTCTCTGTCGGGTTAACCAGTAAGGTGCCCAAATTTGTTGTACTTAGAATCTACTTAATAATATAAACCCTCCGACAGCCAGAAGATCGGTTTTCCCGCATTAGGTTTTTCCAGGGACAGTTGTCCAGAAAATCTTGTGTCACTTTGTCTATGTGCATGTATTCAGTTTAGATATGTATCTGTGTAGACTGTTAATGTGTTTACTTCGATGTTAATGTTGAATACTTCAAATTAATAACTTGATTTAAGTAGGAGAAGTATAACCAAATTTAACAGCAGGGTTTCTGCATAAATAATATTCAGAAATTTTCATAGAGAATCCCTTTCCCCTAGCCGATACAGGATAAGCTCTTGCCCTCTATAATATCATAACCACAAACATTGGACAAGGAAATTTCAAAGAGCGCATGCAAATAGGAGGAGTAGGCCTTTTGCATTCTCGTAGGAGTAAAGGCCATCCAATGTGCATTCATAGATGGGTGATTTTATTCAGTTGTATATCTCTTGTTGAGTAGAGCTCTTTCTTCTTTTGTATATAAGAAATTGGATACGCTAGAAAGGTAATTCAAAGTCCCTTAAATAGATAAATATGAGTGGTGGTTGTTACTCCTTTAATAATGGAAAACCAAGCATTGGACAACAAGGGAGTTCTCAGTTTTGGGCCCTTTAGACCGTGTGTAACCTATTTAACATGCACCCCTTACTGCTTCAAAGGAGATTTTTGTTGAAATTTGGTTACCGGAGGACAGGTGGTTCCCTAAGGCTTTGATCTTTGGCCTAAAGAAAAGTGTCCAAAAGAATTTAATTTTTCTCCTAAAGTGACTTTATAAAGTTATAAAGTCAAATCTAATTTAAAAGTGACTTTAAGTGATAAAGTTACTAAGTCTAATTTTAAAGTGACTTTAATAAAGTCAATGTGAAATTAGAAAGTGAAAGGTGACTTTGGAAATAAATGACTAAGTGGGTCTTTATTAAAGTGGGGTGAATTATAAAATAGAAAGTGAGATTTAAATGAGCATTTAATCTCAGCCCTAGATCTAAAGCTATCTCAGCCATTAGATTTAGGGATTCCCCAAAAGTCACTTAGGGTTAGGTTAAAGGAGGACAAGGAGAGAAAAGATCATTCATTCTTTCATGAGCAGATTGAGAGAGGAGAAGAGAAAGCTAAGGAGATTTTCTAAGCAGTGAGAAGAAAGAGGGCAGCAGTGAGGAGATTCAACAAAAGGTACAGTAGCATTTATTGGCACAAATACCAAGGCAGAAAATTCATACAGCAGGAGAGAGAGGCACGGTTTCCAAGAAAGGAGGCACAAAAATCGAGGAAGAGGGTAGCAGCATTAATCACGCAGTCCAAGGCAGAAAACTGGGCACGAATTTTGAGGAGAGAGCTATTGATTTTTTGACACAAAAACCGAGAAAAAGTACAACAACAGCAGCACGATTTTCCAAGCAGTTTCTGGGCTCAGATTTCGAGGAGGGCTGCTGTACAAATCCGTACAGTCCGTACAGCACCGTACAGCATGTTCTGGCATGCTTCCCGAGGTGGTCGTACAGCATTTATTGCTATCATTAATGCTGTAATATTTTATGTTTTGCAAGTTGCTGATTTGGCACAATTTCCGAGGCAGTGTGCAAGCACGGAAATCGAGATAAGTCTGTAAATTTGGTTGCTGGAATTTTTACTATGTTTTTCTGTTTCATTATAAAAGCAATATTCAGAAAATAAAGAGAAGCTTTCGAACTGGTTTTCCCAAGAGTTATAGGGGGTTTTTCCAGGGTCAAGTTGACCAAAAATCAACGTGTCAATTTTCTGTGTGTGGCTGATTTATTTTTTCTGAGTTTTATTTCTGCATTTCAGCACTGTGAAATTTCCAGAATTTGTGTTTTCAAAAAATATTTATTTTTCCAGCTTGTTGAATGTATGGCTATGGGAATGGGCATTTAACTTTATGGGAGAAATAAATAAAAAAACTGAAAACCGGGGTTGGGTTATCAAATTTCTACATGGTATCAGAGCTATTTTGCTGAAAAGTGCAGTTTAGGACAACAAGTAGAAAAATTACAACACGCTGATTTTTCGCACAGAAAACAGTACCTTTACTACAGCAGTGTCTTTTTCAATTTATTAAGACAACAAGCATGTCTTTGGGCTTGAGGGTGGAGGATAGGTTGGATGGGCATAGCAACTACAGCGTATGGAAGGAAAGAATGCAAAGCATCTTTGAGGAGGCAGAAGTCTGGGGTATAATGGTGCATACCCAACAACGCCCTGTTAATGTGCCTACTAATATTGTTCAGTTGGCAGACTTTAATAAGAAGAATCACAAGGGTAAGAGACTGATTCTGGATGGTATTAAAGACCATGTCATTCCTCATGTGAGAGGAAAGAGATATGCTCATGAGATGTGGACAGCCTTGACCAATCTCTACCAGAGTACCAATGAGAACAGAAAAATGGTCCTAAGGGATAAGTTGAAGACCATTAAGATGGGTAACACTGATAGTGCTACTGGATATCTCACAAAAATCACTAATGTGAGAGATGCGTTGGCAGTAGTTGGAGAGGTCATTCCACCCATTGAGTTGGTGCGAATTGCAGTGAATGGCCTTCCCAGTTCATGGCTGAACCTTGCTGATGGAGTTTGTACACGTGAGACCCTTCCTACTTGGGAGACGTTCTGGGATGATTGCATACAGACTGAAATCAGGAAGAGCCAGCTTGGGGCAGCCAAACCTGTTGAGCAGGATGAGGGTGTAGCACTGTTAGCAGAGGCAAGAAAGGCAAGGGAAAGAAGCAAGCTTCCACAAGTGGTGGTGGGGGCAAAGGCAAAGGTAAAGGTAAGAAATTGAACAAGGAGAAGGACTATTCCAAGGTGAAGTGTTGGAATTGTCAAAGGATGGGACAATATGCAGTTGTGTGTCCGGAGAAGAAGAAGAAGGGGAAGAACCAGAGCATGGCAGCATCAGCAGAGATATAAGACTTTTTGGATAGCTTTGACCAGGAGTTTAGGTTCATTGCTTGTGAGTCCACTAGTGCAGGATCACCTGCCACGTAGGTTGAGAGGGAGTGTGCATTTCCCTCCACTAGCGGAGCATCTTCAGGTATCTGGTATGTTGACAGTGGGGCTTCACGTCATATGACAGGAGTCTGTGAGTTTTCAGAGAGTGGCACTAATATAGAGGTAGTACTCGGAGATGACAGCGTTGTTAGAGCAGTCGGTGTGGGGACATTGACATTTGATAGGGAACCCAAACCTCCCTTGAAGGTGTCAGATGTTCTATATGTGCCAGGGATGAGGAAGAACCTCGTATCTGTCTCAGCATTGGGGGACGGAGGATATGAGATATTGTTCGAGAGACGGGTGCCTATATCCCGGGGGCGCTCCCAGTGAGTCGGCTAAGTGATTAATTGTCTCGTGAGTGTGCAAGTTTTCATTTCAGCATTTGCTTTGAGTGATGACGTGAGTACGTGGAGCTTGCGTTTAATTTGTCATGGTGCTTACCATGAGGATAGGGAACATGCTTAATCATGGAGCCACGAGGACATTCTGGGAGATCACTACAGGGGTAATGCCCAGTTGATGCGATCACTATGTCTCTGAGAGGATGTACTCTGGGCAAATTTGCCAAATCCCCCTTTTCCTAGCGATATGATTCAGTAGGATACTTGATTTGATTCATTCCAATGTGAGCGATCAGATGTCTCATGTTTCCTTGAGTGGATATGAGTATTATGTTTTATTCATTGATGATCACTCTAGGAGGACCTGGATTTATTTCTTGAAGACCAAGAGTGAGGTCTTCAAGCAGTTTCAGGAGTTCAGAGCTCTTGTGGAGACTCAGATAGGTCGGAAGATCAAGTCCCTGAGGTCAGACAATGGAGGTGAGTACACCCTCAGAGAGTTTGTTGATTATTGTGTGGAGGTAGTCATTAGGAGGGAGTTCACAGTTCCTTACAACCCCCGTGAGACGAGGTTACGGAGGACCAACGAGGATCCATCGTTAGGACAACCCCGAAGCCATGTTACATGATCCCGATTAGTGCATTGTTTTGTGAGCGGAGGCCTACAACACTATTGTATATTTGCAAACGGAGTTCGCATCGTGCCTTGGGGCATGTGACTTCTGAGGATAGCTTTTTGGGAAGAGGCCTTTGATGTTGGTCATCTTCGTATCTTTGGGTCTATTACATACTCCTACGTACCCAAAGAGAAGAGGACCAAGCTAGAGCCCACTGTAGAGAAGGGTATCTTTGTGGGCTACAGTGAGACCTCGAAAGCCTTTCGAATTTATATTCCCACAAAGAGAAGAGTTGTTGTCAAGCAGGATGTGAAGTTCGAGGAGGACGGGGCTTTCAGGACGTCACGGGAGTTAGAGTATTTGGATCGGCCAAACCCTCAGGAGCAGCTAAGTCAGGCACAGGGATCCAGTGGGCAGGGGATCAGAAGGATCGGGAGGTACATCGATTACGGTGTCAGGTCCATCAGTGAGCAGTGGCTCACAGAGTCAGAGGGGTGGTGCTTGGCGGCATGCGAACGTGCGGAAGGTTCACTAGGAGTCCCGCGATGGACGGTTCACACGGTCGCCAACATCTACGGAGTTCGGGTTCGAGTAGGAGGACGACAAGCCAGAGACGGTCGAGAGTTCGGGCTCTGATGAGGAGGAGTTCCGTGCTCCGTGGGAGGAGTGCTCGAGGAAGAGAAGCCCAAGTGGCTTCCAAGATACCTTGAAGAGGCCACATACATTGCTGGGCGGCCGAAGGCCGATCGGAGAGGCAAACCACCTTGGAGGTGCAGTAGCTATGGCAATGGTTGCCAGCATCATTGACTACGAGCCTTCTAGCTATGAGGAGGCGGCCCCAACGGCGGAGGTGCAGGCCATGCGGGGAGGAGTATTCTTCTATCATGAAGAATGATGTTTGGGGAGGTAGTGCCACGGAGCTGGGGAGCAAGTACGCAGGTAGTTACTTCTAGATGGCTTTACAAGGTAAAGCATGCTGCAGATGGCAACATTGAGAAATTCAAGGCAAGGTTTGTGGCTAGAGGGTTCTCCCAGGTAGAGGGAGTTGATTATGAGGAGACCTTCACTCCCGTGGCTCGATATACTTCGATTCGCTCCATCATATCGATAGCAGCAGAGATGGGTTGGAAGATCCTCCAGATGGATGTGAAAACCGCATTTCTCAATGGCTTCATACAGGAGGAGGTGTATATTGAGTAGCCACAAGGTTTTGAGGTGCATGGGAAGGACTCCCATGTGTGCAGATTGAAAAAGGCCCTTTGTGGCTTGACGCAAGCTCCTAGAGCTTGGTACTCCAAGATAGATACATACTTGCAGGAGATGGGTTTCACAAAGAGTGATGCAGATCCGAACCTATACTTTATTGTGACAGGTGAGGAGCCTCTCATTCTGGTGCTCTATGTGGATGACTTGGTCATTATGGGTGCAGTGAGACTCATAGAGAGTTGCAAGAGAGATCTTACGTCGGAGTTCGAGATGAAGGACATTGGCTTGATGCATTAATTTTTGGGTTTGGAGATGTGGCAGGAGGGGCATTTCTTCCTGGGGCAGGGGAAGTATATTGTGGACATCCTTGGAAGATTCCACCTGGAGGATTGTAGACACATGTCTACACCGATGATCACCAACTGGAAAAAGCTTCACGCTTTAGATTCCGAGTTGGTGGATCCCACATTGTATAGACAGTTGATTGGTTCCTTGATGTATTTGGTCAACACCATACCAGATATATGTTTTTCAGTCAACACGATGAGCCAGTTCATGTGTGAGCCCAGGAGGGTGCACTGGGTTGCCGCAAAACACATTTTGCGGTACTTGCAGGGGACAGTGGATTATGGTCTGAATTATAGGCAGAGAGATGGAGTGAGATTGGCAGGTTACACTGATTCTGATTGGGCAGGTTGTGCTGCTGATAGGAAGAGCACTTCAGGGTGTTGTTTTGGGTTGGGTTCAGCAGTGGTGTCATGGTTCAGCCAAAAGTAGCAGTCAGTAGCATTGAGTTCAGCGGAAGCAGAGTACATGGCAGCTAATCTAGCTAGTTGTGAGGCCATATGGCTTCGCAAGATGTTGTTTGGTTTATTTGTCAGCGATTGAGACCTTCAGTGATTTACTGTAATAATCAGAGTTGCATTAAACTCACGGAGAATCCAGTATTTCATGACAAGTCAAAGCATATCGGCATCAAATATCACTTCATCAGAGACTATGTTCAGAAGGGAGTTGTGAAGTTTGAGTATATTTCCACTGATGAGCAGGTTGCAGATATTCTTACCAAAGCCTTACCACGGAGCAAGCATGTCTACTTCAGAGACAAGATGGGTGTGGTGAGGAACACCTTCCTCGGTAAGAGGGAGTGTTGAAATTTGGTTACCGGAGGACAGGTGGTTCCCTAAGGCTTTGATCTTTGGCCTAGGGAAAAGTGTCCAAAAGAATTTATTTTTTCTCCTAAAGTGACTTTATAAAGTTATAAAGTCATATCTAATTTAAAAGTGACTTTAAGTGATAAAGTTACTAAGTCTAATTTTAAAGTGACTTTAATAAAGTCAATGTAAAATTAGAAAGTGAAAAGTGACTTTGGAAATAAATGACTAAGTGGGTCTTTATTAAAGTGGGGTGAATTAAAAAATAGAAAGTGAGATTTAAATGAGTATTTAATCTCAGCCCTAGATCTAAAGCTATCTCAGCCATTGGATTTAGGGATTCCCCAAAAGTCACTTAGGGTTAGGTTAAAGGAGGAAAAGGAGAGAAAAGATCATTCATTCTCTCATGAGCAGATTGAGAGAAGAGAAGAGAAAGCTAATGAGATTTTCTGAGCAGTGAGAAGAAATAGGGCAGTAGTGAGGAGATTCAGTAAAAGGTACAGCAACATTTATTGGCACAAATACCAAGGCAGAAAATCCGTACAGCAGGAGAGGCACAGTTTCCAAGAAAAGAGGCACAAAAATCGAGGAAGAGAGCAGTAGCATTAAGCACGCAGTCCAAGGCATAAAACTGGGCACAGATTTCGAGGAGAGAAGCTGTTGACTTTTCAGCACAAAAACCGAGAAAAAGTACAGCAGCAACAGCATGGTTTTCCAGGCAGTTTTTGGGCCCAAATTTCGAGGAGGGCTGCTGTACAAATCCGTACAGTCCGTACAGCACCATACAACCTGTTCCGACATGCTTCCTAAGCTAGTCGTATAGCATTTATTGCTGTCATTAATGCTGTAATATTTTATGTCTTGCAAGTTGCAGATTTGGCACAATTTCCGAGGCAATGTGCAAGCACGGAAATCAAGATAAGTCTGTAAATTTGGTTGCTGGAATTTTAACTGTGTTTTTCTATTTCATTGTAAAAGAAATATTCAGAAAATAAAAAGAAGCTTTCAAACTGGTTTTCCCCAAGTGTTGTAGGGGGTCTTTCCAAGGTCAAGTTGACCAAAATCAGCGTGTCAATTTTGTGTGTGGCTGATTTATTTTTTCTGAGTTTTATTTCTGCATTTTAGCACTGTGAAATTTCCAGAATTTGTGTTTTCAGAAAATATTTATTTTTCCAGCTTGTTGAATGTATGGCTATGGGAATAAGCATTTAACTTTATGGGAGAAATAAGGAGAAACTGAAAACCGGGGTTGTGTTATCAAATTTCTACAATTTTCCCAACTTATAATGGGTGCATGCTCCTTGCTCTTACCAAGCTCTCTGCCCAATTTTATTCCCCTATATCTTTTCCAATCAATATCCAAATAGATATTTCACCACAAAGAAGTTATCGCAAACTAGCTACCTACAGAAAATTTCATAAGCGAGAAAAGATAAGTCAGTGAGCTTTGATGAGAAGAAATACAGAGACTAAATTGATTAATCAACAAGATAACGAGGCCACCATTGAACTTAAACTTTCTTTACTTAACAATTAGTTGAAGCTTTGTCCTTGTTACCCACCAAAAATGGGTGACCCATAGGAGAAAAAATCTCTCCTTGTTTGACAGCCAACGAGCCAACAACCCTATGATAGTCGACAAATAGCATTTGTCACAATTCACCACCTATTCTTCCATTCAGTGTTATCACACCTTTGGCATTCTCCTTGAAGGAAGGTGGGTCAGCTATCAACAGGTACTCTAACCATTCTAACAATCATGTAGCATCGGATGTGCTCCAAGTCTCAAATTTGGCAGGGAGACTTAGACACATGTATTCCAGAGAACCCATAAATCGTTTTGGGAAATTCCTACCGGATTGTATTTTATTAAAAGAATTAATTATTTTAAAAGGACCCTAAGTCTAAGCTTCGGAAAATAAAATAATTAAAGTGAATTAATAGAATATGGATATGAATGTTCTAGAAAAAGCACATCAAGTCAAAAGTTACTCTTAACTGTTGATTAGAGATTTAATCTTGGTCGTTGAAGATTCAACGACAAGATTATAAGAAGGGCTTGAAGGGTCATTTGGAAAATACACAGTAAGGATCAAGAAATCGAATTTCTGAAGTGAGCAGTGCTGAGAGGAAATATCAATCAAGAGATTTTTTGCAGAGAGGGGCAAGGATAGTATCCGAAGAGAAATCTTTCTCGGTCAGAGAATCATCAGTAGAGAAAGCAGAGAGAGATCCAGCAGAGGCAGCACAGAGCCAGAGAGGTTGACACAGAGCCACGCAGGGCTACACAGAGGCTACGCAGAATCCAAGAGGGAATCGGGAAATTTGTTGAAGGAATCAATTGCAGAAGCCGGCAGTCGAGGTGTGAGACCGAGAGGCAGAAATAGAAGTTCCTGGGCAGCAAATCGATCAGCAGAAGCAGTGATGTTGTACCCAGGAGGGTTGACATTGGGACTACGTAGAGGCTATCAGTGGAAGCTCATTCAGTGGCTACATCGGCCAGGATTTCCTGTGATAGTGTAAGGTAACCTCACTAATCTCTCCATCAGTGATATTCTCTGTAACTGGATTGCCAGGAGAGGCATCCAGAGATTGTATTCAGAAATTACTACTGCTTAATAATAAAACCATCAGTTATTGCACCAGTTTTCCCAAATTGGGTTTTTCCGGCGACATTAGTCCAAAAATAACTGTGTCAGATGTGTTTATGATTTACTCTTGTTCAGTTTTTGTTTCCGCAGTTTATTTAATGAAGGTTGCAGTGTGTTTAATTCGATGTTGTTGTAGCAATAAATTGAATAATTAATTTATTAGTTAGAAGAATTAATCTTAGTTACTACAATAGGATTCCAAATTCAAGGAATTTTCACATGGTATCAGAGCTTGTATAGCTGAGTACAGGAGGAACAAAAGCACAGATCCGTAGATCCAGCGTTGGTGAAGTCGGGATCAAAGAGTTACGTAACAGGAAGATCGATCTCCCGAGTGATTGCGCAGTCCAAGCCAGGAGAGCTAGTCCCTGCAAGGAAATTGTTGAAAAGTGTAACTAGGATCGATCTTCATATTGACTATGTAATTATTTATGTATAAAAGAAGACAAAGATAATAAAATGTATTTTTGTTATTCTTGTTTCATGGGTTTCATGAGCAAGATTTTATTATAGGTCAATAGACTTTTTCTTGATGTCTATTAGGATTTGTCTTTTGATTATAAATGTATTCAAGAGTCACGTATATGAAGTATGTAGTCAAAAGGATATGCTCCAAGACCTTGTCATTTAACTATGAAGGAATGGCTCAACACAGCCCTCATGTCAACCTCACTAACATTGGAATATAAGCCCTCCAAGTCGGCCTACAAAGCAGCTTGTAGGGCCAGCCTAAATCTGGAACAGTGCACTATATATAGTGATGGACCTGCGGCCCATTTGGAGACAAGTTCTGTGGACAGCTCTGAAGCAGAAAGTGCAAATCAATGTGAAGAAGTTGCGACAACTCTGAAGAAGAGTGCGGTCAAACCTGAGGTGAGAACGTTGATATACACCTGCAATAAATGCGAAATAAAGTCTGTGATCTATGCGTAACAAGGATTGTGACTAGTCCAAAGTGAGGAAGCATTCAGATGACATTATGTGATGTATTGCGAAGTTAAAAAGACCAAGGTTGATGTGTAGTCTATGGTTATGCTTTGATGCGGAGTCTAAGGGTTATGGTAAGTAAACTCTGAATTGCAGTGCGAGAAAAGGAAGGTAAATTTGTGATTTACCTTCCTAATTACTGTACGTAAAAGGAAATTAATCTATCTCAAGGGAATAAGGATTCAAGGATATGCGAAGTAAAGGATAAGGTCTCAAGTGACTTTATCTCCAATATCTAAATAAGCGAGAAGAAGTGTTTGGGTAACCAAGAATAGATCAAGGAAGATAGAGACCGAGTTCTCTAGTGTTGGTGCAGGTCAGTGCAGGTTGGTGCAGAAAAGAAGGATCAGCATTGGAGGACAACAGGAAGCAATGACAAGGTCTTGGAGGCATTCATAGGTCAAGGGTTTGAGTCTTGGTCATGGTACTTGTCATTTGAAAGTCTATAAGAAGAATTCCTTGCGAGTTTTCCTCTCCAAGAGGGAGAGGTTTTGGCCCTAGCTTGAAGAACCTATATTTGTGTCTCTTGTGTTTTTGGTAATTGACTTGATGAAAGACGTAATAAGCTAAGAAGAGAATACATAAGTAAGTAAAGTAAGATCACAAGTAATTATCAAGGAGAGAATTTGAATTAATCACCGCCCCTCCAAATTCTCAACATGGTATCAGAGCTAAGGTGTTAAAGGAAGGGCTAATTAGTAAAGAGGCACTCAAGGAAGCAAGAATCAAAGTATTCAAAGGATTCACTCTTCAAGAAAATCATCTTTGCCATCAAAGATTTATATTCAAGACATTGTTGGAAGAGACATCATCTTTTGGAAACATTCATTGTCATCAAGGATTCAAGATCACCTATATTGAGGAATTCAATCTAAGAAGAAGTTCCTGAGTTCATCTTCATCATCTTCAAGGAAGTTGTTGGAAGGAGAAAGTCACCTTACTCAAGTAAGTATCTATGACCTTATATAAATCTGTCAAAATGACTTATTGTATAGAGAGCAACAAATTGGTTGGGTCCTCAAACTTTAGTGCATGGAAGAAAAGGACAAATTTGAATCTAATTGAAAATGAAGTTATGGGCTTTATCAAAAGGACTACAATTCAACCTCCAAAAGAAGACATTCTAGCATATATCAAATACATGAAGGGAGACATAAGAACCCAAAAGATTCTTATAGAATCCATAAAGTACTCTCTCATTCCCTATGTATCAAAGCTAGAATCATCAAAAGAAATATATGATAAATTGGTGGAACTATTCTCGAAAGGTTCTACAAAGGAAATAATATTCCTGAGACAAAAACTACACAAATTGAGAATCTCAAGAAAGAAAGGAATAATTCCATATCTGATGGAGATTTTCGCCATATGAGACCAACTATAGAAATTGGGAGAAGTAATGTCTGATTGAGAAATAATCACTATGGTACAACATGCTATACTAAAAGAATGGAGAGGGTTCACTTCAAGCAGAGATGGGAGAGAAGAAGCCATGCCATTCCAAGGTCTAGGTAAGATAGAAGAATTAAAATTGAAAGCAGGATCAAGTGAAGGGAATCAAGCCTTTGCATCCATGCCAGGAATAATGGAAGGTTCGGTAAATTTGGTCCTTTGAATAAGAAAAGAAATATGGACAAAGCACAATGCTTCGGATGCAATGATTTTTGGCATTATAAACGAGATTGTCCTAAATTTAGAAAGGACAAGAGGAAAAGGGAAGAAGCCCATGTCACAGATAAAAGGGAAGAACCTAATGCAAATAAATATAAGAAAGAAGAAAGTGAAAGATATCTATGATCATCTTTCTCCTTAAGGGATTTTTGTTGGTTGTAAAATAATAGGAAGCAATGTATATTAATAGCATCATGATAGAAGCATGGAAGGAGCACTTGGTGAAGCAACTCTTGGAAACCTCACTAATAAACAACGTTGATGAAAGGCATTCATCAAGATCAAGGGTCATCATTCAATAATCAATATGGAAACAGGTGTTGACATTTTCTAATGGAGTTCTCTATGGATTCCCTGGTTAGAGAGAAAGCAGAAAGGTTTCATCGAGAATTCTATGCTATAGAATTCTGGGATTAGGATATGATGACATATTGATGAATCAGGTCAAGGGAATCAAGTTCTTCATTCTAGTAAAATTGCTACAGGATGACTCAAAGGGAAAAGGTATGAGGTGTATATATATATATGCTGACACTGGATGTTGTGAAGTCATGTCATATGGTTGCAGGTAATGGACTTTTATCTTTAGAAGTATGATCTATGAAGGAGGATCTCTTCTGGTGCACAGGTTGCCACTAATAGACGAAATTAAATATGTCCTCATATGGAATATGAGGTAGTTGTATACAAACAAGGAACTGGATACTGGAAGTTCCTGGGTATGAAGTTGTGCAAGAATTGAAGAGATCATGAAGTGCAACCATGTAAAGAGGCGATTATCATCCGGAAGCCAAGAAGATGTGCTAGGAGATCTCTTGGGAAGATATGTGAACTCTGATAGAAGTATGGTAAACAAGAAAACCCTTAACAAGACATATCTTTAGGAGATGTGTCAATCTGAATAGAGGATGTCGATGCCTACAGGAAGATGTCAAGGTGAAAGATCATCACTGAGGTAACTTTTGATTTAAAGTTCATATGTATATGTTTATCTGGATGAGTTTATGCAGGGCTGCCAATCATGTGGAAGGATGTAAGATCCTTGGGAGATGGTTCGAAGGAAAGCAGCATGACATAAAGGTGGACCAAATAAGGAAGTCTGATGAATCACTTTTTGATAGTTGTCATGACTCATGGACGAAAGTGATGGATGATCTGTGCCCTATGGAGCCAAAAGGTTGAAGATTCCTTAATATCGAAATCCATGACATCAAGTAGAGGAACTCTTCATGAGCAACTGGGTGTCTCACCATTGCTGTTGCAAGTCCCTGGTTGAGAGGGAAACTAGTGGTAAGTTTCTTGCTTGGAAAAAACTTGAAATATGTCATTCATAAGTTAAAAGCAGTGTTATCAAAACTGAACCGGTTTCCGGAAAACCGTCCGGTCGGACCGTTTTGGAGGCAAAACCGGTCTGAACTGGCCCTCCGAACCGGAAATGACTGGTTCGGTACCAAACCGGTCAGTTCCGTACGGATCCGGTTCAGACTGGTTCAGAAATCGGTTCCACCGGTTCACAAGCCTGAGCTTTTTTTTTCTTTTTTTTTTTTCCTAGTTACTAACGCTACCCTAGGCCCCCCTAAAGCTACTTAAACACCCCTACCCCCTCTATTTTACTCACACTATTCATTCGAGTCTCTTGCAATTCTTGAGCTGAGTTCGATGAGGAGAATTCAGAACAGAGATTTTTTGCAAATTTGAAGAGCTAATTGGAGTCTTGCAAAGTTGTTGGGTTGACGGACTTTCGAGCTACTTCAAAGAATTTTTTTTTCCCAAAGATCTTTGGGTTTTCTTCAATGGTTTTTGCAACTGGTGGAAATTTTATTTTTATTTTGTTGGGGTTGCTACATAGTTGATTTTAAAGGATTTTGGAGCTAATTTTCTCCAAAATTTTAGAGGGTAAATCAAGGGCCATGGGAATCAAGCCATAATCCCATTGCAGACTTGGATGCTACTCATTCTTCAGATGAGGATAAGGAGGATGATCAGGATGATGATTTTGTTGATGATTGATTATTGATGATCTGATCATTGATTTGTTGTAGTTGTAGCTTGTAGTTTTGTAGGTTGTAGTATAATACTATGATCAATTATGTTATTTTGGACTATAAAGGCCTTTTATAGCCTACTTCTTGATGTTTGTAATATTTTTGTTCAAACGATGTTTTGCACTAAGTGCTATTTTGGTTGTATGCACTATTACTTGCTATATAAATGAGAACTTTTGCATATTTGTGTATAAATGGTTTGGATTCATATGGATGCACATGAATATATCTGTTTTTCTTTAAAATATGAATATTTTATGTGTTTTTGGTAAACCGGTTTTTTGTCCGGTTTTTTTCCGGTTTCGACCGATTCACGGTCCACAAGGTTTTCTGGTTCGACGACTGGTTTGGTTCCGATAACATTGGTTAAAAGGGAGTGACATAAGTGATTCTCTAATACATTTCTCATGCACTAGACCAGACTAACAGTCGTAAGTCTTAGCAGAGGCCATCTGGAGAGAATGGATAGACACATCATTTTGTTCTTCACCTGGAAGACAAAATGGAGGATTGGGTAATTATCTGGCATTTGATACTCTTTGAGAATGCTATAGGGCATTCAAGATAAGAGTAGTTGGGGACCGATATTCTTCGAGAGTTGGCTACCCAAGAGAAGAATATTCCAAGAAGGTCATACTTTGGGAACACCTGGGTGGAGTATGTACCTTGGAGAGACAATGACTATGGTGTTTATAAGTCATGTGTCTCGCTAGCATTGTAGCCCATTGTCTCGTTGAGAGATGGGGTTGTTAGTCAAGGCCTTGCACTAGGACAATGCTGGTTGATATGATGCTATACAGATGTGATTACCAATCCGGTTCTTCTTATGAGATTCTTCAGTTTGAAAGTGACCATGTACCTGTATGAATGCCTCCATAGTTAAGAGGGAGTGTTGAAAAGTGTAACTAGGATCAGTCTTCATATTGACTATGTAATTATTTATGTAAAGAAGAAGACAAAGACAATAAAATGTATTTTTGTTATGCCTGCTTCATGGGTTTCATTAGCAAGATTTTATTATAGGTCAATAGACTTCTTCTTGATGTCTATTAGGATTTGTCTTCTGATTATAAATGTATTCAAGAGTCATGTATATGAAGTATGTAGTCAAAAGGATATGCTCCGAGACCTTGTCATTTAACTATGAAGGAATGGCTCAACACAACCCTCATGTCAACCTCACTAATGCTGGAATATAAGCCCTCCAAGTCGGCCCATAGATAGAGGTAAAAGTCGGCCTACAAAGCAGCTTGTAGGGTCGGCCTAAATCTGGAACAGTGCACTATATATAGTGATGGATCTGCGGCCCATTTGGAGACAAGTTTTGTGGACAGCTCTGAAGCAAAAAGTGTGGATCAGTGTGAAGAAGTTGTGGACAAATCTAAAGAAAAGTGCAATCAAACCTGAGGTGAGAACGTTGATATACACCTGTAATAAAGGCGGAATAAAGTATATGATCTATGCATAGCAAGGACTGTGACTAGTCCGAAGTGAGGAAGCATTCGGATGACATTATGTGATGTAATGTGAAGTTAAAAAGACTAAGGTTGATACGTAGTCAATGGTTATGCTTTGATGCAGAGTCTAAGGGTTATTGTAAGTAAACTCTGAACTGCAGTGCGAGAAAAGGAGGAAGGTAAATATGTGATTTGCCTTCATAATTACAGTACGTAAAAGGAAATTAATCTATCTCAAGGGAATAAAGATTCAAGGATATGCGAAGTAAAGGATAAGGTCTCAAGTGACTTTGTTTCAAATATCTAAATAAGCGAGAAGAAGTGTTTGGGTAACCAAGAATAGATCAAGGAAGATAGAGACCAAGTTCTCTATTGTTGGTGCAGGTCAGTGTTGGTGCAGGTCGGTGCAGGTTGGTGTAGAAAAGAAGGATCAGCGTTGGAGCACAACAAGAAGCAGTGACAAGGTCTTGGAGGCTTTCATAGGTCAAGGGTATAAGTCTTGGCCATGATACTTGTCTTCTGAAAGTCTATAAGAAGAATTCCTTGCGGGTTTTTCCTCTCCAAGAGGGAGAGGTTTTGGCCATGGCTTGAAGAGCCTATATTTGTGTCTCTTGTAATTACTTGATGAAAGACATAATAAGCTAAGAAGAGAATACATAAGTAAGTAAAGTAAGATCACAAGTAATTATCAAGGAGAGAATTTGAATTAATCACCGCCCCTCCAAATTCTCAACAGATTTCTCTCTCTGAGTGAGTCGACAGAGATGTACGATTTTCCAATTTGTAGAGGTAGAGGGAGCAATGCAGATCAATAGCCGGATCGACGCAGTTTTCTGCGTAGCAGTGATTGTGGGTGCAAAAGCGTCAGGAAGAGTAGTTGGAGACACTTTGAGGGAATTTTCTTCATCAGGGAATTCGTAGCAGGGATATTCTAACCTTCGAGACCTGAGCAACAATATTGGGCGGCAGATCTACCACGCCAGTAGGGAGTGCGTAGGCCAGGCCAGAGCTACGCAAAAGAGAGAGAGGGAGCTAGTTTGACATATTTTTTCAGTCGGCAGAGATGGCAGCAAGCGGGTTGAGAGATCAAGATCGGTTGGAGGGAGCCTCCAACTATGTGATCTCGCAGGCAAGGATCTAATTCTTGTTGGATGAGCATGATCTCAAACTATTCATCGAAGGTGTGGTGGTTGTTCCGATAGATGCAGATCCTCTAAACAAATACAAGAAGAATATGGCTAAGGCAAAGTGCCTGATCCTCGATGGAGTGAGGGATCATGTTGTGTGTCACATAGCTAGCAAAGCAACAACTAGAGAAATGTGGCAAGCCTTGGAGAATCTATATCAAGGATCTTCCGAGCAGCAGAAGATGTATCTGGAGGAGAAGATGCAGACTACCAAGATGCAAAAGAGTTAGCGCATTGATATTTTCCTTCTTAGACTTCAAGTGAATCGAGATCAGCTGGTAGCTGTGGGATCAACTCCTCAGGCCATAGAGATGGTCAGATTGGCCCTCAACTCAGTGTCCGAAGACTATCAAGTCTTTGTCTAGAGCATCCTAGGCAGAGAGAATTTGTTGGACTGGGAGTCGATGTGGGTTGCTCTTCAGCAAGAAGAGATGAGGAGGGACTTACTCGAGTGTCAACTTGAGGGCAGCAGCAACAGTGGGAAGAAGCCGAAGGAGGAAGAGGATAATGTGGCTCTTGCATCAAAGGGGCAGCAGGAGCAGCGAAGGGGGAAGAAGGACCTTTCTAAGATCAAATGCTTTGGGTGTGGCAAGATGGGTCATTATGCCACACAGTGTCCTCTCAAGAAGAGAGACAAAGACGAGAAGCATGATCTGCAAGCCGCACCTGTCAGGATCGATGAGGAGGAGTTCGCCATGATAACCCACATACCTCCAGGAGAGAGGTGCGCTGACTTGGAGCTGTAGACCTAGAGATCTACGGGGCAGGCAAGATCCTTGAAGAGTCCACCTCTTGGATCAATACCTTGCCACAGGAGCCCAAATCATATGTAGCAGGATGGACGAGTGTTAGTTGGTGAAAAGGAGTGCAAAAGTGACAGTGCAGTGGTTAGCAGGGCCAGAGTCTAAGCAGTGCAGAGCAGAGTTGGCAGCAGTGCAAGAAGGCACAGTGAAGAAGTCAATAGCAGCGCAGCAGCTTCAAAGGGACAGTGCAGAGGCTAGCAGCAGTCAGATCTTCAGTATCGAGATGCATGATGATGAACACTTTTTCAGTTTTGGAAGTTTTTCAATTGCAATAAGCAACAGTATTGTAGTGCAGTAGCAGTTGCCAGTGGCAGCGTCAGCAGTAGCACAGATGCAGAATTTGAGAGGGAGTTGCAATACGAATGCGGTGTTGACAGTGGCATTGTCAGGAGCTATACAGATACAGTGTTTGCACAGATTTGGTGGGCAACAGTGTCATACATCAGCAGCGTAGAGGAAGATGTTGCAGAATCGTATCAGTACTCAACAGGGAGTATTGCTAGAGCACATTCCTCGCTAAGAGGGAGTGTTGATTTGGGCAGCATCGGATGTGCTCTAAGTCTCAAATTTGGCAGGGAGACTTAGACACATGTATTCCAGAGATCCCAGAAATTGTTTTGGAAAATTCCACCCGGATTGTATTTTATTAAAAGAATTAATTATTTTAAAAGGACCCTAAGTCTAAACTTAGGAAAATAAAAAAATTAAAGTGAATTAATAGAATATGGGAGTGAATGTTCTAGAAAAAGCGGATCAAGTCAAAAGCTAATCTTAGTTGTTGATTAGAGATTTAATCTCAGTCGTTGAAGCTTCAACGAGAAGATTATAAAAAGAGCTTGAAGGGTCATTTGGAAAATACACAGTAAGGATCAACAGATCGAATTTCTGAAGTGAGCAATGCTCAAAGGAAATATTGATCAAGAGATTCTTTTCAGAGAGGGGCAGGGATAGTATCCGAAGAAAAATCTTTCTCGGTCGAAGAATCATCAACAGAGAAGGAAGAGAGAGATCCAGCAGAGGCAGTGCAGAACCAAAGAGGTTGACACAGAGCCACACAGGGCTACACAGAGGTTGCGCAAAAGCCAAGAGGGAATCCAAAAATTTGCTGAAGGAATTGATTGCAAAAGCCAGGAGCCTGGGTGTGAGACTGGGAGGTAGAAATCGCAGCAAATCGATCAACAGAAGGGGTGACGTTGTACCCAAGAGGGTTGATGCTGGGACTACGCAGAGGTTGTCAAGAGCAGCTCATCCAGTGGCTGGATCAGCCAGGATTTCCTGTGATAGTGTGAGGTAACCTCACCAATCTCTCCATCAGTGATATTCTCTGTAACTGGATTTCCAGGAGAGGCATCCAGAGATTGTATTCAGAAATTACTACTGCTTCATAATAAAACCCTTAGCTGCTGCACAGGTTTTCCCGCATTGGTTTTTCCTGGGGACATTAGTCCAAAAATAAATGTGTCAGATGTGTCTATGATTTACTCTTGTTCGGTTTTTGTTTCCACACTTGTATTTTTCCGCAGGTCTGTTTGGAGGACTAAAAACAGTCCAGAACTTAAGCACATTGGAGCAGCACTAAAGTGGAAGACAGTTGCAGTAGTTAGGAGGCAGTTTGGAGGAGTTTAAGCACACTGATGTGGACAGTCATCTTGCCCTAACCAGTCAGCCCAACCTACAGCAAATAGACACCAGATTCGAACCTTTTTAGAGCACTCCCAATGTCATCGGCTGCATACCTTGGTTGGGAATTTGTAATAGTATTAGAGCATTTTTTGAAGGACAGAATTGTTAACATCATCTACTTAAAGGCCTTGGAAGCACAAGGATTGGTGTTCTTACAGAATTCATATTTTTGGAGTTGAACACTTCTTAAGCAAACCACAAAAGCATTCTTGAAGAATAGTGTTGGAGACAGTGTATCTTGTTGAAAGAGATAGTAGAAGAGTTGATCGAAGAAACCCTAAGATGTCTTATTGAAGCAGATTACTGAAGATCTCTTGTAGCAATTGTTGGAGGCTTAGAAGACCTGGTACTGAATCTTTGAATAGCATTGAAGCTACTACAAGAAGTATAATTGAAGCACCATTGGAGAGTTGTTGAAGTAAACTTAAAGATACTTGAGTAGCAGTCATTAAAGAATCCTTGAAGAAGGACATCATCTAGACTAGATGCAATGAAGCCATCATGAGGTAACTTGGAGAAATTGTTTGGGTACAATGAAGAGCAATGGTGACAACTTCTAAGAAGAAAAGGTTTTCATTGATGATGTGATGTGGAGACTAAGTGTGATAGGGCTCGTTGAAGAAGACTTTGGGAGCCGTGAAGAATAACCAAACATATTTTGACGAAGTGAAGTTGAGGGTTGGAGCCTCATAGAGACAAGGTTGGTGCCTTGGAAGATAGGGTTGGAGGCCTAAATGATTGGAGTCCTCAAAAAACCAGGCTGGAGCCTGTACCAGAGATAGGGATGGAGCCCTCAATGTTGGTGCCTCAAATTGACAAGGTTGGAGCCTTGGAAAGACCAAGTCGGTGCTTGGCACAATACAGGTTGGAGCCTGGAATATTGGAGTCTTCATCTAGGGTTGGAGCCTGGAATCATTATTGACTTTACTTATTGTAAAGAAGAAATTAATAAAAGTATCTATTCGATCATTGTTCATTTTGTGTTCTAATTATAAGTGATATAACTGGTGAAGTAACAATTGAAAAGAAATACTGATTCACCCCCCCCTCAGTATTTCCAACAAAGGTTGCAGTGTGTTTAATGCAATGTTGTCGTAGCAATAAACCGAATAATTAATTTATCAGTTAGAGGAATTAATACCAGTTGTTGCAATAGGATTCCAGATTTAAGGAATTTTCACAGATTGACCAATTTCAAATGTATCCTTGTTCTCACACTTCACTTGGGAGGTTAGTCTTTGACTCTAGTCTAGTGGAACCTCCTCTACGGCCTTAGGGATTAGGAAGGACATTACTAGGGAAGTGTAGATTCATATAGCGTGCCTAAGGTAATCCATACAAATTTCCATCTCTCCGAAAATCTATCTCCATTCTTTAGGTTGATAGTCACTGGTTATTAAGATTGGCACTATATATTCGCACCTTGAGTTAGGGCCCGAAAACTTGGCCCCAGAGGTTGATGCAGTTGAAAGAAAAATAAAAGCATACAAAGCCATAATGAAAGAAAATGTAAATGTTAATGATAGCTGGGACATTCTTAGCACATAGGCAAAAGCCTAGCATGAGCTCTACCTCCCTCAAAAGCAATCACCCAGTTCCTCAAACATTCAATGCTTCATCTAAATAAAGGAACTCTTGAATGTCTCAACCCCAATGAGCAAGAAACTACGACATCTTAAAGGGGTATTAGAAAAGCATAAAGGGAGCTCATGCTCATAAGTTATGCACCAAATAAAGATAAATCATTACAGTAAAAGGTGCAATAGAGGGGTGGAAAAAGTAGGCCGAAGAAAGAGGTAACTCATGCCACCACAATTGCTCCCTCCTTACATCATTGCACTTTGCATGTTGGACCCCTATTAGCCAATCTCATGGTTGTGGCATCCTCCTTGAAGTCTTTCCCACCCTATGACCACCACATCACACACACCTATGGATTGATGGGTCAACCTAGGGCATGTTACTCCCTTTGGGGGCTTGAAACACCTAATAGTTTTGTTGACCTAATCATCCTTAACATGAGTGAGATAACTTGTTTACAAGTTCTGATCTAGTTAGACATTTGAACGTGAGGTTTGTGTGGGGCATTTTTTTGCCCCTAGAATTAGATATGGTCCATTATGATGCTTTAACGGATTTATGTCCCGAATGAAGTTGATCTCACTGGATCTCAAGAGGTTTTGTTTAGGTGGTATCACACAAGCAACAAAGATCCCTTAAGGGATAGCTTGACTCCTTTTCATCACCTTCGAGGAGGTTCTATGCCCCATTCTGAGAACAAACATGGCGTTGTGGCTCCATTGTTGCCCCTCCAAAGAGAAGTGTTGGGCCTTGAGCAGCATCCACATGCTTCTACACCTCTTAATGAGCCTCCAGATGTTGACACACTGAGCTTGGAAGCTTGGGTGTTGGACTATTTGATGATGTGCCCAGATGGACCCAAGACATCCTCAAGTTGGCCTTGACCCTATTCGATGGACAACGCCTTGTTCCAGAAGCCCATATGAGGATGGTTGTCATTGAGATGAATTGGGTGGGCTAGCACATCCCTCTGTGATGCCAACACTAGCCCTAAGTGGTGTTGCATCACTCCTACATGCATGGAAAGGGTGACGTGAGTACTCTTTTCGATGATGTCATATTGGAGGCGCCCTTTGGAGATGTACACATGCACTTCGAGGTTTTCTTGGAGTGAGGAGCACTCTTGGACCATCACCTCACTTGATGTATTATTTCCTATTTTGGAGGATCGCGTCATGGTGGAGATCATCTTTCTCCCACGCGTTTGGGTTATTTTGGCAATTTGTTATGTTTTAAAGCTATTTCAAAGTTTGCTTATGACCTTTGACCTAGTTGAATTCTCAAGTAAACTTGTTTTAGGGCTTTTCTTGTAAAATCATGAAAAACTAACTATATTCATATAAATATAGAAGAGTCAATTTCATTTTCATCATCATCATTCATCACAATTCTTCTTCTCTAGAAGTGCACACTAGCTCTAGTCTTCTCTTCTATTTGGCCACAATGTAGATTTATGGTGTGAATTTGTCTTTGAGGAGGATTTTTGAATGAGGAGGTTTATTGGGATAGATTGAAGACATTCTTGCGCAAATTTTATTAGTTTATTGTATATCTTCTAAATTTTGCATGGTACCTATGTGAATTAGGCTTTATGTGCGTGCCATGTTTGAAATTGCAATATTTATCTTGAAATCTTGATTCCTTATGCTATGCAAAGTTTTTTTGCTTGAATCCTTCAAGAGAAATTTGAATTGTGCATCTCTTGAACTAAAATCTCCCTTTTAACGAAGTCACTAGGGTTGTAAGAAGAGCCTATTGCTCTCTCACCCTCACATCAAGGTCATCTTCATTAAATCTACCCTAAGGGATTCCATTGCCCATTTAGATCAAGGCACTAGTCTAGGAGGTGTTGATCAATCTTTCCTTACAACTATTTTCTCTCTCCTCTCTAAATTCTAGGCATCTAGGGTTAAGGTTAGGTATTTCCCTGAAATATTGCTAAATAGTAATTTTACTTGAAGTGTTATTGCCCTTTTAGTAGGGATTGCAATTAATAATTGGAGAAAAAACGAAATCTAGCATTATTTACATACTAAAACCCTAATACTAGGGCTGACATCATCTTTATTATTGTTGTTTTATGCAAGTTTCAGCCATAAAAACCCAATTGCATACCCTAAACCAACCTAATTGATAGCCTTGTACCTTTATTGATCTATACTTTTAAGTCTATTTCTTCTAGTTGTTATATGATATTGTATGCCATATCATTGAATTTTTATCAAAACCTAACTTATAACAGCCCATTAATCTGTTTAAGTAGTCTAAGGATAAAGTACTTGAACTTTGGTAAAGAGTACCTTGGCCTTCTTGGCTCTACCATTACCTTATCCCATTCATTAGGCCTTTTTGCCACCTTAAACCCTTCTTGTTGAATATCCTTTTAAGTGATCCACATATAAGGAAGCCTCCCTTGTATAATTAATTCACCACTAAATAGTTGGAGAAAGGTCGTTGAGGTGAGAGTTGTGGCTGATCTCTGGTTGCCACGAGGTCTAGTCCTTCGTAGTGAGGATTTGCACTAGGCCTACTAGATTTTGCGGTAATAGTCCCATCAATGGATAATTTTCCACAACTAGAGTAGAAGTTCTTAACTCTTTAATAAAAGGACAAGCACTGAATACTGGAGCCTTTTCCTAAAGTGGATCTTAGTGCTCCACTAATTGCCTTTCTCTCCCTAATCTATGGAAATAATTTTTGGACAGACAAGAGATTCCCTAGCGTGCCTTCTTTGAGTGAATAGGTGCACTAATATCTTATCTAGATGGACTTTCTTTTTACGACATTCAAAAAGTTTCCTAAACCTCTTCCTCCTAGGACATAAGAATCTCCCACTACATTATTTCTTTGGGCCTTCTTTTAGAGATAGACTAGGTCTTACTTTTTTCCCTCATTGATAATTATTCCTATCACAATCAATTCTTATGAATTGGATCATCTAATTATTATCTCCGTTGGGAAAACTTACCCATATTCATAGTCTTTGAGAGAGAAAGAAGTATTGATTTTTTGGGTAGTTGGGGGAGGTATTCCCTAGCTACACAAGTTAAAAGAAAGCAAAATTAAGTTTAAAATTAGAAGAAAGAAAATTTAATTTAATTTGCAAAGAGACATGCCTCTTAGGAACCCTAAAATCACTATAAAAAGACACTTGAACTTCTCATTTTCATACACACTCATCATTCACATTTTTTTCCCTCTCACACATGGGAAGTAATCTGAGGAAGAGGCCGAAGTTTCTAAGAAGTAGAATTTCTGAGACAAACAATGTTCAACAAATTGAATTTTCTGAGTGTAATTATTTAATAATGCTTAGGAGTGTGTTAAAGTAATATCATATATCATTGGAAGTAATTATCAGTTGAAGAAAAGTGTGCTTGTCTAATTAGCACTAGAAAATCAACATGGTATCAAAGCTTGTTACAATCTTATGTACAACACATTTACTTTTCCTCCTACCTAAATTTATGAAAAGCACTGCATAAATTATGGTGGGCAGTAATCCCTAGTAAATATGTTTAATTACCAAAATATAAAGAATGTACTACATATTCACCTTTTACTTTTACCTAAATTTATGCAAGAATCACATAAATTATGTAGGAACAATTTAACAAATTCAAACACTGTGTGGGTGGATTATAGCCTAATTCCAATGGAGTAAAATACAAATTTTAATGTAAGGAGAGATTTAACCTCATAGCACCAATGAGTAAATAGTTGGATTATATGTCTGGAATGAATAACGACATAGATCCACTACTGCGCATAAAAAAATTAACCTAGGAGATTTAAAGGGCATCTCAGAGGATTCTCCAAAGATCAAGCATAAACTCAGCAAGAGTAATTTGTGTTCGAGAGGGAGAAATTGTACAAACATCTAGAACTATGCCAGATGACCGAAAGAGCTTTTAGTTCAGAGGGAACAGACAATCAAGTAAAGTGGAAGGATGCAACCTACTAGAGATCCAAAGGTCTCCCATGATGACGATCAGTAGGAGGCTCCCAAGGATGTAGGTTCAGGTCCTTCTGTACCTGTGGAACATCCTTTAGATCATCAGGAAGACCCAAAAGGGTCCATTGAGCAGGTGGACCCACTTAGGGTCGTTGTTCCAGAATCCAAGAAGTCAGTAAGGCTTCGAAGTACATTGAAGGATGCAAAGGGGCATGTTGCTCCCCGTGGAACCTTTAGGGAAAGCAAACGTCCTAAGAAGTACATAGAATATGCAACATTGATGAGTCACATCATTGATTCTGAGCCATCCAACTATAAGGAGGTAGTAGGCCACCAAGTTTGGAAGGATGCCATGATGGAGGAATATCAGTCCATCATGAAGAATTATATGTGTGAAATTGTGTCGAGACCTCAGGGGAAGTCAGTGATGATTTCCAAGTGGATCTACAAGATCAAGCATGGCGTAAATGGCAGCATAGAGAAGTACAAAGTGAGATTCGTGGCAAGAGGGTTCTTGTAGAAAGATGGAGCGTAGAATTTCCACGAAATTCTGATCTACTATTATGAACAATCTGAAAATATTTTTCTTTTCACAGAGATAGAATTTCTCTACCAAATAGCAGCGGGGAAGAGAATAGAAATAATTTCACAAAAACAACACAATTTTTCTAGGGAACCCAACAAGGAAAACCCTCGCTTGCTTGAGAATTTTATTGAAGAAAAATAGGTTACATATCTCTTACAAAATCTAACTGTTTCAATAAAGAAAGCAATCTAATCTCTCAGCCTTGAACTAGGCTTGAAACAAGTCTGCAAGAATACTAATCTGCTTCCCAAGGGAAATTATCATCCAACAATTCGCACAAGATAAATCCTCTTGCTTGTTCCTCTCACAAGCTCTCTTGCTCAGAAACTCATGCTCAAGAACTAAATGATCAATTGTGTGCCTTCGATCTCCTTATAATATTTTCGATTAGGCTATGTTTAGTGAGTTTTCTAAATTAGGAGTTGTACTGGAGTTTTTCTAGTTAGCAAAAGTCAACACACTTAGTTAATTGGATCCTCCTAAAATTTAGGAGCCTAACTCCACTTATTCACTCAGTTCCCAATTTAACTCACACTAGAAGATAATTAACTTAGTCTTCCACAAACTCACACTAGTCAAACTGCTTCTTGAACTCATCCTCATCACTAGAACTCGTGCATGATTAAGAAGATCACAAATTTGATTCCTTGAATTAAGGCACAAATCAAGAAATCCATTTCTTCGCTATTTTCAACACTCCCTCTTAGTGAGGAAGGGATTCTGTACAAATCCCAACTTATCTCTGTGATGAATAAAACTACCTATTGTTAATGCCTTGGTCAAGATGTTTGTTTTTTGCTCTCCTGTTGGAATGTACGGTAGCTTGACTATCCCCTTCTGCACACAATCTCTAAGATGGTGATACCGGATCTTGATATGCTTTGAGTGATCATCAAACACTGAATTCTCAGAGAGCTTAATGCAATTGTGATTATCATAATGTATCATGGTAGGTTCCATCCCCTGTCTAAAAAGTCCCATAAGTAACTTCCTCATCCAAATAGCCTCACACACTACTTGACTAGCAGCCATGTACTTGGCCTCCGCTGAACTGAGTGCAACTAATCTATGCTTCCTGTTGTACCAGGAAACTGTAGTTCACCCAATGTTGAAGATGCCACCTGAAGTACTCTTCATGTTTGTGGAGCTTGTTGATTTTTGGTAGCATCGGAAGTGCTCTAAGTCTCAAAATTTGTGTAGAGGCTTAGGCACATGTATTCCAAAGAACCTAGAAATCGCTTGTGAAAATTGCACTCAGAATGTGCTTTATTAAATAATTAATTATTTTAATGTGACCCTAAGTTTAAACTTAGGAAAATTAAATAATTAAAGCGTATTAATAAAACAGAGTGTGAATCTTCTAGAGAACATGGATCAAGTCAAGTTATAATCTTAGCCGTTGATTAGAGATCTAATCTCAGTCGTTGAAGTCTCAACGAAAAGGCTATAAAGGAAGGCTTGATGGTCATTTGGAAAGACACGCCGAATGAATCTAGAGATCGAAATTTCTGAAGTGAGTAGTGCTCAAGATGAGAAATCGATCTAAGTGATTCTTGTGCAAAGAGGGGCAAAGATAACTTCCGGAGAGAGAGTGATTTCCTCAGCCGAAGAATCATCAGTAGAGAGAGGCAGAGAGAGATCCAGCAGAGCTAGCGCAGAGCCAGAGACGCTGACGCAAAGCCAAAGCAGAGCTACGCAGGGCTACACAGAGGATTTCTGAGATTTTGTTGTCGGATCAGTTTCAGAAGCCAGGAGCCAGGGTGTGAGACCAGGAGGCTGAGATCTGAGATTCCGAGAGCCAGATCAATCTATTACTTGGGTGACGCAATGCCAAGAGGAGGTGATGCAGTGCCTATGCAGTCACTGTGCAGAGGAAATGCAGGGACCGCCACGGGCATCTCATCCAGTGCCCGGATCAGCCGGATTTTCCAGTGATTGAGTGAGGTAAAACTCACAACCTTTCTGCCAGTATTTCTCTCTCAGTAACTGAATAACCCTTGTGATATTCAGAGATGTATTCAGAAATTGCTACTGCTTAATAAAATAAAACCCTCAGATCTGCTGCACTGGTTTTCCTGCATTGGGTTTTTCCAGGGACTTTCGTCCAAAAATAATGGTTTCCTATGTGTATACTTTTCTTTGCTCAATTTCCTTGTTTCAGAATCTTAAGTAATTAAGTGTAGGTTGCTTCCGTAATTTCATGAAGAAATCTGAAATAATTCTGTAATGTAATTTACAAAGAGGAGAAGTAAATTCAGCTGGTTGCAGTAGGATTCTGGAGATCATTTAGATCAAGGAATTTTCACATGGTATCAGAGCGTTTGATGTGAAATAGGAAGAGTAGATCTAGCACTGAAGTGAAGGCTGACTTGTTGCAGCAGCAACAGATTGAATCCCCATAGGGATTGTGTAGTTCTAGCTATAAGAGTTGAATTTTCGAGGTGGTTTCTCTCCGAGTGAGTCGACAGAGAGGTAAGACTTCCGAATCGAGATCTTGGCGAGGCAGAGGAAGCAGCGCAGAGCCTTCACGCAGAGCCAGAGGGACGCAGTTTTTCTGCAAGCCGTTGCTGGGCAGAGAAGCGTCAGATGAAGAAGAAGAGCACATAGTGAGGGAATTCTTCCTCAGAGAGTTCCTTGCCGAGGAATTCAAATTTTTCTCATTTGCTGGGCAGCAGAGGAGCAGCAGACTTACCAGCTCCATCAGGGAGTGCATAAGCCAGCCTAGAAGCTACGCAATAGGGAGAAATAGGGATCAGTTGGACAATTTTCGGCAAAGATGGCAGTTCACGGACTTAGAAATCAAGATCGGTTGGAGGGATCCTCCAACTACGTGATCTGGAAGGAAAGAATCAGATTCCTTTTGGACGAGTATGATCCCAAGACATTCGTAAACAACATGATTGTTGTGCCTACAGATCCAGATCAGAATAAAAAGTACAAGTCCGATATGGCAAAGGCCAAGAGACTTATCCTTGATGGTGTCAAGGATCATATAGTCTCTCATATAGCTGGCAAGGACACAGCCAGGCAGATATGGGAGGCCTTGTCCGTGTTGTACGAAGGAACTTCCGAGCAGTGGAAGATGTACTTGGAGCAGAAGCTCTAGATGATCTAGATGCAGAAAGGGGAATGCATTGTTCCATTCTTAACGAGACTTCAGGATATCCGTTATCAGTTGGCGGTCGTGGGATCTACCCCATCTGCTACAACTATGGTGAGACTGGCCCTTAACGCAGTCACTGAGGAGTGGCAATTTTTTTTCCAAAGTATCTTGGGTGGGGCAACACTACCGAGTTGGGAGGCGATGTGGGCAGCTCTTCAAGAGGAGGAGTTGAAAAGAGATCTGGTCAAGTGTAAACTTGACGGTAGCAGCAGCAGCAGCGGGTCGAAGAATCTGGAGGAGGAGGAAAATGCAGCCCTCGCATCGAAATGGCAGCAAGGGCAACCGAAACGCAAGAAGGACGTCTCCAAGGTGAAGTGTTTCAGATGTGACGAGATGGGCCATTATGCATCACAGTGTCCTTTGAAGAAGAGGACAAGGATGAGAAGCACAATCCAAAGGTTGCAGTCGCAAAGATCGAGGAGGATGAGTATGCCATGAGTGCCCACGCATCTCCAGGAGGGATATGGGGTGACATGGAACTATAGTTTACCTTGAACTTCAATTGGGCAGGATCCTTAAGGAACCCACCTCATGGATCATCACCTTGCTACAAGAGCCCATGATCAGTAGTAGCGGGTTGGAGGAGTTTTCAGTTGGTTCAGAGGAGAGCAGAGACGATAGTTGCAGTGAATATCAGCGCCAACCTCCGAGCAGTACAGAGCAGAGTTGCAGCAGCACAGCGCACTGCAGAGCAGCAACAGTGCAATGCATCAAAGGGACAGCGCAGTAGCTATCAGAAGTCAATGTTTTCAGCACCGAGGTGAATCCACTGAGCGCTTGTACAATTTTTGGGTGGTTTCAGTTGCTTCTCTCAGCAACTGAGTTGCAGTGCAAATGTAGTGTTAGCAGTGGCAGTGCTAACAACATAGTAGATGCAGCACCTGAGAGGGAGTTGTAGTACGGATGTAGCATTGGCAGTGGCAGTGTCAACGGCAGCAGTACAGTTACAGCAGCAGCATAGTGGTTGGTGGACAGCTTGTCAGACATCAGCAGTGCAGAGGATGCTTCAGGGTCAGAGCAAAGTGTAGGAGGCATGTTGTTAGAGCACTTTCCTCGCTAAGAGGGAGTGTTGATTTTTGGTAGCATCAACAGTGCTCTAAGCCTCAAAATTTGTGGAGAGGCTTAGGCAAATGTATTCCAAAGAACCCAGAAATCGTTTATGAAAATTCCATCAGAATGTGTTTTATTAAATAATTAATTATTTTAATGTGACCCTAAGTTTAAACTTAGGAAAAATAAATAATTAAAGGGTATTAATAAAACAGAGTGTGAATCTTCTAGAGAACATGCATCAAGTCAAGTTATAAGCTTAGCCATTGATTGGAGATCTGATCTCGATCGTTGAAGTCTCAACGAGAAGGCTATAAAGGAAGGCTTGAGGGTCATTTGGAAAGACACGCCGAGTGAATCTAGAGATCGAAATTTCTGAAGTGAGTAGTGCTCAAGATGAGAAATCGATCTAAGTGATTCTTGCGCAAAGAGGGGCAGAGATAGCTTCCAGAGAGAGTGATTTTCTCAGCCAGAGAATCATCAGCAGAGAGAGGTAGAGAGAAATCCAGCAGAGCCAGAGAGGCTGACGCAGAGCCACGCAGGGCTACGCAGAGGCCAAGAGGGTTTTCGAGATTTTGTTGTCGGATCAATTTCAAAAACCGGGAGCCAGGGAGTGAGACCGAGAGGCTGAGATCTGAGATTCCAAGAGGCAGATCGATCTATTGCTTGGGTGACGCAGTGCTAAGAGGAGGTGACGCAGTGCCTACACAGTCATTGCGCAGAAGCCTCCAGGGACATCTCATCCAACATCCGAATCAACCGGATTTTCCAGTGATCAAGTGAGGTAAAACTCACAATCTTTCTACCAATATTTCTCTCTCTGTAACTAAATAACCCTTGTGGTATTCAGAGATTTATTCAAAAATTGCTACTGCTTAATAAAATAAAACCCTCAGATCTATTGCATCGGTTTTCCTGCATTGGGTTTTTCCGAGGACTTTCGTCCAAAAATAACGGTGTCCTGTGTGTATACTTTTCTTTGCTCATTTTCCTTGTTTCAAAATCATAAGTAATTAAGTGTATGTTGCTTCAGTAATTTGCTTTAATATTTCATGAAGAAATCTGAAATAATTCTATAATGTAATTTACAAATAGGAGAAGTAAATTAAGTTGGTTGCAATAGGATTATGGAGATCATTTAGATCTAGGAATTTTCACGGAGCTCCCTGCCCAATCTGCATCAGTGAAGCCCTCAAGCCTCACTCCATCAACCTGTATGTACCACAATCCATATTTTGTTGTGCCTCTAAGATATCTTAACACATGCTTTGCAGCAACCAATGCACTCTGGTCATTTCGACCATGAACTGACTCAGTTGGTTTACTACAAAACAAATATCAAGTCGTGTGTTGACCAAATACATCAACAACCCAATGAGTTGCCTATATACTGTAGGATCCACTCGCTCTCTTTTGTCATCATTCACCTTCCTCCAATTCGTGACTAGAGGTGTGGCCAAGGGCCTGCAATCCTACATATGAAATCTCCGGAGAATCTCTATTGTGTACTTTCCCTATCCCACGAAGATCTCACCATCACCCTGCCAAACCTCCAAGGCAAGGAAATGGTGCATAAGCCCCATATCCTTCATCTCAAACACCCTTGCAAGGTCCTCATTGCAAACCTGGATCAAGCTCTCATCTCCAGTCAGTATAAGGTCATCGACATAGAGAACTAGAATGAGTGGAAGCCCTCCAACCATGATGTAGTGCAATTGTACATGTTGGCATCCGCCTCACTCTTAGTGAATCCCAATCCTCGAAGGTAGTCGTCAATCCGAGAGAACCATGTACTTGAAGCCTGCTTGAGCCCATAAAGAGCTCTCTTCAGCCTGGCACACATTTGTATCTTTGTCGAACTGCTTGAACCCCTTTGGTTGTTCTATATAAATCTCCTCCTCGACAACCCCATTGAGAAAGATTGTCTTTATGTCCATCTGGTGGATCCTCCACCCAATCTGTGCTACAAGTGCCAAAATAGTCTTGATGGATGAATACCGTGCTATAGGGGCAAAAGTCTCATCATAGTATATGCCCTCAATCTGTGAGATGCCCTTGGCCACAAACCTAGCCTTCAACTTCTCCACACTCCCATCTGCTCCATGCTTCAACTTGTACACTCACTTGGATCCAAATATTGATTTCTCCTTAGGTCGTGGAACAACCTCCCAAACATCATTCTTCATGATAGAGGAATACTCCACCACCATGGCATCCTGTCAAACCTGCTGAGAAGATGCCTCCTCATAAGAAGAAGGCTCGGTGTCCACCAACTTTGTCATCAGTGCCATATAACCTATGTACCTCTGTGGTTGTTTACTCTACCTAAACATGGTGCTAGGAGCCTCGACCTGCTCCTAGGCCTCCTTGTAATGTTCATTTTTCTGGTATTCCTTATGACATGGTTAGGATGGACTTTCAGAGTTGGGGGCAGACAGGTCACAGATGCAGGTTGGTGTCATCTGCGGGCCCTGGGGGCTTTAGGAGGGGTTTTGAGGAGTTCTCTGAGATCCGATGACATTCACTTGGTATATTCGAATTGCATGTTGTATGTTAGAATTGCATGTGTTCTCTTGTTCTATTTTACATGGCAATCTTCTGTGAAATTGAATGGTAATTTTATGCAGAAATTTTGGTTGAATTAGTTTTCCGGCAAAATATGTAAAATATTCTGAAAGGGATATTACACTGGTATCAGAGCTTTGATCTTGGCTCAGCCTACGGGTTTTCAGTTCGAGTTGCAACAATTATTGTTTGAGGGTTTGCCAGAGAAGTCAAAAAACCTAGTTGTTGCAACAGAAGGAGGATTCATTAAAAACCTAGCTTTGATTTTATTTGAAGTTGTATTTGTGGGTGTATCGGGGGTCGAGATCGTGTATCCAATACTAGATTATCAATTTAATATCAATAAATGTATGTGGCCTGCATAAAGAGGATCAGAATGTGGTTCTTGTTGATCGTGGCAGTTATTACAGAAATGATTAATTGTTGACTGCTCCACGAGGAGATTTCGGGCCATGAGGGCAGTGATTGTACAGGCACAAAGAAGATCTATGTAAAGCACAGAAATGGACCACTTGGTCATTGCGAAAGGGATCGTGATGATTCTTGTGGAAAGGTTGCGATGTGTGCCGAAACTCCCACAGAGTATTGTATGACCATATATCGGAGTTTGATTGCATTGTGTCACTGTGGAGTCTGCTCGAGCAAGACACGATAGTTGTGGGGTGAGGTCGGGCTCGACTAGCAGCACTGTGGGCGTGGAGAGAGATAGATGAGGGGTCCGTGCAACTCCACGTGGAAAAAGGGTCACTTGAGAATGTGAATCATTGTTGTTTGACTATAGCGCAGGTGAGGGGAAACAGTTTAGTGGGGAATCTGAGCCAACTACCAAATGCAGACAAAGCCAGAGCTGAAGCATTGAGGGCCTGTGCAACATTGCAGTAGATCCTTGAGGCCAGTTCTATCTCAGTGATTTCAGCTATTTGTCATTTCAGCGTGTAAACCCTGGTATATATATATTATAATAAAGCTGAGATTATTTTTGCATGTTGTATGTTCGAATTGCATGTGTTCTCTTCTATTTTACATGGAAATCTTCTGTGAAATTGAATGGTAATTTTATGCAGAAATTCTGGTTGAATTAGTTTTCTAGCAAAATATGTAAAATATTCCGAAAGGGATATTACACTCCTGGATCAACCTCTCAGCCCACTTGGCCTTCTTCCTCCTTGTGGTGGGTGGCTCAGGTTGATCTATCTGTCTTGACCTGGCTTGTCCTCCTCATCTTGTTGCAAATCTTACTGCACTACCCTCTTGCCACTGGACTGTGGTTGTGGCTGGCTTTGAGGTGTTGGTTGTGCCTCCTATTTGGTAGCGAGTAGCTCCTCTTCAGGTACTGCAATCTACCCACGCTCGAAAGAAACTCTCAGAGCCTGATCCTCCTAGAAACTCACATCTCACCTGAGAATTGTCTTCCTGAGTCCTAGAAGATACACCATGTATGCCTGAGATGTCTCACTATACCCCAGAAAGATACCCTTCTTTAATGTGGCATCCAACTTCTTCCTGTTGTTTTTGGACACATGACAGTAGACCTTTGTGCCAAAGATCCGAAAGCGTGAAACATCAAACTTCTTGCATGTGAAAGCCTCCTCTGGTGTGACTAATCCAAGCACCCTGTGTGTACTCCTGTTCTGTAGAAATATTGCAGTGTTGCATGCTTCTACCCACAAGAATCTAGGCAGATCCTGGTCATGCAACATAGCTCTAGCTACTCCAACAACGCTCTTGTTCTTCCTCTTAGCCACCTCATTCTGTTGAGGGTTATGAGGTGCTATCAACTCTCTCCTAATACGGTAGTACCTTCCTTTACACAAAACTCCTTAAAGGCATTGGAGATGTATTCTCCACCATTGTCACTTCTCACTACCTTGATTTTCTTCCTGGTTTGCTTCTCTACCAAGGCCTTAATCTACATGAACCTATCTAAGACCTCATCTTTATTTTTCATAAAGTAAATCCAAGTTTTCTAGGAAAAATCATCAATGAAAGTAACATGATACCTGCGTCTCATCAACGATGGAGAAGAAAAGGGCCCACACATCTAAATCCACCAACTCCAAAATCCCTTTGGCCCTGTTGTCCTAGCCATGGAAGGAAGACTAGGCATACTTGCCAAGCGTGCATCCCTTGCACACTCCCCTCTTGTCAAGGCCTCCTGCTGGTAATTTTGTGGTAATCTGTTGAAGAATCTTCAGTGCTCGATGATGCAAGTGCCCCATGCACCTGTGCCAAAGTCCACCTACATCTACACATTCTGCCTTGTTGCTCAAGGTTGCACCAGTCTCTACATGCAACTTGTAAAGGTTTTTCACCCTCACACCTATTTGTTTCCTACATCCAGGAGCCAAGTGTTGGAGGTAAGCCTTAACTCTGCTAAACATGACATCATATTATCTATCCTCAAGGATAGCTACTGAAACCAAGTTATTCTTCAATCCTGGAACATAGAGAACATCTTTGAGATGTAGAGTATTACCTGACTCCCTCTCAAAGTTGACAGTACCATCCCCCTTGGTAGCATATTTGTCATTTTCTCCAAGCTCGATATTCAACTGCATGTCCTCATCTAGCTAGTTGAAATACTCTTGATTTCCAATCATATGGAAAGAGGCTCCTGAATCAATATACCACGTATTGCTCCCTACTAATCTTGCCATGCAAGCTATCAATGAGAAGTTTTTCTCAAGCTGAGAAGCAAACTCATCTACCTCAGTTGATGCAACAGCATGCTCCTTATTTGACCCCTTCTTCTTCTGGTTAGGACACTTGGAAGCATAGTGTCCAAAAGTATAGCAATGGAAGCATTTGATCTTACTCAAATTTGTCTTGTTCTTGTCACCCTTTTGATTGTTTTCACTCTTCACCTTGAATTTCTTGCCTTTTCTTGCAAGAGCAAGATTCTCCTCCTCCTTCTCAACCTTGAAACCCTTGCCATTGTTGCTAGAAGTCTCAACTAGCTTGAGCCTTAGCTCCTCCTAGATGAAGTCACTCCATAAGCGTTCCTAATTCAGAAACTTATCTCGTCCAGTAATGTTATGGAAAAAAGTATGTCAATCTTTGGTAAACCCATTTACAGCCGCACGCCCTAGCTCTGTATCTATAGGCTTCTCTCCAAGAACTGCTAGCTCATCACAAACTTCTTGAACTCTGGTGAGATAGGCGGTGACATTCTCACCCTTGTGCATCTTGATTGTCCTCAGCTTTTCTTGGAGGACCATCTTCCGATTCTCTGAAGAGTTCTGGTAGAGCTTGACTAAGGCATCCCACATGTCCTTAGTTGTATCTTTCCCTGCAACATGAGGAACTATATGATCACGAAGTCCATCCAAGATCATTCTCTTCGCCTTGGCCATCTGCCTTTGGAAGAACCTCAACTCGTATGGATCTAAAGGTTCTGCAACACCTTTCTCAGCAAATTCTTTCAACCCAAACTCATCCAACAAAAACAATATGCGAACCTTACAAACACCAAAATTTGAAGAGCCATCCAATCTATCTTGTTCTCGCAATCCCAATCTTGTGTGAGATGACATCTTTGAAGACTGTGTTGATTAATCTCTATTGATAGCTCTTATATCATGTAGAATTTCCACGAAATTTTGATCTGTTATTATGAACAATCTAAATATATTTTTTCTTTTCACACAGACACAAAATGTCTCTACCAAATCACAGCAAAATAGAACAGAAATAATTTCACAAAATTCACATAAAAACAACACAATTTTTCTAGGGAACCCAACAGGGAAAACCCTTGCTTGCTTGAGAATTTATTGAAGAAAAATAGGCTACAAAATCCAACTGTTTCAATAGGGAATGCAATCTGATATCTCAGCCTTGAACTAGGCTTGAAACAATTCTGCAAGAATATTGATCTGCTTCCCAAGGGAAATTCTCCTCCAACAATTCGCACAAGATAAATCCTCTTGCTTGTTCCTCTCACAAGCTCTCTTGCTCGCAAACTCATGTCAAGAATTGAATGATCAATTGTGTGCCTTCGATCTCCTTATAAGCTTTTCGATTAGGCTATGTTTAGTGAGTTTCTTAAATTAGGAGTTGAAGTGGAGCTTTTCTAGTTGACAAAAGTCAACACACTTAGTTAACTGGATCGTCCTAAATTTTGGAGTCTAACTCCACTTGTTCACTTAGTTCCCAATTTAACTCACACTAGAAGGCAATTAACTTAGTCTTGCACAACCTCACACTAGTCAAACTGCTTCTTGAACTCGTCCTCATCACTGGAACTCCTGCATGATTAAGAAGATCACAAATTTGATTCCTTGAATAAGGCACAAATCAAGGAATCCATTCCTTCACTATTTTCAATAGGCAGAGGAGACTATGAAGAGACAATTGCTCTAGTCGCCGATACACTTCGATTAAAACTATTATTTCTAATGCTTTTATTATGGGTTGGAAATTGCATCAAATGGATGCGAAAACTGTGTTCCTCAATGGAATGATTGAGGAAGAAGTGTACATAGAGAAACTTCAGGGCTTTGAGGTACATGAGAAGAAGTATCATGTCTGCAGACTGAATAAGGCTTTGTACAAACTCAAGCAGGAACCTCAGGCTTGGTATTCTAGGATTGGTGGATACCTGATGAGTCTTGGTTTCACCAAGAGTGATGTTGATCCCAATCTTTCCTACAAGGTTGTTAAAGGTGAGCCTGTGATCTTGTTGTTATATGTTGATGACTTGTTTTTGACAAGAGCAGAAAATCTCATTGATCAGTGTAAAAGGGAGTTGACCTCTGAGTTCGAGATGAAGGATCGAGGTTTGATGCATTACCTCTTAGGATTAGAAGTGTGGCAAACTCTAGGTGAAATCTTCTTTGGTGAAGGGAAGTATATTATTATGATCCTTTAGAGATTTGGGATGATGGACTGCAAGTCCATGGCCACTCCCATGGTGACCAATCTAAAGAAGCTAAGAGCCTCTGATTCAAATTTGGTGGATCCCTCTATGTATCGACAGTTGATCGGATTCTCAATGTATCTGGTTAATACCAAACATAATATTTGCTTTGCAGTGAACACTATGAGCCAGTTCATGGTGGAACCTAGACATGTACATTGGATTGTGGCAAAGCATGTGTTGAGAAACCTGCATAGTAGAATCAGTTATGGATTGAGATATGTCTCAAATGAGGAAGTACAGTCACGGGGATACACAAATTTTGATTGGGCAGGAAATTTCGAAGACAGGAAGAGCACATCAAGATGTTGCTTCTGTTTGGGTTCTGTTATGATACCATGGATGAGCAAGAAGCAAACATTTGTCGCACTTAACACTATAGAAGCTAAGTATATTACAAATAGTTTGGCGAGTTGTGAAGCAATGTGGCTTCAAAAGTTGCTTGCAGGATTGTTTGATCAGGTGTTGGAGACGACCATGATACATTGTGACAATCAAAGTTGTGCGAAGCTTTCGAAAAATCAAGTTTTCCATTACAAGTTGAAGCACATTAAGATTAAGTACCATTGAATCTGAGACATGGTACAAAAAGGAGCAGTGAGGCTCCAATACATTTCTATGGACAAGTATGTTAATGACATTCTCACAAAGCCTCTATTTCGGATGAAGTTTGTATTACTTCAAGGACAAGCTTGGATTTGGTTGAGAATGCCTCTCTCATTGAGAGGGAGTGTTGATGTTGTAGCATCAGGGCAGACATTCTCCCTAGGTCAAGGATATTGACTAGGTGCCATGTAATGTGGCTAGGGAGAATGGCCCAGGAAGCATCAAGGCCCAGACTACTCCCCAATCAAAAGGTTTTGACCATATTGGCAAGGGTTACTTAGATAGTGGGTAGAGTGCGTGCCTCAAAGCATCGAGCAAGTATTTTTACCATTTAAGTGTTATGTGATGACATGGGGGAATGGTAACCATTAAGTCAGGGAGAATTGACCTAGTTCTAAGTGACGACTTGGTTGGTTGGTGACCCAGGACTAGTTTTGTTTTTTACCCCGATGAAGGGGTACCTAACCATATCGAGAAAGGGTATTTAGCTATTGGGTGACTAGATCCTTTGCATGATGTTGATGCAGGATGCTTTCCATGTGGTTCTGGAATAGAACATGAAGTAATGGATACATTAACATAGCAGGCTCATTCAATCTTTTCTTGGAATGGAGAAATTTTTCAGCTAAGCGGGCATCTGAGGAAGTCAAAGTGAATACCTCCCTAGCTAAAAGGGAGTGTTGATTTCTTGGGTAGTTACGGGAGGTATTCCCCAGCTACACAAGTTTAAAGAAAGAAAGAAAGAAAATTTAATTTAATTTTAAATTTAATTTGCAAAGAGACATCCATCTTAAGCACCCTAAAATCACTATAAAAAGACACTTGAACTTCCCATTTTCATACACACTCATCACTCACATTTTTTTCTCTCTCACACGTCGGAACTGGAAGTAATCTGAGGAAGAGGCTGAAGTTTCTAAGGAGTAGAATTTTTAAGACAATCAATGTTTGACCAATTGAATTTTCGAAGTTTAATTACTTAATGATGTTCAAGAGTGTGTTAAAGTAATATCATATATCATTGGAAGTAATTATTAGTTGCAAAAAATTGTGCTCGTCTAATTAGCACTAGAAAATCAATAATAAGGAACAAGAATAATAGATAGTTATTCAATTTAAAGCAACCAAGGCGCTTGGTTTTCGTCGAAAGTTGTTTAGTCAGCTTTCCCCTCCCAAAAAGCTCACTTAAGAGATTTTGAAGCCTACTAAATTGAAGGGAAAGCGCTATCTCTCTTTCCTTAGCCCACTAGGAAAACACTATCTCTCTTTCCTTGGCCTACTACAAGAAAGCACCTCTCTCTCTCTCTCTCTCTCTCTCTCTCTCTCTATATATATATATATATATATATCCCCACCATGCAATGTTTGGCTCAAGTTCCATACCCCCTTATGCTTGGGTTTGAATCAAGTTGCTCGAATGTTTGCTTGACAAATCATAATACCCTTTGGGATTTTGAGACCACAAACTAGATGCGTTAGATGTTGCTAGCTCATCAGAAGTACTTGATATCATCTAGCAAACCGGTTATCAAAGATATAGGAGGGCAGATTTCTTCTGAAGAGTTGTATAAGTTGAATACTAACATGCAAGGCCCTGTGTGGCAAGATTAGGGATGGAAATTAGGGAAGCAAATCAACCAGTATGATACTATCTAATACTAGAAGCATGCATTATCTCCTATACTGAATACTAGATGGATGTCATGTGATTTGGAGGATTGACAGACTTGCGAGTTGCACAGTGTTTGGTCACCCCACCTCATCTATAAGCTCCAGGTTTTTCTTAGCTCGATGTTTACCAAGGGCTATCATCTAAAGCCTGCCTTGCTAAGAGTGGGTTGACAGATGGTCCTTTCCTTTCTTGCAGCCAACCAAAAACAGTGAACCACATCTTATGGGAGTGCATGTTTGCTAAAAACTACTTGTAATATTCCTAATTAGCATTGCTAATTGGAATATTTCATTTTTGTTTAATTTTGCCGCTTTAGCTAGAAATAATAAATAAAGTGAGAAATAAGAGGGGTCACCTCACTTTAGTCACCTCACTTTATAAAATAAAGTGTTTTTCCTAGTTGATTGACGTTATAACTTAGAGAGGGGGCCTTGGGGGTCCACATGAGTATGAGGGGGAGGCATCAGGCTGACCCAAGGTTAACTGCGTAGGCCAAGGAGAGTGAAGGACGCAGTCAAGGTTTTGGAGGGAGTTTAGCACTATAAAAGGTGGGGTTCTCACCTCATTTTGGCATGCATGATTTGATATTGATATTGAGAGCTACACTCCTGTCTGCTTCAGCACGCCGGTTGTTTAGTCGGTCTGCAGCACTGTTTAGTGCAACCGAGTGTCTCCGTTCGGAGATCTCACCCTTAGCCTCGGGGGACTTCGAGTGCCTGCCCTGGTAAGGTTATTTTCTTGGTATCACCCTTAGCCTCGGGGGACTTCGAGTGCCTGCCCTGGTAAGGTTATTTTCTGAGCATCATCCTTCAGTTTCAGTGGTAATTAGCAGCAGTTTCTGGTGGAGATTTTGGAGAGGAGAAAACCCCCTTCTTGAGGCTGCGCAGATCCAGGAGATAGGACGCTGATCCAGAGGGGAAGGACGCAGATTCAGTAGGAGGACTCAGATCTGAGTAGTGAGGACGCAGATCCAGAGAGAGGACGCAGATCTGGAAAGTTAGCATCTGATTCACCCCTTGAGGACGCGTATCCGAGGAGATAGCTGCGGCATCCGGGGGCTCTAGATCCGGAGAGGCTGCATCGCATCCAGCCTTGGAGGACGTTGTGATCCGAGGAGATATTGCGCATCCAGCCTAGATCTGGAGAGTTAGCATCAGATCCAGCCTTGGAGGACGCAGATCTGAGGAGATATTGGCAGATCCAGCTTAGATCTGGAGAGATAACATCAGATCCAGCCCTGGAGGACACAGATCTGAGGAGATATTGGGGCAGATCCAGCTTAGATCTGGAGAGATAACATCAGATCCAGCCTTGGAGGACGCAGATCTGAGGAGATATTGGCAGATCTAGCCTAGATCTGGATAGATAGCAGCAGATCTAGCCTTGGAGGACGCAGATCCGGAGTGATAGGACGCAGATCTGGATAGGGAGGACTCAGATCCAGCAGATCTGGGCAGAGAGGACGCAGATCCAGTCAGGGAGGACGCTGATCTGATGAGCAGAGTCTTGTGTGAGGGGTTTGGCAGCGTTTTTCAGTGTTTCCAGCCTTGAGGCGCTGATCATCTCATCTGGAGGATTTGTGGCCAGCATTTCATCTGTCTTCTGCGCTGTCACTAGCAGAGACAGCGTTTTTATTGGTGAGGGTTTGATTGGTGGTGGAGCATCAGTTTCACATTCACTGGGGTTTGTTGGAGGATTGAGATCAGCCATCTTTCTTGTCTGCAGCTCATAGTTCCAGTGCATTCCAGCAGCAGTTCTTCATAGCAGATCTTTAGCCAGCTAGGACGCTGTCCATATCTGCAGCCATTATTTGTTCTGAGAGGGTCTCCACTTGCCTAGGGCAAGGATAGGTGCACTCATTCTGATTGTCTTGTATTCCTATCTATGTATTCTCAGATTAATAAAATGGCTTAGTGTTCTGGCATTCTATGTGTACTTGTCCCATTATCTGGTTCCAGCGTTTGTTTTATATCTGTCTGGCATATTTCTGTGTATTACTGGTTATTTCCCTTTGGGGATATTACACTACTAGAGAAATATTCAAAATAGACACTCAGTTTTGTTTCAGGGACAGCTTCATTAGTGAGCAGCATTCTTCGGCGATTCTTATCCCATAGTGTTAAATTTAGATAACCATGGTGTGTTCTATGCTCAATGCAAATTTACTTCAATCTTTCTTAAGCCCAATTCAAATTAGCAATCACATAAACATGAAATTAAAATGTTGATAGAACACAATAATAGATCAACAGAAGACAAGCCAATAATATAGATCAGATTTACAATTCTTGTCTAGCAAAGATATAGGATATGGTGCGTTACGACAATCAACAGGATGCTTCAGCCAGTAAAGACATTCTAGATCAGCCAACCTTCCAAATGTCACACCCACAGCCCTCAAAGACAACTCATCACAAGTCAACGTTGGTCAACCAAAAGTCAACGCAGAAAATTCAATGCATGACAGCAACAGAAAGTCAACGTTGTAGATTAGGGCTTTGGTCAAACAACTCCTTTTCCCTCGATTTTTGTGCCCAGCAATAAGACCGCTCAAAATCAGAATTTTGGCAAAGTTTTGAGGTCAAACGACCAAGGGTTGACCACGGTCAACATTCGTCAATGCTTTTGCAATTCAGCCCTAAACATATCTGCAGAAAAAAAAGCTCCTTCAGCTCCGCACGTGTGAAGGGAAGAGGCCTCCAAAGGCTATCGATCACAATGAGAGATGAGCGATGAGCTAATGAGCAAATGACCTCCAAGTCTCTCCAATTTATATCCATCAGTGAGGGTGTGTGACACATGTATTAGGCATGTGAGCCTACATCACAAATCTGGCCGACCTTGCACATGTGTGGAAAACAAATTCAAAATATATGTTCTTCTTATCTAAACAAGATGATCTTTAGATCAATCTTGCACCTCTCCAAAATAGGAATCCAACAAAAATATGACCATCATCATATGAGCAGTGCAACATGGAGTTTGGACCTAGTTGTCCAAAATTAACACTCCCTCTCAACTAGGGAGAACTCCATATGTCCACAAGTGCCATCCATCAGTACCATTGTGTACTTTCATCTAACATCAAGCGTCATCCTGTCATAACTTGCTTTGTTGGCTCTCGTTCTCAGATAGAACAAAAAGGTGAGTCACAAAGACATCACACTTCGCTGACCCGAAATCAGCTTAGAGGTTAAAACCTCTCTTGGACTCAAAAGAGTCTCATACTAACCCGAAGTTAGTTTACTAACGTGAAGTCAATTTAGAGGTAAGAACCTCATCAGACTTCATCCCAGATCAAGGTGTTGGATACGTGCCATCCTAGACATAGAGAGTATGGCTATCTTTGATGCGTCCATCGGTCTTGCTATTGGTCTCTATCCACATTTCCCACCTCATTGGCCAAATGAGAGGTACTTCCCATGAGTCCAAAACTCCATGGGTAGGATGCGTGCGGAGCATAGATCAAAGAGAGGTTATCCAACTCAATATCACAACGGTGGGGCAGAAGCAGAACAAGGTTCGACAAGCCTAGCCTCGTGTGTGCTTATAGCTCCAAGAAGATATCCCCAAGCCCCCTGGAGCTCCTAGAGCTCATAGTCCAATAGTCAACTCAAGCAGGAACCTCATAATAGGGTCTTTCCACGATTCCAAACTTCTCACGGAAGGTCTTCCCCAGGGGCTTCGTGAGAATATCCGCGACCTACTCATCAGTTCCTATATGATCGAGCCTTACGGCGCCTCGCTGTACCATATCCCGGATAAAGTGGTACCTGATATCAATATGCTTGGAGCAATCGTGGAACACGGGATTCTCAGAAAGACGAATCCCACTCTGGTTATCGCAAAGGAAAACGGTGGTATCTAGCACATGCCCAAACAGCTCACTGAAGAGCTTTCGCAACCAAACAGCTTCACAATAGGCCATACTCACTGCAATGTTTTCGGCCTCAACAGTGCTCAAAACCACCGACTTCTGCTTCCTGCTCATCCAAGATATCGAAGCAAAACCCAAGGTGAAGCAACATCCAGATGTGCTCTTGCGATCCACCACACTGCCAGCCCAATCGACATCAGTATATCCATGGAGTCTCAAACTTCCAACAGTGTATCTCAGCCCATGGTTGATTGTGCCTCGAAGATATCTCAATAGATTCTTGGCACCAATCCAGTGAATGTGATGAGGATCAACCATATGTTGACTCAAAGTGTTCATGACAAAACATACATCCGGACAGGAGTTCACTAGGAACATCAGGGCCCCCACGAGTTGTCGAAGTTGTCGATACTCGGTAAGATTTGCTAGCATGGGCCCAACAGCGTTTCCACACAACTTCTTCTAGTTGAGTTCCATCGATATCGACACAGACTTACAGTCCACCATACCAAATTTCTTCAGCAGCTTCACGACATATATTCCTTGAGAAGGAAAAATCGTGCCTGGCCTCTGCCAGACCTCCAAGCCTAGGAAGTAATGCATCAGTCCTAGGTCTTTCATCTCAAATTCGGAAGCTATCTCCCTCTTACACTGATGAATGAGAGGGTCAGCACCTGTCAGGAAGAGATCATCCACATAGAGAACCAGAATGAGAGGCCTTTCTCTATCAACCTTAAAATAAAGGTTTGGATCAACATTACTTCGAGTGAAGCCCAGCTTCATCAAGTAGCTATCTATCCTCTCGTACGAAGCCCTGGGAGCTTGCTTTAACCCATAGAGGGCCTTCTTCAACCTGCACACATGGGTGTCTCTATCTCGGACTTCAACCCCAGAGGTTGCTCCACATACACCTCTTCCTTTATAGAACCATGCAGAAAAGAGGTCTTCACATCCATCTGATGGAGACTCCATCCTTGCGTTGCAGCAAGGGCAATAATAGATCGAATGGTGGTATAGTGGGCCACAGGTGCAAATATATCATCATAATCTATGCCTTCTTTTTTAGAGAAGCCTTGGGCAACAAATCTTGCCTTGTATTTTTCAGCACTTCCATCAGATCCATGCTTCATCTTATAGAGCCATTTCGAGGTGACAACAGATTTGTCCTCCGGTCTTGGGACCACTTCCCAGACATCATTTTTCATAATGGACTCATATTCTTCGTGCATAGTGTTGTCGCACAAAATGTCTAGGCACTGCGACAACGACTCATATCGGGGCCGTCACCCTGATCCCCAATCTCTCTATATAAGTTGTCTCCTTGCAGACTAAGGGAGGTAGACCCTAATGAAATGGAAAAAAAGAAAACTAGTTGGAAACCAACCAATTTGGGAGACACAGTCAAACGACCAAGTACTTGTTTAAGATTTAACGAGATTTAACAGATTTTATTAGATTAAAAGTTTGAAAACAATGCCTTATGGAGTCAATTATCCTGTTATGAAATTAGGATCAAGTAGCTGATAGATAACTGCTGCTAGAATGGACAACTATCTTGTTATGAAATGCAAATCCAATCTTGAAAATGCAAACGCATGAGGTGAACGAAATGAAATAAAATGCTTAAGCCACAATTATCTATGAGATGATTACCACATTATTTCAATTGCTCAAGTAAATGTTCAATTCACCAAATTGAAAGATAAGCTTTTCAACAATGTATTCAAAGTATAACTTCCAATCAATCGTAAGCTTATTATTCTAGTGTAATTATAGCTCAAAGAGAACAAAATATCTTCAGAACTTTTCAACTTCACCCTCAGGAAAACGCATTAAACACATAACATTTACTTGAAAAACTCTCAATGTTTATCATGCAATGTTAAATCAAGCAAATTTAAACCATGGCTATAGCGAATTAATCAACATAATATCTCAATAGAAATTAAGCCTGAAATATTTCAAAACCCCATGCGCAAGTACGCATTTAAAACCATGAAAGACGATACTATGAAAGAGCAAGGAATTAAAATGCCTAGAATTTCCAAATTTGAATGATTTTCTAAATTTAACTAGTACTGAAATATTTAAAAAATTTCTATAGTCAAACCTTAGAGATGTAAAAAAAAAAATTCCGCTTGACTAAAAAAAAATTTATTTAACGCTTGAGACACTTACAAAAAAAAAAAAAAATGAGTCATCCACAAATTTGAAAAAAATTTTAATTTTTTGAAAAATTTCATAAAAGCTAAAAAAAATAATTTTTCCTTTTTTATATTTTTTTATTTTTTTTAATTTTTAGTTTTATTTTTACCCTAAGAAAACAAAGTTAAAAGATCTAAAAAAAATTATAACTTTTTTAAATTTTTTGATTTATTTTTTAAAGTTTTATAAAACCTAAAAAAGTAGGAAATAAAAATTTCAAACAAACTTTATACAAGTGAATAAAAGAAAATGAAATGTAAATGAAAATCTAAACTAAACTAACCTAAACTTTAAAAAAAAAACAAAAATTAAAATAAAACGTGACTTTGTATTGTGCGTAGGTGGAGCAAGAGCAATGGAGGCGACAAAGTCAGCGTGGAGAAGCCGCGGGAAAGGGAGCAACCAACAGAGAGGGGGAGAGACACATGAAGGTTGCGGATGGACAGACAACGAGCCGACAATGAGGATGGTCGATGGAAATATGCGATGGAGGAGATGGCAGCCGCGGGTGGAAGAGGAAACGCACGAGGAGCAGAGTTAAGGCAGCGAGGAGAGGGCAGCGTAAAAACTAGTCGATGGGAGGAAAGCGTGAGGAAATAGAGCACGAAAGCAGCGAGAAGGGGTCGAGGAAGATGGCGGCAGCGTGGAGGAAGATGCAGCGAGGATCAGCAAGGAGGTATAGCGGAAGGAAAGGGACGCGAGCTGGATGAAATGGATGAGTGTGGAAGCAAGACTGTGTGAAGGTGCAGATGGCAGCCGGCAGGCAACAAAAATGAGGGAGCCGACTAGAAGAGTTGCGAGGGCAGCGTAAAGGAAAAGGAAGTTGGGCAGCGAATAAAGAAAACGCCAGGGATGAAGGGTGGATTAGCATACACATTGGTGTGCAAAATTTTAAAAAAAAACAAACAAACAAACAAACCAAAAAAAAACAAAAAAACAAAAAAAACCTTGCCCAGAAATCTGCTTTAACTAGCAAACTCAGATGTAAAATTCGGATTTAAACAAATACACCTGAAATTTGTACTTTGAGGCAAGATCCCTCCTGGATTTGCAAACAAATCTGATCCTGAGACCAGATCTTACCCTCAAGGGCCTAGATCTGGCTCAAATCTGAAAATTTTTCTGAAAATCTCCCAATGTAACCTGCACAAAACTAGAAAACAATAACCTAGAAACCCAATATATGCACAAAAAATAAAAAAACCCCAAAACCTCAGTGAGTGAAACAATTAATGATACTTACAAATCTACAATGCTATTTTATAGATATGTTAGATCAAAGCCCTCCATGGCCAAATTTAAACCAGTTAGCACAATTTAAAAAGAGAGATTAAGAGGCACAAGCCCTAGAAAAACCCTGCAAAAAATAGAATTTAAGATAAGCCTAGGGAATTAGATCTGGAGGGCTCTTAAGATCTTATTTCCTTGGGAGTCAGCTGGTCCAGCCGAGGACTTCCCGAAACGCCCAATTCTAAATCCGAAAGATTTATGCACACTTGAAGTTAAACCGTTGAATCAATAGAGAAATAAGATAAAAAATAAAATTTCCAAGATTCAGAGATACCTGCTAAATCAATCTAATTACTATTCTTACCCTAAATCCAGTAACCTAAGAAAGATACATGTGCAATAGATTACTCTACAAGAGCCATTAATTAACAATTCATTGAAATAATCACCAGCAGAATATAAAGAACAAGTTTACCATAAAATGTTGAAGAGAAACACGACCATCAAATAAAACCCCAAAGACTTTGTTTGTATTATTCCAGAAAGTATTACAGGAGAGCTTCAAGAGCAGGTACACGATCAAAAGATCGGATCAAAAAATCAGACTGACACTAACCTCTAATTTATAAGTAAAATCTCTAACGGCTAGTTTGCTTGATCCCCGACAAAGTAATCTCGACCGTCGAAAAGGATTTGATTATCTTTTAATCTCGTCTGTCGAAATTATCATTTTTTGAGGAATTTTGAATTTTTCAATTAATTCCCTTTTAATTAACTCAAAAAATTGACTTTGACTTAACTACGAAGGCCCAAGGGTCCAAAATTCCTCAAAATTTTTGATATTCCCTTGGCACTAAGAAACCGGATTCGCTGGTCTGAGCCATCGTGTCCCAAATCCATCAAATCGGACACGATTCTGTCGGATTCCTGTCCAGTGGATCGTGTCCGTACAGGACACGTCGTGTCCCGATCGTGTCTTGCACGGACACGATCGTGTCCCGATCTGGCGGACACGACCGACAAAGAAAATCCCTCCATAGCTTTTAAAAAGGGCGTTTGGCCTCTCATTTCTCACTTTGTGCATGCATGTCTTTGTATTTGGCCTCTCATTTCTCACTTTGTGCACGCTTGAGGCAGCTCTGCTTGCCCATAAACAGGGAACAAAAATGCTCTAGATGCATTAACAAATCTACAACAAAAAAATTTCAAACTTGCATCAGTGAAATGTGTGAACTAAAAACAAAGGCACAACCTATACAACACCTCACTCACACATGGGGTGTGTCACTTTGAGAATCTACACCTGCAAAAGTACATTCAGTTGTCTCTATTTTCAATGAGAAAAATAGACCCTTTGAATAGAGTACTATTAGTCTTTTAAACATAGACAGAGGTTGGAGTTGCTAGAATACCATTTGCACGTCATTAAGCAGAAGAAAAGTCTTCACTATATTCACGACATGTGGCCCCATGTGTATCAATGTATCATGTATATTAAATCTTTGTAAAACTTGCATCTAGATGAAAATCTATGTTTCAATCAATGAATTTGTATGAATTTGTGTAAGAAATATCTAATTTTTAATATATATATATATATATATATAATGTGTCCAGACGTGTCCTGTTATGAGGGTCACCGTGTCCTGAATCCAACACTCAAATCCGCGTGTCCATCGTGTCCCATGTCCCTGTGTCAGGTGACTTAGCCTGGGACCTTTAAAAATTATTTTTTAGAGACCCACGAATTTTTCCTTTAAAGAATTTAATTTGACCTAGGACATAAAATTAAAATAAATTTCTGGCTTAGGATTTTTTAATTTAATTTGGCCAGAAAATTTAATTAATTGACTCATGAGGGGATTAATTATTTTCCAACCCACTTTACATAAGATTAATACATTAAACCATGAGGGGAACACCCGTTCGCAACCGACCCAAAATAATCTACCCAATTCTGTGACTCAAAATATGATCCAGTAGAAGTAGCAATCTGTAATAAAATGATCTGGCTAATTAGCTAGGATCATTCCTAGATTATTTTACAAAGACTCAATAAAAAACACTAGGACTCACTTAGTATCTTGACGACAAAATCCACCCTAGCTTTGGGGTGAGGCTGCAGGGAAAAAACTCTGCCGATCATTTGTGTCAAGAAACACAAATTAATCAGTGAGACGAAAAACCTCCAAGGATAGAAATCGTCACCAAAATACTAGGCTTACATAGGTTGTTACATAGATGATGGTCTTACTGAGATCATTTACATTATAGACATATAGAATGGGTTTACATCTTTTACAGCACTGTCGACTGATGATGAAATCTGAATGGTGTGTACTGCTACGAGGTCGTTGACACAGAGTGGTCAACACATAGCATCCTTCCAAACTTGATGCTTTACGGCTTCTTCAAATGATCCAGGCTCAGATTGTACAATCGTACTCATGGCTGCTAGATACCCTTGGTATCTCTTCGGCTTCTTTCTTTCACAGAATGTCCCCCTTGGGGCAATATGTCTCTCGACATCTGTGAGAGTATCCCTGAGCCATGAGGGTCTTCTCTTATTTAAAGGAGGTGGATCAATAGGATCCATAGGTCCTTCAATATCGGGCATCAGTTCATCCTTCGGCTCTTCCTGCTTTCCTGCTTCTTCATCTTCTTTGTCTTCCTTGGAGCTAGGAAGATTTCTCACTTCCTTGATGGCAACATCTTCATCGAAGGTGACATCATGGCATATCTCCACTTCTCTTTGACGAGGCACATAGATTCTATATGCCTTCGAAGTTTCACTCTAGCCCACAAACATTCCCTTCTTTCCAGAAGCATTCAGCTTGCTTCTCTTTTCTTTCGGCACTTGAAAGTAAACAGGACAACCAAAAACTCTAAAATGAGAAACATAAGGTTTCTTACCAGAGAAGACTTCTTTAGGAATTTTGGAGTCCAAAGCGGAATGCGGGCATCTATTTTGAACGTACACAGCAGTGTTCGCAACTTCTCCCCATAGAAACTTCAGAAGACCTTGGTCAATAGCATGGCGCAGGCAGCTTCCACAATGGTCCTATTCTTTCTTTCAGCAACACCGTTTTGCTCAGGAGTATACGCAATTGTGGTCTCCCTCTTAATGCCAGCTTCTCTGCAAAAGTCGTTGAATTCATTTGACTCATACTCGGTCCCATTATCGGTCCTCAAAACTTTGATTCTCTTCCCGGTTTGATTTTCCACCAAGGCCTTGAAGGTACGAAACCATTTGAATGTTTCGTCCTTTTTCAAAAAAAATATATGCAGGTCTTGAGGGAGAAGTCATCTGTAAAAATCATGTAATAGGAACATCCTCCCAAGGATGTCACGGGAAGCATACCAGATAAGTCAAAATGTATCAACTGCAAGATATCAGTTGTCTTTGTGACACTTGAGGGGAACAGTCCCCTTGTATGCTTCCCTTCGATACAACCCTAACATATACCTTCATGATAATCTCTAGATTTGGGCATCCCTGTCACCACCTTCCTTGCTTCGGGAAGGGCTTTATAATGAAGGTGTGCAAACCTCCATGCCATAACTCTGTTTGAAGAGTTGTATCACATGACATAGTCCCCAATGGAATTCCTCCAACCTAGTAGAGAGTAGCAACTCTAAAACCAATAGTAAGAGCTTCTGTGAAGTTCTTCTTCCAGATACGTACCTTTCCATCAACGAAATCCACCTTGAACCCTTCGTCTTCCATTGTCGAAATGGACACAACGTTCTTCTTCAAATCAGGTACGTACAACACATCTTGTAAACGGAGGACTTGACCTTGAGATAGATGAAGGGTCACAGTCCTTGTCCCCCTTTCACGGGATAGGTGGCATTATCTCCGAGGATAATTTCCAGATTAGTATCATTCTCAATCAAATCAAGGAGGACTTCTTTATAACCAGTGAGGTGCCTTGAAGCACCACTATCAATCAACCCGACATCCAAGGTGTCGGGAGGAGATGCAGTAGAGAGGGCAGATACAAGAATAAATTCATTTTTCTTATTATCAACAACATTAGACTCATCGTACCTGGAATTTCTTGACCTCTTGAAAGGTTGCCCATTTCCACTATGATTAGAGGGAGCCTTCCTTTTTCCTTTGAACCTGTTGTTCCTTCCATTCCCCCTAGAGTTGCTGTTGTCATCATCCCTGGGAAAGTCCCTTCTGTTAGGGCACTCTCTTGCATAGTGACCAGTCTTGTTACAAGTGTAACATCTTCCCTTCCTTCCTTTGGGCTCTGCTCTTCCATGGTTTTGATTTCTCGGACCACCATTGTTTTTCTCCTTTGCATGAGTGGCGGAGGTAGTGGGGTCACTTCCATTTCCATTAGAGGGATAATCTCTCTCAATCATTCTTGTCTCCTCTTGAGTGCATCTCGTCAATATTTCATCGAAACCAGGAATCACGTTATTATTAAGAAAAATAGTATTGAATACATACCAATCACGGGGGAGACCTCCAAGTGCAATAAGAATCATCTCTCGATCAGCTATTGCTTCCCCAATAGCTAGGAGGTTATTCCTGATTTCAATGAGCCTCATAAAATAGGATTGAATAGATTCATCCTTACCCTTCTTGATATTCTTCGATTGATTCTTGAAGAAAAGAATTTGATTAGCATTGCTAGCCCTGAACAAGCTAACCAGCTTATCATACATCTCTTTAGATGCACTCAGCTCAGAAATGTAAGCAACCAAGTGCTTAGGAATAGAATCCCGGATAATCATCTTTGCTTTGATTTCCCACTTTCTATACTTCATCTTAGTGGCAGCAGCTGCATTTGATGGAGGTTCTTGAATCTTCCCCTGCACATAGTCCATGACATCTTGATCTTCTAATACCAAATCCAAGGACATCTTCCATGCATGATAATCAGACTTATCAGTCAATTTATCATCAGCCTTGAAACCATTGTAGGTTGAGGAGGCCATCTATCCTTGATAGGATATCCTCTTCGCTTATTGCTTCTTACACTAGCTTGGACTTTGTCTTCACCTCAGCTCTGATACCATGTTAAATTTAGATAACCATGGTGTGTTCTATGCTCAATGCAAATTTACTTCAATCTTTCTTAGGCCCAATACAAATTAGTAATCACATAAACATGAAAGTAAAATGCTGATAGAACACAATAATAGATCAACAGAAGACAAGCCAATAATATAGATCAGATTTACAATTCTTCTTGTCCAACAAAGATATAGGATATGGTGCGTTACGGCAGTGAACAAGATGCTTCAGCGAGCAAAGCCTTTATAGATCAGCCAACCTTCCAAGTGTCAAACGCACAGCCCTCAAAGACAGCTCATCACAAGTCAACGATGGTCAACCAAAAGTCAACGCAGGATAGGAAGAGAAAGTCAACGCTGCAAATTAGGGCTTTGGTCGAATAGCTCCTTCTCCCTCGATTTTTATGCCCAGCAGTACGGCCTCTCAAATTCGGAATTTTGGCAGAGTTTTGAGGTCAAACGACCAAGGGTTGACCACGATCAACATTGGTCAACGTTTTGCAATTCAACCCTAAACATATCCGCAAAAAAAAGCTCCTTCAGCTCTGCACATGTGAAGGGAAGAGGCCTCCAAACGCTATCGATCACAATGAGAGATTTGTGAAGGGAAGAGGCCTCCAAAGGCTATCGATCACAATGAGAGATGTGTGATGAGTTGATGAGCAAATGACCTCCAAGTGCTCCTTCATCTCTGCATGTGTGAAGGAAAGAGGCCTATAAAGGCTATCGATCACAATGAGAGATGTGTGATGAGTTGATGAGCAAATGACCTCCAAGTCTCACCAATTTATATCCATCAGTGAGGGTGTGTGACACATCTATTAGGCATGTGAGCCTACATTACAAATCTCGCTGACCTTGCACATGTGTGGAAAATAAATTCAAAATATATGTTCTGCTCATCCAAACAAGATCTTTAGATCAATCTTGCACCTCTCCGAAAGAGGAATCCAACAAAAAAATATGACCATCATCATATGAACATTGCAACATGGAGTTTGGACCTAGTTGTCCAAAATTAACACAGTAATTTATTCCCTTCGTTGTCATTTGATTATGTCTTCAAATCACTGCATTATTTACCATCTGGAAGTTATTGTATCTATATGTCTTTTCCAATGAGGTTAGTTCAGTACAATCCTTTTTTCATTCTTTGTGGGAAGAGATATGTATCAAATTGTCTGCCAAAGGTTACCTTTTGATGAAAAATGCCAAAGAGTTAGATGCTCTAGCTTACTGTAATTTGATTCCTGCTTTAGAAGCATTAAAGAAGAGAATATAAGACTCCATTATTTTAATATTCCATACTAATTAATTGGCCAAGGGAGGATGAAGTAGCCTATGCAATGTTGATTTTTGGTAGTTGTGGTCGATATTCAAGTCAGCCAAATTAAAAGAAAGAAAAATTTTATGTATAAGTTCATATAAGCTCCAAAAAGTCAGGTCGACTCCATCATGCGAATGGGTCTGACCCTTAGTCAAAACCCACCTACTTTGACCACTATATATTCACATTCGACCTCCTTCATTTGGCATCAATTCAGATCATCACAACCACATATGTTTTATGTTCACATGTGCGAAGGAGAAGGAGAAGAAGACCGAAGTCTTCTGAAGTTTGTCCAAGCTCATTTGGAGACTATTGACCAGCATTGACCTTATCTGTTTGACCGAGTTTCGGGTAGAGTTTGACCGAGACTTTCTAGGCAGTTTGACTAAAATTCAGAGCAGTCTGTTTAACCTCCGTTTGACCGAAACTATGTTCTGTTCGACCAAAATTATTTGAGGCAGTTTTGACAGCAGTTTGACTAAACAATTCGACCAAATTTCTGAGGCAATTCACCGAGCTTCCGAGCAACAACAGGAGGACTAAATTCAACTTGTTTGACTCATGGTTGACTGAATTTGTGGGCAGCTGTAGAAGGCCGAACTTAGGCCAGGTTTGCCCTGCATTGGATTTTGTGGTCTGCTTGACCAAATTTGATTGGAAAAATCAGATGGTACTTTTGTTGAATTGAATAATTTCTCCTAGAAAAGATTGTTGAGTTTTCTCCCGAATTTGAGTTTCCCAGGTGAAAAATTTTGGTGTCTACTGTGCATGATTGTTTTACAGTGATCTTTAATGGAATGTTACCTTTGATGAGGATGCAGCCTACTGGAGATCCAAAGGATCTCACATGGATATGGATGATGAGGAGCAGGACGCTCCCAAGGATGTGGGTTCAGGTCCTTCCACACCATTGGAACATCCTTTAGATGATCGGGAAGAGCCAGAAGGGCCCATTGAGCCAATGGACCCACCTGTAGTCATTGTTCCAAAATCCAAGAAGAGACCAGCATGGCTTCATAGTACATTGCAGGATGCAGAAGGGCATGCAGATCCACTTGGCACTTTCAAGGAAAGCCAACATCCTAAGAACTACTCAGGATATGCCATGATGGAGGAATATCAGTTCATCATGAATAATGAGGTGTGGGAAATTGTGCCGAGCCCTGAGGGGAAGTCAGCGGTGTCTTCCAAGTGGATCTACAAGATCAAACATGTGGTAGATGGCAACATAGAGAAGTAAAAAGAGAGATTCTTAGCAAGAGGGTTCTCCCAGAAAGAGGGAGAGGACTATGAAGAGAAATTTGCTCCAGTTGCCAGGTACAATTCTATTAGAACTATTATTTCTATTGCTTATATTATGGGATGAAAATTGCATTAGATGGATGTGAAGACCGCTTTCCTCAATGGAGTGATTGAGGAAGAAGTGTACATAGAACAACCTCAAAGCTTTGAGGTACATGAGAGAGAATCTCATGTTTGCAGAACTAAGAATGTTGATTTTTTGTGGTCTTCTTAACTGAAAATTACTTCTAATGATATTCATTTAAATTTACTTGAATTCAAATTTATCATTAAGCAATTACACAGAAGATCATCAACAATAAAATAAGAATGACAATAAGAGACAACCACACGAAACATAAAGCATTTTACCCTAGTAAAACCCGCAAGGGAAAAACCCAACAACCTTTTTCTTAGAGAAATCACTAAGTTCAACAGAGGTACATCAAGTCATAAAGTCAAAGTGACTAGTAGAACCTGGTCAAACTGCCCCGAAATAGATTTGCCCATATATCGGCCCTCTGCCCAAGATATAGGTCTGCTCCTCTGCTCAAGAACTTCGTTTCCCTCAAAGATTCGGTCTGCTCATCAATTGACTATTTTATGTCACAGAGAATACAATCTTCCTTGGCTTTTGTCTCTTTATCTTGCCTCAAATTTCGTCCCTCTTCCTTGCCTCAGATAATCTGAATTGCCTCAAAACAGATGATAATTGAGTTGCCTTTTTTAGGAGGTCAAAGCCTCTTATTTATACTTGTTTATGAGGTCGAATAGGTGTGTCTAAGAGTGCAAGTCAACCTAAACTTTTGCAAGGCCGACTTTACAATTTGGAGGCAAATACAATATAATTTGAAAATTTAGATTTCCCTCTTTATGAGGTCGACATGAAGAACATGTCGTATATTAATTATTTCAAATACAACAAGGGGCTAAAATATTAATTAGGAAGATCGGCCATAGCTACAAAAATTCAACAGTCCCTCTTAGATAGGGAGGTATTCATAATGACTATCAGATGTTCTCATGTTGACAAAATTCTTTAAGAAAAGGTTATCATTATTAGCATCGTCCAATTACCATAATCTGGTCAAAATTCATGACACATGGTAAAACAAGTTACCATAATTTGGTCAACAACTGTGACACATGGTAATCAATAACATCAATAGATTACCATGTTGTTTTTTTGGGTAGCATCGGATGTGCTTTAGCTCTGAAACTTTGTGGAGGGGCTAGAACACATGAGATCTCCAGGACCCAAAAATCGTTTGGAGAAATTCCACTCAAAGCTTAAGTTATTCAATTAATTAATTATTTTAAATGGAATTTAAATAATTAAAGTAAATTAATTTAAACATGTGGGTGAGAAGCTTCTAAGTGACGAAGATCAAGTCTTTTCTAATCTTGACCATCGATTAGAGATTAGATCACGGGCGTTGATTCATCAACAGGAAAAGTATAAAGGAAGGCTTGAGGGTCAGTAGGAGAACACACACGGAGTCTGAATCTAGAGACCGAATTCTTCTGACGGAGCAGTGCTCGGACGAAGATCAGATCTGAGTGATTCAGTGCAGCAGTGAAGGGCAAAAGTAGTTGTTGGTTGGAGGACCAAGAGCACATTGCAGAGAGGCAGTAGAGACAGGAGAGGAACCAGTGCAGCCACCAGGAGAGGTGACGCAGACCTGAGAGAGGGTGATGCAGGCCCACGCAGGGGTTGCGCAATGGCTCCAAGGGACAGTGCAAAAATTGTTGGAGATCGGGGTTTCTAAACCAGCAGGGTTGAAACTCGATTTTCTGAGAGGCAGATCAGTGTAGAGAAGGGGTGACGCAGTCTTCAGCTAGACCCACGCAAGACTACGCACCTACTGCGCTGAGGCAACTGGGGTTTCACCAGTTTCTAATCTGGATCAGTGGGGACCTGCAGTGTGAGGTAAAACTCACCATTTATTTCTATCTTCCAAGGATATTCTCTATTGGGTGAGCCAGATTATGGCGCCCTAGATGTACTCAGATTATTGTTGCTTAATAATATAAACCCTCAATATTGTTGCACAACATTGGGTTTTTCCAGGGACGTTTGTCCGAAAATAAGTGTGTCCTTTGTCTGAATGTCTCATTTATTTTTCAGCACTTGATCTGTATAGTTGTGTAGGCTACAGTGTATTTACATCAATATTTTCTTGATGTATTCAGAAAATAACCTGTTAATTTAATGAAAACAAGTAGTTAATGTAAATCAAATTTCTACAGTAGGATTTTTGTATGGTTAGATTCAGAAACTTTCACATGGTATCAAAGTTGTTGCAGATCAAGTAGAGTTGAAGCCATCAGCGAAAGGACAAAGAAAAATTTTCTACAGGAAAGCAGTTGTCCTGAGTGACAGCGCTAAACCAGAAAGAGGCAGAGGAAGGGTGACGCAGTCACTAGAGGGGCTCACGCAGAGCCTGCGTCAGCCAACTAGGGTGACGTTGTAGCTGCAGCAGAGGCAGCGCAGTGTTTGTTGGGCCAGCGCAAAGGTTTTGAGCCTCACTCATTCCGTTGTCATGGCTGGAAGAGCAGTACGATTTTCTTTTGGAGTTGCTGGTGGGGCATTGTTTCTGTTGGTGCAAAAAAATGTCTAGTGGGGTAGTGGCAAAGTAGAGGGAAGCAGTTCCTCAAAAGACTTCTTGCCAAGAAGTCTACATCCAGTGTTGATCAGCAGCAAAGAGTGATCGGAGAGGAGTGTTTCAACATCAGTTGGCAGAAGGATTTCGGTAAAGGAAATCGATTTTTAGAGGGAGGTTGTTCCTTAGAGGGTTTCTAGCGCGAAAGAAACTCAGACTCGAGTTTTGCTGGGGCAACAACAAAAGAGGAAGAAGAGAACCAATTCGACATTTTCTTATTGAGCAGAGATGGTCGCACATGCACTGACGGATCAGGACAGGTTGGATGGAGCATCCAACTTTGTCATTTGGAAAGTCAGGATCCTGTCAGTTTTGGATGAACATCGCATCAAGGATCTTGTCTTAAACGCAGTTGTTGTCCATGTTGATGTTGATCCTCTCAAGAAGTACGAGGAGGCTTAAGCGAAGGCAAAACGCATGATCATGGATGGAGTCAAGGATCATGTGATCCCACATATTGCTGAGGAGAACATAGCAAGGGAAATGTGGACTTCCTTGACCACTATGTACTAGGGAACTTCCATCCAGCAAAAAATGTTGCTTGAGAATCACCTGAAACTGTTTCAAATGCAGAAAGGAGAAGAGATCGACCCCTTCCTTATCAAATTGCAAGCGATCCGAGATCAGCTAGCTTCCGTAGGGGCTACACCAGATGATGGACATATGGTCAAGATTGCCCTGAATGCAGTCACTGAAGACTGGGAAACCGTTGTCCAAGGTATTTTGAGTAGGGTCACTCTTCCAAACTGGGAGGAGATGTGGGCAGCTCTTCCACGGGAAGAGATCAAGAGGTTGACCAAGGCTGGAAGCAGCAGCACGGGGATCAAAATCAAGGAGGAAGAGGAAGATGTGGCTCTCGCATCTAAGGGACAGCATGGACAACAAATAAGGAAGAAGAAGGACCTCTCGAAGGTCAGATGCTTCAGGTGTGGAGAATTGGGACATTTCGCCACACAATGCCCTCTAAAGAAGAAGGGCAAAGAAGAAACTGACTTGAAGGCTGCTGCAGCGAAGGATGATGATGATTGTGCCATGAGTGCTCATGTGCCTCGAGAGAAGAGGTGGGGCAACATTGATTTGTAGTTCTTGAACTGCAGTGAAGGGCAAGATCCTTGAGGTGCCCAAACTCTTGGATCACATACAACTACGAGAGCCCTTAATGACAGTAGCAGAGTGAGGGGTGTCAGTTGGTGCAAGGGATGATGGAGCGACAGAGGCAGAGCTAGAGTGCTGAAGTCCGAAGCAGCGCAGAGCAGAGGCAGCAGCAACGTAGTAGCAGTAGCAGCGCAGAGGCATCAGAGGATCAGCACAGATTAGCAACAGAGGTAGTTCCAGCATCGAGGTGTATCCAAACTTACTAGTAAGTCGGTTTTTGGGTTCTTTTTTAGTTGCTTAACCCTCAGCAACTGAGTTGCGGTGCAACAGTTAGTAGTGGTAGTGTTATGGGCAGCATGATGCAGCATTTGAGAGGGAGTTGCAGCACAGAATCCAGATGTAGCAGTGTCAATGGCAGTGACATGGGCAGCAATAGAGATAGCAGCAGCGCAGTGGATGAGGGGCAGCAGCCAAGCATCAGCAATGCAAAGGACCGATGTCGTGGATCAGGGTGATGCTTCTGGTATTGAAGTATTGCTAGAGCACATTCATCGCTAAGAGGGAGTAATGATTTTTTGTGTAGCATCGTATGTGCTCTAGCTCCGAAACTTTGTGGAGCGGCTAGAACACATGAGATCTCCAAGACCCAGAAATCGTTTGGAGAAATTCCACCCTGAGCTTAAGTTATTCAAATAATTAATTATTTTAAATGGAGCCTAAGTTAAAACTTAGAGAATTTAAATAATTAAAGTGAATTAATTTAAACATGTGGGTGAGAAGCTTCTAAGTGACGAAGATCAAGTCGTTTCTAATCTTAGCCGTCGATTAGAGATTAGATCACAGTCGTTGATTCATCAACAGGAAAAGTATAAAGTAAGGCTTGAGGGTCAGTTGGAGAACACACAGAGTCTGAATCTAGAGATCGAATTCTTCTGATGGAGCAGTGCTCGGACGAAGATCAGATCCGAGTGATTCAGTGCAGCAGTGAGGGGCAGAAGCAATTGTTGGTCGGAGGAGCAAGAGTACATTGCAGAGAGGCAGTAGAGACAGGAGAGGAACCAGCGCAACCACCAGGAGAGGTGACGTAGACTCAAGAGAGGATGACGCAGGCCCACGCAGGGGCTACGCAGTGGCTACATGGGACAGTCCAAAAATTCTTGGAGATCGGATTTCTATGCCGGCAAGGCTGAAACTCGATTTTCTGAGAGGAAAATCAGTGAAGAGAAGGGGTGACGCAGTCTTCAACTAGACCCACGCAGGCCTACGCATCTACTTGCGCAGAGGCAGCTGGGGTTTTACCAGTTTCTGATCTAGATAAGTCGGGACTTGCAGTGTGAGGTAAAACTCACGATTTACTTTTGTCCGCCAAGTTTATTCTCTGTTGGGTGATCCGGATTATGGCACCCTAGATGTACTCAAATTATTGTTGCTTAATAATATAAACCCTCAGAACTGCTACACGGGTTTTCCCGCATTGGGCTTTTCCGGAGACGTTTGTCCAAAAATAAATGTCCTTTGTCTGAATGCCTCATTTATTTTTCAGTACTTGATATGTATAGTTGTGTAGGCTGTAGTGTATTTACATTAATATTTTCTTGATGTATTCAGAAAATAACTTGTTAATTTAACGAAAACAAGTAGGTAATGTAAATAAGATTTCTACAGTAGAATTTTTGTATGGTTAGATTCAGAAATTTTCAGATACCATAATTTGGTCAACAACAATGACACATGGTACATCAACAACATCAACTGTTGAGATTTTGTGTATTTGGGGTAGCATCAGTGGTGCTCTAGGTCCCAAATTTTGAGGAGGACTAGAGTTCACCTGATCTACAAGACCCAAAAATGAATTTAGGAAATTTCATCTGGTTTAGGAGATATTAAATTAATTAATTATTTTAATGTATTTCCTAAGTTAAAACTTAGGAAAATAAAATAATTAAAATGAATTTAATTAAACATGTGATGAAATTGTCTTAAGTCACACGGATCAAGCTTTCTTTTAATCTTAGCCATTGATTAAAAATTTAATCTTGGTCGTTGATTTGTCAACGAGAAAAGTATAAAGGAAAGGCTTGGGGTCATTTGTAAGAGACACAGAGGCAGAGCACTGAAGCTAAGCAGAGATTCTCGGGCGGGGTTGCTAAGAATTCTCAGAAGTGTTTCAGTTGCAGAGAGGGGAATTTAGACCAAGGGGATGATCTGATCCCGGGGTCTAGAATACACAAGAAGCAAAGAAGAGATCAGCAAGGACAGCACAGAGAAAGGCAGCAGATGGTAGCAGCAGCAGCAACAGTGTCTTTCAAGGGCAGCGCTGGGGTTTCTAGGCCTAGTTCTGGCTGAGTTCTGTAAATCCTGTTTGAGGGTGTGGATCAGTCAGTAATTTTAGTCTTAGATCAGCCAAGAGCTGCAAATCTAGAGTTTTTTCTGTAGGGTTTTCCAGATCTGGAACCCAAAGTTGTGTATTCAGAAATATTCTTAATAATAGAGCCCTCCAACAGCCAGAGACCGGTTTTCCCACATTGGGTTTTTCCGAGGACAGTTTGTCCAGAAATAACTGTGTCACTTTGTCTATGCGTGCATGTGCTTATTCTAGATCTGAATTGGTAGAGATCTGTTATGTGTTTTGCTTTGATGTTAACTTGAATTTATTCATTTCGATAACTTGTATAAGTAGGAGAAGCTTAACCGGATTAATGTAATACTCGCATAAGAATTAAGATTCAAAATTTATATGGTGCACGTAGCAATTGCGCATCTAGAAGGGTCACCAAACCGAAGCATCTCAAGGATCTAGGCCGCGTGTGCCACTCGAGTTGCGTAGAAAAGCATATCTAAAGGGACAACGCAAGCCAAGAGGAGATTCCATGTAGAGGGAAGGGAGACATTGTCCGCCGCCGTGTCCTAGCAAGCTCCACGCAATCACTCGCGCGTATGCAAATTTCAAAACAAAAGATTAAGGTCTCAAGTGGCCGCAGTGATCTGGACATGAATCCGTCGATCCAAACTCGCGTAAAAGTTGCGTAAAATTCAAGAGCCGGGTGGGGTTAAACTTCTGAAGTTTTCAGATTTTTAACCTTAGCACAAGTGACAAAGTTTGGGAAGAGATCAGCTTCTCAAAGAGTTTCTTGCCAATGGAAACTTGCAGTTTGGTCAAAGGATCAAAGAAGAAGTTGAATCATAGTTGATTTGGTAGATTTCCAAGGAGGGAAATCAAGTGTCAGAGGAAGCAGAGGGTGCCCAGTTCGAAAAGGACCCTAGATCCAGATCTCTAGCATAGAGAAGAGGAGCTCCGACACATTCTGAGCATATGGCTCCTCATGGACTATGTGATAGGGATAGGCTAGAGGGCCTCTCAAACTTTTTGGTATGGAAAGCTAGGATCCTGATTGTCCTTGAGACATATGGTCTAAGAGACCATGCAGAGCAAACCCTCGCCACTCCGACAGATGCAGATCTCCTAAGGAAGCATAGATAAGCTGCTGGGCATGCCAAGCGGGGATAATGGACAGTATCAAGGATCATATTGTGCCACACATAGCTGAGAAGAGGACTGCCAATGAGATGTGGAAGGCCTTGACTTCCCTATATGAGGGAAAATCAGTCCAAAGAAATATGTTGTTGGATGCCCAAATGAGATCATTCATGATGACCAAGGGAGAAGACATCGAGCACTTCCTCTTCAGATTGCAGTCAATCATGGATCAGCTGACTGCAACAGGTGCAACCGTAGATGATGCAGTGATAGTCAGGACTGCGCTCAATGCAGTCACGGATGAATGGGAAACCTTTTTCCAAAGTATCTTGTGCAGAGCGAACCTCCCAGATTAAAGAGGGATGTGCCTTGTGGTCGATCCTGCGGCAAGAAGAACTACGAAGGTTCACCAAGAAGCAACACAGCCCTGCGTTGAGCAAGATTAAGAAGGAAGAGGAGGAAGATGCAATCTTGGCATCAAAGAAGCAGCCGAAGAGGAAGAAGAAGGATCTTTCAAAGATCAAGTGCTTCTAGTGTGGCGAAATGGGTCATTTTGCCAACCATTGTCCTGAAAAGAAGAAGGACAAGGAAGCATCTTCTTCCAAAGCAGCGGTGGCAGATGATGGGTCCGGAGATGATGTGACCATGATTGCTCATGAACCACGGAGGTGGGGTGACATGGATGTGTAGAGGAGCTACATGGAAGTAAGGCGGGATCCTTGAGCAGCTCATCTCTTGGATCAACAAGCGAGCTACGACAGCCTTAAGACAGTAGCGGGACAAGTGGAGCAGTGGGTGCATAGATCACAAATGAGGCATAAGCAGAGGCAGATCTGGAGGCTGGGAGGAGCAGCGCAGAGCATAGCAGCAGTAGCGTAGAAGCAGTAGCAACGCAGAGCATAGCAGCAGTAGCAGCGCAGAGGCTGATGTGACTTCAACAACGCAGTGCAGTACTGCTTACGCAGTGCAGAGCTGTAACAACGCAGAGAGCTTCAGAGGGACAACGTAGTGCAACAGCAACGTGATAGATTTCAGCACAAGGAGCTGATGTGACTTCAATAGTGCAGAGGGAGTCTGATTACGCAGGCAGAGCTGTAGCTGTGTATCGTTCTTTAGATGCCAGCACAGATTTGTAGCCTATGGAGCTTTAGTGATAAGGATGCAACCCATCTGACTTGTCTGTCAAATATTGGGCAGGAGATTTAGTTGTTTCTCTCAACAACTGAAGTTGCAGCGTAGCAGATCAGCAGTGGCAGTGCTATAAGCAGCACAAATGCAACATATTGAGAGGGAGCTGCAGTACAGTGGTTGCGGTGGCAGTGGCAGAGTCATGGGCAGCAGTACAGAATGGCAGCAGCAGTGCAGAGTTGAGTGGTAGGAGGCCAAGCTTCAGCAGCACAGAACCAGTGCCCAAAATCTTGTAATGCATAAGTGTGATGTATTGCTAGAGCACACCCTTGATGCTAAGAGGGAGTGTTGAGATTTTGTGTATTTGGGGTAGCATCGGTTGTGCTCTAGGTCCCAAATTTTGAGGAAGGACTAGAGTTCACCTGATCTACAAGACCCAGAAATGGATTTGGGAAATTTCATCTGGTTTAGGAGATATTAAATTAATTAATTAATTTAATGTATTTCCTAAGTTAAAACTTAAGAAAATAAAATAATTAAAGTGAATTTAATTAAACATGTGATGAAATTGTCTTAAGTCACACGGATCAAGCTTTCTTTTAATCTTAGCCATTGATTAAAGATTTAATCTTGGTCGTTGATTTGTCAACGAGAAAAGTATAAAGGAAAAGCTTGGGGCCATTTGTAAGACACACAAAGGTAGAGCACTGAAGCTAAGCTAAGATTCTAGGGCGAGGTTGCTAAGAATTCTCAGAAGTGTTTCAGTTGCAGAGAGGGGAATTTAGACCAAGGGGATGATCTGATCCCGGGGTCTAGAATACACAAGAAGCAAAGAAGAGATCAGCAAAGATGGCGCAGAGAAAGGCAGCACCGGCAGCAGCAGCAGCAGCAACAGACGACAGCAGCAATGTCTTTCAAGGGCAGCGCTGGGGTTTCTAGGCCTAGATCTGGCTGAGTTCTGTAAATCCCGTTTGAGGGTGTGGATCAGTCAGTATTTTTGGTCTTAGATCAACCAGGAGCTGCAGATCTAGAGTTTTCTCTGTAGGGTTTTCCAGATCTGGAACCCAGAGTTGTGTATTCATAAATATTCTTAATAGTAGAGCCTTCCAGCAACAAGACACCGGTTTTCCCACATTGGGTTTTTGCGGGGACAGTTTGTCCAGAAATAACTGTCACTTTGTCTATGTGTGCATGTGCTTATTCTAGATCTGAATTGGTAGAGACCTGTTATGTGTTTTTCTTTGATGTTAACTTGAATTTATTCAGTTGATAACTTGTATAAGTAGGAGAAGCTTAATCGGATTAACATAAATAATTTCTGCATAAGGTTTAAGATTCAGAAATTTCTACATCAACAATCTACCACAATTTTGGTCGATACCTATGACCTATGGTGTATCCTCACCACAATCTTGGTCGGTACTTCAGACACATGGTACATCATTTAGCATCAACTAGTCACCATAATTCGGGTCTATCTGACACATGGTATACAAACTAGTCTTGGTTCACCATCATTCCGGTCAAAATCTTTGACACATAGTGAATCTCCAAAGGCCACACTCTATTTGAGTAATTTGGGGCTTGATGTTAAACGAGCATGATGCTCTAGGACCATTCTTCCTAATTCGGATCACATTCTTGACACAAGAAGAATGCTTGTCCTCCATTGGACCATTCTCCCTAATTCGAGTCAATGTACTTTACATAGGGAGAATGTCAGTCCATGATGCTATCTTGTCTACACTCCCTCTCACTGAGAGAGGCATTCTCAACAAGTCAAAGCTTGTTCGTGAAGTATATGTAGACTGGGACAAAGGCTTTGCCAACAATCTATTATATTGTAGAATAATATTGAAGCCACATTGCTTCCTTTTCAAGCATGTCTTGATATTGGATCTTATTGTTCTTCGACCTTATCATCATGGTCGTCGCCTGCACTTGATCAAGACAGTCCTGCAAGTAGCCTCGAAATCCATACTCCTTCTCAACTTGCTAATCCAACTGCAATATACCCGGCCTCTGCAATATTGAGTGCGACAAATGACTTCTTCCTGCTCATACAAGAAATCATAACGGAGCCCAAACTGAAGCAATATTCTGATGAACTCTTTCTATCTTTAGCACTCTCTGAATTTGTAAATCCTTGCAGTTGTACTTCACAGTTTGAGGAATATCTCAAACCATAACTGATTGTGCCAAGACCAACTGTACCATGTTGGTATTTCAACACATGTTGCCTTGGCTCAACCATAAACTGATCTTCCTTCACTTGAACCATCACCACAACTGTTTTCTTGTCACCCTAACTGGGTGCTCCCTTTCACACTAAAACATGTCCTATTGTGGTAATTCTAGTTGCTTCCTTAGCTTGACAGACCATCATCTCGAACTCGGAGGTCTACTCTCTCTGAAGCTAAAGCAAGGGTTCCTGAGGAAGCCTTGACTACTCCCTCTAAAGAAAATCAATGCTACTCCCTCTGACGCATGAGTCCTTCTGTTTTCGTCAGAGACAAATCATATAGAATCAGCCTTGATCAATCCAAAAATACCAAGCCCGACATATCTCTCAACTTGGAGCAAATGTCTTGTCATGATCCTCTCCCTCTTTCTGGGAGAACCTTCTATTCAACTCTCACTTTGTACTTGTCTATGTTGCCATATGTTGCATGCTATAACTTGTAGATCCATTTGGAAGTCATTATTGACTTCTATTTCGCACAATCAAGGCATACTTCAAACTTGTCGATCTATTAGCTCCCTCTAAGCTCAGATTTCATTTAGTACAATATCTCTCAACACAACTCACGATTCTGGGAAAATCCTCTTGTCACATGCTTTGCTTCGTTCTTCCACTTCTTCCATCCACTGCTTATTGAGGAATGTAACTAGTGTCGGTCTTCATAATTGTATTTGATTCATGATGTAATGTATTTGACAAAAGAAAAGAAAAATATTTTTTTAAAAAGAAAGATTGACTTATTAAAGAATGGGTTCCATGCTTGGGTCAATGGTCAATAGGTCAAAGCACCCATTTTGTGCTCTAGGGTTTATATCTTGAGTCAAGGTCATAGTCATGATGTAAAAGTCCCTTCATAAGATCCATATGTCAAAGAAGGAAAAAAAAATTATGTCAAAATAGTCTCCTCCACCAAGTTGTCGACACCACCTTCAAGTCAGCCTACTCTCCTCATCAAGTCGAACTCATAAAGGGCAACGACCACCTTGAAGAAGACTATAAATAAAAGGTGTATTCGACCTATTGGAAGAGATCATCAACTCAATTGGATCTGGAATCTTTGCTAAGAAGAAATACGAGTAAAAGGGCCTAGAATCTTTGCTAACGAAAGAGTTATGTGAGTAACATATTTGAAGGATATGAAATTAGTACAATGAAGAAAGGAATGTGGATGGTGTATTTGAAAGGAACTTGAAATTATTGCAAAGGAGAAAGAAATCCGAGTAGTCTATCTTGAAAGGACCTGAAATAGCTGCATAAAAGAAAGAAATTCGGGCAGTCTTTTAGAAGGACCTATCATCGCATAAAGATCAAAGATATAATGCAAGCTTCAGAAATTACAGGGGTAGATCAAGATCTTTTGTGGTGGAGCCGAATTATGGACAGAAGTTTGACTTTGGTAGTTGACTTGGTTGATGGAGAATGTTTATGGTCCTAGTTGTCTCAAAATTGATTTGAATTTACTAGTGGAAGAGTTTGACTGGGGTTTCTACTTTATAGGGGTTTTGCCCTCATTGTGCGCCTATCTCTAGTGTTTATGTGATCTTCTTGTTTGGCATCTGCCTTTATGATGAAAAGAACATAATAACAATAATGAAAAACAAAATAATAATCACAAGAATTTGTCGAAGTATAAGAGAAATCAAATTAAAGAAACTAGTCTATATGTCGTCTTAGATTTCTCAACACTGCCAAAGCCTTGGCAGCCTTCATTATGTACCTACAATCCTCACTAGGAGGTCATGGAAGAACAATTACAACCCAGCAAAAGAAACAAAGACAATAGATTAATAGTGAAACAACAACAACATTAATAATCAAAGAAGAGATATAAAGTACTTATCTTTTGAGTATTATAGGGAAATATCAACTCCCTTTTGATCTTAGCTTCCTTGCATCCACCTTACGACTTTATTATCCTTGTCCTCATCATCAGCATGATGTCATTCCTTCCTTGCATAGGCTAGGGTTTCTTCTTCTAGCGGAAACGTTGATTTACTTCTAGGGTTTTGTCCATAAACCCTAAAGCTTTCTAATTCAAGCCCTTTTAACTAGCTAGGGTTTCCAAACCCTAGATTTCTAATTCTCATATTCAAATGTCAAAACCTTAGAATTGATATGCTCTTAATATATATCATTGTCATCAATCAATCAAGAGTATTTCATCCAATCATTATCCTTGATTTCTCCAAACCAAGTAATTCAGCTTCCTCACGATCATTGTAGTAGCAACAATATCTTGTCCCTAGATACTTGGTCTTCACTTTAATATGCAAGGAGTAGACTTCATCATTTTGGCTTGAGCATTATATTTACAAATAGATCTCAGCACTCAAATATCCATAGAGTATAGCTTAGGCGTTAGCAACAACAGATTCGTTCAAGAGCTTCAATCCAACATATTTTCAATCGTTTATGTGACAGATCAGTATTGGATCTATAAATGACGTGTATTTATCAATTGAGAATCAATCTTTAACCATAAAGAGAGACTCGGACTCATATCCAATGCACATCCTCCATTAAGGTTTGTTTTCTTAGTATCAACATATACAATGCATCTTCCAGGTGTCAAGGCTTTGTAACAATGTCCTACATTCAGAAATACAATAGGATGTTTTCCAAAGGAGACACAGAACCCTAAGGAAGGAAGCAACAGTTACCGAAGTTTTCTTCAAGCCTTTTGTCATTGCACCATATCTCATCCAATATGATTATACTCATACTTACGACAATACAGTGCAAGACATAACACTGTAGTATATGGTTTTATAGACTTTGCATTTTCTGGTCATCACTTTATTGTGCAGGTTTCCCATATCATATTTGAATACACCAAGATAGCTTACATGCCACACATCAATAGATGTATTTGTACACACATTGTTGATTGTGATTCTCATCACATAATTGTCCTTAATGACTTCATTTAATGCATATGTTTTGTAAGGTAGCATTTTCAGGACATTGACACAGTCCTCTAATTAATTTCTCAATGTATTTTGTAAACAGCTCCAAAGTATATTATGATTCAAGTCTTTGATACAAACTTTTCAACCAAACCTATACTTGGTCTTTACTGGCAAAGATCATTTGAGATCTAAGAATACTTTAAACAAAAATTATAGTGATGATACATGTCTCACATTCCAAGTGCTCAACGAGGCATCAAACGTAGCTCTCAAACATCAACATTGTAATATGCTAGAACATATCAAAACAATTGTTTCCTGAGGTGAAGTCACTCGACCTCTATCACAAAACTTTAGTGAACCAACTGAGGCCTTTCGGCCTTCCACAGTGGGTCAAATATGAGGCTTGTTAGGCCTCTTTGTCCTTCTTCCTTTATAACAAAACTTGCTCTTATGGATAGAATTTCAATGGTTCCTCCACTTTATTTTGGTCTAGAAATTATCCATAGAAATTTGGCCTAGAAATTGCTTTCCTTGAGTATTGAATCATACTTATTTATGCAAGGATCATCAGTGACTTTTATTGCAGCATCTTTGTTTTTAAAAGATGGACTGAGGTCATAATTGAGGCTTCTTGGCCTTCAACATAGAGATTTAGACTTCCATTATACTTATGATCATGTTAGTACAAAGCAAGACATCTTTCGTGCTTCATGGCTTCTCTTTTGTTGAACAGTCCAAGTCAGGGTTGTAACCAAATCATAGGCTAACCTTTTTCTGAGATGACTCTTGGTCACTGTCTCGAATCTCCAGAGGTTTTTTTGTAACGGATCCTGAGGCTCGGAATGAGATTATTTCAGCCTCTTCAGATTTGAGGATTTCGGTCCTTTAATATATGGATTGAGGCTTCTCGGCTTACAATTTCTGAGGACATTTGGAGATTCGGATCAAACAAACTGAGGTTAATCTCGGCCTATTCAAGCCCTGAGGCCTTTCGGCCTACCTTCAATACAAGACTAGGACTTTGACCTTCTCACTAATGCAAGAATGAATCATGGTTTGCTTCTAGCAAAGAAAACTTCGACTTTAAACTAGGGTTTCAACCAGTGTTGTAGGAAACCCCCCCCCCCCCGAGCTCTAAGGCCCAAAACGCGTACCGTACGGAAACATGGCCAATCTGTGCTCCGAAAAGTATCCCAAAAAACTGAAACGCAGATCGAGTCGGGTCGAACGATCCCTGTCCTGTGGGAACCTAAGGCCATATCTGCATTTCTACAAGTCGAGGACACGTTTCGAAGGGCAGATCAGGTTGTGGATCGGGGCTAACTCTAGGCGGATCCTGACCGGTTCCGTGAGCCCTATAACCCACCACTTCGTGTGTGATATTCCTAGGAGAAGTTTTTTCCTCCATGATGGTCCTCAACCGGCAACCAGCAACCCCTTGCAGCCATCAACTATCACGTTGTGCCATTTCTCAGCCACTTGAGCTAGCCATGTTGTCCCTCACCCATCTGTATTGATCGTATGTTTGAGGTGGGCCTCCCGAACCCAAAGGTATGTCTTGTCATTTGGTAATTGAGTATTGGGTTTACTTATCATGGACACTTTTGGGCATGGATTAATGGGGACATTCGGCGGAAAGAGTGGGCTTAGTTTGTGCTCTTGTCCCCTTGATCTCTTTTGGATGTTACCCTTGGATTTTAGTCTCGTGGGATCTCCTTTACTAACCATTTGGTTTTAGTGTGGTACCACTTGGGAAACCCCGACCTTGGTTGCGTTGTCTCGCTCCCTTATCCACATATATCATTCCCCTTCCACTCATTATGGCCCCATTCATCATCTCTCCCACCCGGGTCCACATTTCTTCACTGGGTCCACATAGGGTTAGCCTCCCCATTCCCTTTCCCCACCTTGGATCAGGCTTGGAACGATGCCCCAAAGGTTGAAGCAGCTGAAAAGAAAAGTAAAAGCATAAATGGCCACATTCAATAGGAAAATGTACCACAAGATGCACAAGATGGCCAGGAAAAACATAATTAGCACGTGAGCAAAAGCCAATGCATGAGCTCTACCCCATACCCATTGTCGTCACCCTGATTCCATAGGCCCTAGATGAGCCTCCTTTATCATTCAGGAACCCATGATTGTCCCAACACCTGGAGGGCAATGAACCGCCCTACCAAAAAGAGGGTAATCATTGTTATATCTTACACATCATGCTCTTATCTTTTGAGCCCCGAGCAGTTAATCAAAGAAAAATCATAAAAGGCAAAAGGCATATAAAGAAGGGTGGAAAAATCAAGGTCAGGACACCTCATGTACCACGATTTCTCCCTCCTACACCTTATATACCCAGGTGTTGGCTTCCCTTTTTCTAGCTACCCTGGTGCCCTGATATGTGGCCCAAGGTTGCCCCTCTCATTCCCTATTACATTTCACCTCTTTATCACATGCCACCACCATTTGAGGGATGTACCTTGAACAAACTATCCCCTCTAAAGGTAGAAACCACCTAATAAGGTACTTAGTTAACCCCCTTTGGATCTTGGAGACATTAGCACATGCCAAAGCCCATTGTGGAAGAGCATGCCATTATGAAGTGTCCACTTGTTGTCCATGGTTTGTAAGCTCTTTTACCCGATTATTTTAATGACTTGTTATGCTGGAAGGCTAGGGGACGCATTGAATCTTATGCAGGATTGTAGATGGTGTCCATTTTGAGTTTGGTCTCCCTATAGGGGTCCTAACCCTCCAGAGGGCTACATTGACACATATAGGCTGTGTTTAGAGAGCCATGGGCCTCCACAGCAGTAAATGACACTCCATGGATCCCCAGAGATGCTCAGAGATTGCTCGAGATCCACCTTTTGGACGAGGAAGATGTATCTGGTACACTATGCCCAGTTGACCCCATAGGTTGACCACACACTTAGCAGATGTCTCAAGACTTGTACGTTGACATGCCATCATTTATTCCATCATCTGAGCCCTTACAGATGGTCTACAGGCATCTTCGACTCATTTGGAGACCCATGAGGTCATTGGTGTGCCCCCACACCCATTGGGAGCACCACAGATTTATTGTTTGGAGAACAAGGGGCCACCCCCTTGTCCATCACTTTGGAGGATCTTATTCATAATTATGGCACTTATGGACCTCATCAGGCCTCTTGGAGGGCCCTACGACATGCATATATTATTATTTGACCTCATGAGAGGCTTATTATTTTATTTGTGAACTAGTTTGTTGGGCTTGTCACCAAATGTTAGTTAATTTGCACATTATTTTATTTTAGGGGCTAATGTAGACCCGTTAGGTAATTCCAACTCCTAATGAGTGTATAAATAGGAGTTGGATGAATTCATTTTGTATCATCACTTGACTTGGATCATTCTCTCTCTTGAGAACTTCGCACTTTTTCCTTGGAGGATATTTTTGGATTGTGCATGAATTTTGTTGTGTGGATTGGGTCTTTCTTATCTTGGAGTTTCTTATATTGCAAATGTGTTGATGGTTGGATATATTCTCTTACATGTAAGTACAATTTTAATGCTACTTTCTTTCATTTTCCTGCATACATTGATCATGAGATTTTCATTATTTTAGGGCTAATTGTTACATGGAATTACGGCATCAATGTGGAATTATGTTTCCATTTAGCTTGTTTCTATGTATGGGCCATGTTTGATGAAAGAATTGTCCTAGAGATCGAAGTTATCTCAATAAGCCTCCTCCATTTGCAACGAAGTATAAACGCTTCTAAGGTCACTTTTCTTCTCTTGCCCTTAACATTCGACAAAGTTGACTTTTAGAGCCTCCTTGAACAAGAAATTAAATCCATCTTCATAATTCTCCTTGACTCCATATCCCCAAGAGGAATTAGGCACTGATCCATCAAAAGGTGGTCACTTTAAACCATATTTATTTACCTTTTCCTCTCTCTTATAGGTCTAGCCATGCTGGGCCACCTAGGGTATCAATTTCCCGACAAACTAGCCCTAGAAAAAGTTCGATCTCCTAGGCCCTACTGCGTTGGTGTGTCCTCAAGGTCTCCTCCAAATTTGAAGAAATTTCGACGGTGGGATTGCGAGATATCCTAAGCCCTATGTCTAAGATCAAACTTTTGCCCTGGTGTTCCCAAGGCTAGCACCTCATAGGATCAATTTGACATCTTTAAGTGAAAATTCTTGTTTTGATCCTTTCCCTTGCCTTGTTTAGGTTAAGGTTATCACCGGTTGCTAAAATCCATCCCCTTAACCTAGGCTGGGTCCACTTGGCCCCGTGTAGTCCCATTCCCTATCAAAGATAATTCATCAAGGACAACTCGGGAATCCAAGTTCTATAAGGATTTTAGGGATTGGGAAACTCCTTGTCAATTCATATTCCTTTAACCTAACCCTCAAATCCTCACCTCCTTTTCCTAGAAAATCTTGTACCTTGCTTAAAGTGAAAGCAAACTCCATTCTTAATCCTATTCTAGGGAAAGGGTCTTTGAGGTCACTTCACACCTATTTTTTAATCTATCCTTTATAAGTGACTTCCTAAATATTGGGTCTTCTCCCATCGGTGAAAGTTTGTAAAGAGCAGGGAGTCTTAGCTGTGGTGACAGTGGGTTAAGTCTCCATCATTGCCCTTGACCTAGCAGTTTCCCTCTTAGGAGTCCCTTTTAGGTCCCTTGCTAGTTTGAGTGGTAACAAGCCCACCGGCCATTTCCGCCGTGTGGCCCACTTAAACTAATTTTTTTTTGTAAAGCTTAAGTTGGGTTCGAGGTGGGTTAGTGTTGGGTTAGGGATGGAATGAAAAAAAGATAAAAGTCCTTTTCACCTCTCATTTGCTCACTCTTATGTTTTTGGAGAGCTTGGAGAAGAGAGGAGAAGAGAGAAGAAGAGAGCTTGGAGAAGAAAGAGTTGAGGAAAGCTTGGAGGAGTGAAGGAGGAGCTAGGAACAGTGAAGGAGGAGGAGTGAAGGAGGAGGAGCTTGGAGGAGTATAGAAGGGCTTCCATTTACCAGAGCTAAAGAGGTTAGTGCAAACCCCAAACTCCCTCATTTTTTTGTCGTTGTTTTTTTTTTTTTCTCCTACCTCTCCTACTCTTTCTCATTCTTTCTTCTTGCTCATTTATTTGTAGGTTGTCCACCACCTATATTCATAATCCAAGATGTTTTTTTGGCTTATATATATCATTCCACTTTTGGTTTTCATGATGGAAAGGGGGAGTAGGAATAGAAAGGAAGAAGAAAAAGAAGAAGAGGATAGTGGTCCCCATATGAGTGACCTAATGTATGATGAAGAGGAAGGGGATGAACCTAAATAAAACATTGAAACAATAGAGGGGAAAGCTGCATTGATACCCTTGTGGAACTATGTGACCAAACTTGAAGGGGGAACGGTGGTGGAAGCTACAAGTTTTTGTGCCCTCACGGTTGTCATCGAGGAAAACCATATAGTGGTTCATATACCCATGTGAGGAGGCATCTTTGTGGGTGATGGACAGTGATGAAAAAAAGGGTGTCGTGGGGATAGCAATTTGCCCAAAGGTTTCAGATGAACAAAGAAGAAAATACATCCAAATAGAGGAGGTTTCACAACAAAAAAACAAGAAACAAAAAACTCAATCTGAATCAAGTGCAACATCTAGATTTGGTGGCTCATCTTCTCATGCTACTTTTGCAAGCTCTGGAGGTAAAAGAACAATAGGGGATTTCCTGAATGTTGCTGGGAGGGATGATGTCGATGGAAAGATAGTTCGATTTCTTTGTGCTTGTAGTGTACCATTCAATGTGCTTCGCTCTCCCTATTGGCATGATATGGTAAAGGCCATCAATGAAGCTCCAAAAGGATACAAGGCCCCCAACTATGAGAAAGGTAGAACAGTGTTATTAGAAATAGAAAAAGCAAAGGTTCAAAGAGCTTTGACACGTTTTACAAATGAGTAGGTGGATTGTGGGGTATCCATTATATCAGATAGGTGGACAAATATTAGAAACCAACATTTGATAAATGTTCTTGTTGTTTCTACTAGAGGTGCAGTATTTATTACATGTCATGACTCCTCTATCAATGCAACTTCAAAAAAGATTGTAGATCACTTATTGCAATCAATCAAAGATGTTGGTCCTAATAATGTGGTTCAAGTGATCACAGATAATGCAGCAAATTGTAAGGCAGCAGGAAAAGTTATTGAGCATACTCATCCACACATCTTTTGGTCTGGGTGCTTGGTGCGCACATTGAACCTTTTGATGCATGATATTGTTAAACATAAAGAATGTGGGCGGATTAATGAGCTTTATAAGAGAGGGAAGCAACTCATCAAATTTATCACAGGGCATACAAGGGTAAACTACTTTTATGGAACTTACTCCAAGTTGCAGTTGCTTAAACTTGCAAAAACAAGATTTGCAAGTTATTACCTCACCTTTAGGCGGCTAGTGAAGGTGAGACAAGCTTTAACTAATATGGTGACCTCTGAATCATGGGAGGAAATTAACACTGATAGAGATGGTGCTAATGCAACCAAGGACACTATTCTTGACATGTTATTTTGGTCACAGATTAAATATGTTTTGCAATTCACCAAACCAATTTATTATAAGATCAAGTTTGCAAATTCAGATCGGCCAATAATTGGGGAGGTGTATGAGCAAATGGATAACATGTTGGGGCAGATTAAAGACATTGTTGAGCCTAGAGATATCACCTTGCACATTATATTCGTGCAAAGGTGGAAAAACGATGGGATATGCTAAATGTACCATTACATGCTAGCATATATTTTGACACCTAAATACTATCATCCATCATGGTTTTAACACAAACACCTAGGGGGGAGCAGGAGAAAACCACACCTAGATCAAGAGGTTCTAGATAGTTATATGAAAGCATTGGATAAATTAGTCCCTAATGAGGAGGAGGTTGCCATGGTACGGAAACAATTGAGCAACTATACGCTTAGCACTGGTCCATTTGGGAGCATGCGTGCATTAAAGATCGAGAGACTTTTTCTTCTCTTGAGTGGTGGAACATGCATAGAGGTGCTACTCCACTTCTACAGACTTTGGCATTGCGGGTGCTATCACAGGTGGTAAACACTTCTTCTGCAAAGAGGTGTTGGAGCTCTTATTCTTTCATCCACAGTGTTAAAAGGAACAGGTTGAGTTTAGATCGGGCAGAGAGCTTGGTTTATGTTCATTACAACTTGCAATTGTTGTCCCATTACTGTGATGATGCAAAAATTAATAAAGACCTAGGTTTGGGGCAGGAATCCAGAGGAGCCCAATTTGGAGGATGGAGTGTTGTAATTAGAGCAATTGGAGGATGCTCTTATCCAGGATGATGATGATCGAGTTGATATGCCACCCCCATTTGGTCCCTTGGTTCCCAGATGTTGTGTCTCACTTGCATTTACCTTTGAAATATTTTTCAAAACACCAAAAAAGCATAAATGATAGAAAATGTAAAATTTTGTGTGTCATAGAAGAATTTTGATTTATATATTGGTACATTAACATTACGTGATGAGATGTGAAGGCGGGTCGAGTCGGGCTCATTCACGTGCAGAACAGTTCAAGAGTCGGAACGATGGACATATTAAAAACATTGCACGCTAAACAAGGTCGAGTCAGGCTCATTTGCAAGATCAAGAGGGACCAGCGCGGCAGAACACCGAATAAGCTCAGGAGGGTTACATTGTGGAGCAAACAAACTAATTTCCCAAAGGCGGAGAAAGGGTGCATTTCCCTTAAACACTTAAGAGTTTTGGAGGAGGCGCAAAGGGAAAAACGGATGGTCGGGATCAAAGCGCAAAACTGGGGCGGAGAGATAGACGGCGGAGATTAAATCGCAAACCGCAAATTGCAAGTTCCAAAGAATAGGCACGAGAGGGAAGCGATAGAGTCGTTGAAGTGCGATGTGTGATGCCAAGTGGGACCCGATCGCACAACGCACATTGCAGGTTTTAAAAGATAAGTGTTAAGTAAAAGGTTAAAGTCATCGAAATAAGAAGTGCGATGTGGCCCTGGCCCGCATACCGCACAGCGCAAGTTTTAAAAGTTAAGGGCGAAGGGTAAGTGTTATAATCGCCTAAGTGCGATGTGCGATGCGGTGGGGCCCGATCGCAAATCGTGAATCACAAGTTTTAAAGGATCACCACGAGAGGCAAGTGATAAGGTCGTCGAAGTGCGATGTGCGATGCCAGGTGGGACCCAACCGCATAGCGCACATTGCAAGTTTTAAAAGATAAACGCTAAGGAAAAGTTAAAGACGGCGAAATGCGAAGTGCAATGTTGGCACGGACGCGATGTGGTTCCAAGATGAAACCTAAAGAATTTCAAGTCTGGGCTTATGCGGTGATGCGCCATTTTATGAAAAAATAGGGAGAACACAGCAGAAAAACTCGGGTAAGTGACCCAACACAAATCAAAAGAGAAGAGGCAGAGTAAGGTAGCAGGTGACATGATTGACAGCGTTTGAAGCACAGGGGCATAGGCAGAGTCGGGCAATGAGGCATCGTTACAGAGCTGTGCAGCCGCTGCATCATAACCAGAAAAGACACCTCGACACTTCGGGAGGACGCATCAACAACATCAGATTTAGCAAAACAAACAATATTTCCAGTTTAATTTGTTTTCTCGAGTATGATTGTAGAAGTAATCTTAACAGTTTAGGTAGTCAAATAGTTTCAAGAAGTTCAAGAGTTACGAACCATTGTGATGTATTTAAATAGATAGAAATAAAGAAAAGAGGTTCTGAGGTTTGGACCTCTGGAAGATTGTTAATTTGGTACTGAATTTTCTGAGAAATAAATGAAAGAAAATCAAGTTTCAACTTTCCTGCAGTTGTTGATGTTGATTTGTCTTTCCAGTTTCACTCTGTGATTATTCCTCTTTGAATGAAGTGAAGTAATGTAGCAGTCGGTCTCTTAATTACGTTTGTGAGTGAGAGTTAAACAACCTTAATTTGCGCTCCTTCACCTCATCTCTTCCTTCTTCACAAAATCCTGATGAAACTTTAAAGTAACAGATTATGTGTTTGCAGCATATTATTTCGAGTTCCCTCTCTCTCCATGAATTTCCTCTGAAACTTAAAAGTGATAGATTATGTTTCTTAGCATATCACTTCAAGTTTCATTTACAGTTCTTCTTTTCATTTCATTCGGATATCAGCAGTTTATGGCATTGTGAAGGCTTTCATTATATCATATTATTGAGTGTATTAAATAATTAGATTCCAAAGGTGTTAAGCAGAGGCCATTTGATATTATAATTGTGACATACATTTACAAAATGTCTTAAGCACCGATTCCTTACCACAGCCAAGGGATTGTTTCTTGAGATACAACATTTTCTAGCGTCGTTGTCGGGGACGAAGAAATGAAGTTTATTTTCCCTAGGTTTTTCACATTATTTCCTCTGGTTGTTCAATGAGGAGGAAATATTCGACTGTGTTTGTTATTTTCAAAATTCTGGCTTTCAAAAGGCCTCACACGAGGTCAGATACCTCACAGCAGATAGTCCCTGCTTTGCCAGATCTAGAAAGATTGGTTTCTAAAAAGGCCCAGAAACCCGAAACTCCTTCAATACCTGATCCTACATTACCTGCTCCTGGCAGCAGTTCTTATAACCCTTTGTTTGAAGATATTTCCAAGGAACTCCCTTTCTGGGAACAAGATACTCCTTCCACACCCATTTATTTTCAAGAACCTCAGTTAGAAGAACATTCTTTCGAGTCTGTTTCTTTTACCTCCACTCAAGCTCAACCAAATATAGTTGTTGGTCCCTCTGCTATTGTCCATCAGCCCACCCCCATATCAGTTTTGCCTCCACCTTCATTCACTTTCACAGCAGGTTCATCAACCTCAACCACCCAAGGAGCAGTTAACCGAGTTGTTAATATGGCAGCACCAGCTTTCTTAATGGATAGATATGCACCACTAAATCTTTCGCGACCAATGAATGCCATGCCTCAAGAATACCTCAAATTACTTCCTCGTTTCACTGGAGAAGATGAAGTAACTGCAGAACAACATTTAACCTTGTTTTGCACTTTTGCTGAGAATTTAAATGTAGAACATCTTGATGTTGTGATGAGACTATTTGTGCAGTATGTTGTGATGAGACTATTTGTGCAGTCCCTAAGGGGAGAGGCTAGGAAATGGTTCAAAGGTTTACCAAATGATTCCATAAATGACTGGGAAGAGTTAGAAATTCAATTCACTCAGAGATGGGGAGAGAAGAGAGATCATGGTTACTCATTGACAGAGTTAAATGCAATTAAAAGAAAGCCTAATGAAAACATTTCTGAGTTTGTAAAAAGATTCAACAAATTGTACAATAGTTTACCTACAGAGATGAAGCCCCCCCCTGTAGGAGCAAAGGTAGTTTTTGTTGGGGCTTTTGAAGCTGATTTTACATTGAGAAAGAGAAGAGCCCCTACTCTTGAGCAGATACAGACATATGCTTTAGAGATTGAAGCTAATATGACTGCAGTTGGAAAGGCGAAAGGGAAACAGCCAGTCCAAGAGAAGGGGAAGGCAAAAAAAGAATCATCACAAGATCTAAGAATTGAAGATATGACAAAGGTGATCAAAAATCTGACAAAGAATTGGAAAATAAAAACTCTCAAAGACAAGTACAACAAAACCGAGGGGGGTTTAACCCTCAATTCAAAAGACATTTCCTGCAAAATCTTGCAAAGGGAAAGAAGAGATCAAGACCAGGATCAAGCTCCATTGTATACAGAAGTAGCACCCGGAGAGCCAACAAAAGGTGATCGAAGGGAGGCCGAGGATCAGGTATCTGCTATGTATGCAATAGAAGAGGATGAAGAGGAAGATTGCGAGGGAGAATATGCTGAAGCTTAAGTCTCTTTTGATCAAGATGAAATGGATGAATATTGTAGGCAATTCACAGATTTCATGCAAGCTGAGTTACATAAAAAGGTATGATTTGAGGTCTAAAAAGAGATCTAGAGTGCAAGATAATGAAGGTGAACAACAAGGTTCCATTCCTCCTCCAATGGCGACTCCACTACAAAAGGACCCTACAAAACAGGTCAGTAATAAGAAACAACCTGTAAATTCACTTAATAAAACAAATGTGTCGCAGGGTGAATCTTCTCAAAACAAATCAGTTGACACTAATATCTTGGAGAGAGTTGTTCCTGTACCCGAACAAGCAGCAAATTCTAGAAAAGAGTGAAGAAGAACCTGAAAAGAACATTAAGCAAACTCATGCTTTCAATTTGACAAAAGAGTTGGAGAAGGTCAAAATTTAGGTGCCTCTTCTAGAATTAGCCAAAATACCAACTTACAAGAAAGAAATTTCAGAATTTATTAATCTCACACAGGTGGAAGACATAAGTGACACAGTGAACTTACAAGAAGAAAAGCCAGTGGTCATCTTTGGTCCTCATGTAGAAGAAATAGATCCCTCTGTTCCACCCTTCTATATTTCTCTGTTGCTTCATCATTATACTCTACATAATTGCATGTTGGACTCAGGAGCGTCCCATAATATCATGTCATTGTCTGTTATGAAAGAACTTAACTTGCAGATTACCAAACCTTATAGGGATCTATATTCATTTGATTCCAAAAGGGTGAAATGTGTTGGGTTAATTAAATTTGTAGCAGTTTCGTTGGCACAAATCCCGGCAAAGAGTATAGTCGTGGATATAGTGGTTGCTCACATCCCAGCCAGGTTTGGAATGCTCCTGTCAAGATCTTGGGGAGCAAAGTTGGGAGGTGTACTAAAATTAGATTTCACTTATGCTATCATTCCAGATTTTAATGGGGAAGAGAGGAGGTTGTACAGGGAAACAAAGTTTGTGAAGACTACCTCCAAGAAAGATGCAGGAAATTCCCCCATTTATAGTCAAGAAACAGAAGACCTTTCTTGCTTCATGCTACATGAAGATGCAGAATTTACTGAAGACACAGGGAAGCAGCTCTCTTCAGCAGTTGTAAATAATTAGTTGCACTCAAGGAAGATTTGGAAGTGCTACTTTGATGGTGCCTACTCCAAGGAGGGCGCAGGTGTTGGATTCTTGCTGATACCACCAGAAGGTAACCTCATGCCTTTCTCTTTTAAAATAGAATTTGATTCAACAAACAATGTGGTTGAGTATGAGGCCTTAATCTCAAGCCTTCACGTTGCTAAACAGATGGGAGTTCAATGTATTTCAATTTTTGGTGACTCTGAATTGATAATAAGGCAGATTAAAAATCATTGTCAAACCAAACATCCGAGATTGAGATCATATAGAAATGGAGTGTGGGATCTGGTAGAAAACTATTTTGAAGCATTCAATCTTCAGTATATTCCGAGGGAGGAGAATAGTTTGGCCAATTCTCTAGCAGTTGCAGCCAGCACCTTCAAACCTCCAATAAATCCAAGGTTAAGGTATGAGATTGAATTTAGGCATAGACCTTCTATCCCTGATAATGTGAAACATTGGCAGGTGTTTGACGATGATGAACAGATAAGTCAATTCCTGACCATGATTGGAAACTTTGAAGACGCTGAGATAGACCAAGAGAAAGAACAAACGGAGCAGAAAACAGAAATAAGAAACCTTAAGCAGTCAATAGGTGAACAGAAGATTATCCAATTGAAAGATAATGTGCTCCCCAAAGGGTGGGTTCCCCTTGAAAGATTATTCGATGCTAATGATGTTGTTGTTGATTCAAAGAAAACACGTCAAGAAGAAGAGATGGAAGGTTGTAATTTGGGAACTTGGCAGGAACCTAAAATAGTGAAATTGTTCAAAGGTGTTCCCAAAAACTAGAAAGAAAGATACATCGATGTTTTTAAGAAATATATGGATGTGTTTGCCTGGTCGTATGAAAACCTGAAAACATATGACAAAAGCATTATTCAGCATAAGATTCCATTGAAGGAAGGACTCAAACCACACAGACAGAAGCTCAGACAGATCAATCCATTGTTGTTAGCTCCAATCGAAAAAGAAGTGAAAAAACTGTTGCAGGCGAAAATTATAGTCCCCCTCAGATATTCAGACTGGGTTTCTAATCTAGTCCCTGTAAGAAAGAAGAATGGAGAGATAAGACTATGTGTCGACTTCAGGAACTTGATCCGAGCATATCTAAAAGATAATTATCCTTTGCCGAAAATGGATTGTCTTACAGAAGGTGACAGGAGCTCACAGGTTGTCTATGGTTGACGGAATTTCTGGGTATAATCAGGTAGCAGTAGAAAAAGAAGATCAGAAGAAGATTGCTTTCACTACGCCCTGGGGCACCTTCATGTACGCAAGGATGCCATTTGGCCTTATGAACGCAGGTGCAACATTTCAGAGGGCCATGGACATAGCCTTCGTTGGTGACAAGTTCGTAGTTATATATCTGGATGATGTAATTGTTTTCTCAGAGTCAGATGATGAACACTTGGAGCATTTGCAAAAAACTTTTCAAAAGTGCAAAAAGTTTGGTCTGTCATTAAATCCCAAGAAATCTTTATTTGCCTTAGAAGAAGGTAAATTATTGGGTCACATAGTTTCTAAACAAGGAGTAAAGATTGACCCAACAAGGGTGGAACATTTGGCCTTATGAACGCAGGTGCAACATTTCAGAGGGCCACGGACATAGCCTTCGTTGGTGACAAGTTTGTAGTTATATATCTAGATGATGTAACTTTTTTCTCAGGGTCAGATGATGAACACTTAGAGCATTTGCAAAAAACTTTTCAAAAGTGCAGAAAGTTTGGTCTGTCATTAAATCCCAAGGAATCTTTATTTGCCTTAGAAGAAGGTAAATTATTGGGTCACATAGTTTCTAAACAAGGAGCAAAGATTGACCTAGCAAGGGTGGAAGTCATTCAGACTATTCTTTTACCCAGAAGCAAGAAGGATATCCAGAGATTCCTGAGAAAAATAAACTTTCTGAGGAGATTTGTGCCCAATTATGTTGAGATCGTGAGAAGTATAACAGATATTTTGAAGAAAAATGCAAAAGTGAAATGGGATAAGGAAGCAAGAGATGCATTTGCTAGAATAAAGGAAGCACTGCGGGATGCCCCAATTTTGATTAGCCCAGACTATCAAAAATCCTTTCAGGTATTCTCATTTGCATCCCCCACTACTATTGTTGTTGTGTTGTTGCAGAAAAATGAAGACAATAAGGAGCAACCAGTTGCATTTTTCCGCAAAGTTCTCAGAGATGCTGAGCTCAAATACAATATTCTTGATAAGAAACAAGTATATGCTTTGGTCAAAGCACTGAAAGCCTTCAGGACTTATGTGTTACAATCCCAAATAACTGCTTATGTCCCTAATTCTGCTGCGAAGGACGTGTTGGTCCAAAGTGATGTTGAAGGAAAAAGGGGGAAGTGGATAGCAAAAATCCAAGAGTATGATTTGGACATCAAACCCACCAAGTTGGTCAAGGGACAGGGGCTAGCGAAGCTGTTGACAGAGACAAATTTTCAAGTGCTGGCACCAGTGGATGGAGCTGTAAATGAAGAGGGGTCAAAGCAAGTTCAAAACAAGTATCCAATACAATTTTTTGTGCTCTGATTGGTGTAAAGATATTGTGCATTACCTGTGTTTCTTTTCCTGTCCAACTTCACTGAATAGAACAAAATACATAGCTCTCAAGCTCAAGTCTCAGCCATATGTTATCGTAGAAGCGAAGCTATACTAGAAAGATCCTGCTAGTATTTGTTGTTATGTTTAACCAAAGGAGAATCTATTGAAGTCACCAAACAATATCATGAAAGTCTATGTGGAGGACATTATAGTTGGAAGGTCACTACTCATAAAATTCTTAAGTCAGGCTTCTATTGGCCGACCCTGTTTGCAGATGTTTATAGACTGGTCAGAAGTTGTCAGAAGTGTCAAATGTTTGCTGAACGGAAAAAACTTGCTCCATTACCTCTCATCCCAGTGTTTATTGAAGAACCTTTCAGGCAATGGGGATTGGATTTTATTGGAGAGATCAATCCGCCATAAGCGGGCAGTTCAAGTGGATTCTGACTACCACTGATTATTTTACAAAATGGGTTAAAGCAATACCCACTAAGAAGGCAAATGACCAAGCAGTGATGAAGTTTCTGGAGGAAAACATTTTCAGCAGATTCGGATGTCCAGTCGAAATTGTGACTGATAATGCTCACGTATCCAAATCTGCTCGTTTCATTAATTTATGTCAAACATATAATGTGATTTTATCACATTCCACAGCGTATCATCCCCAAGGGAATGGATTGGCAGAGTCTTCAAATAAGACATTGGTCAGAATCTTGAAGAAAACAATCACCGAGAATCAGAAGGATTGGGATATGAAGTTGAAGTTTGCCCTATGGGCAGTTCGAGTCACGACCAAGAGATCTACTGGGAAGTCTCCCTATGAACTAATTTATGGAACTCAAGCACTATTTCCTACTCAACTGGTCAAACTAGTGATTTCTTTCCTTCAAGAAGCTCAGGAAGAACCAAATGCTCTGGTAAGAAGATTGAACAAAATAATTGAATCAAGTGAAAACAGAAACAAAGTCAGGGATAACTTGATTACTTATCAGGAAAAGATGAAGTCTATATTTGACAGAAAATCAGAAGAAGTTCTCTTTCAAGCAGGAGATTTGATACTAAGATGGGACACCAAACGAGAAGAAAAGGGGAAGCATGGTAAATTTGACCCTCTCTAGTATGGTCCATACAAGATCTCTAAGGCAAAGTAAAATAACACATTAATTTTGGAAGATCTAGATGGAGAGACAGTACAGCTGCCTGTGAACGGGCAGTATCTGAAGCATTATTTCCAGCATTAAAAGTCAGCATTACACCATTGTAAATACCAGATTGCTCATTGTTCATATGTCACCAAGCAATATTTGACTCCATGCCCAATGGATAAGGCACTAATCTACGGTTAATAGCGTTTCCATGGGAAAAAGCACTATCCCCAAGTGGAGCCAGATATTGTGGCTCATTTGCATTTACCTTTGAAGTATTTTTCAAAACACCAAAAAAGCATATATGATAGAAAATGTAAAATTTTGTGTGTCATAGAAGAATTTTGATTTATATATTGGTACATTAACATTACGTGATGAGATGTGAAGGTGGGTCGAGTCAGGCTCATTCACATGCAGAATAGTTCAAGAGCCAGACCAATGGGCACGTTCAGAACATTGCACGTCGAACAGGGTCGAGTCGAGCTCATTCGCAAGCTCAGGAGGGACCAGTGCGGCAGAACACCGAATAAGCTCAGGAGGGTTACACTGTGGAGCAAACAAACTAATTTCCCAAAGGCAGAGAAAGGGCGCATTTCCCTTAAACACTTAAGAGTTTTGGAGGAGGAGCAAAGGGAAAAATGGATGGTCAAGATCAAAGCGCAGAACTAGAGCGGAGAGATAGACGACGGAGATTAAATCGCAAACCGCAAATCGCAAGTTTCAAAGGATATGCGCGGTAGGTAAGTCATAAAGTCGCCGAAGTGCAACGTGCGATGCCATGGGGGACCTAATCGTATAGCTCACATCGCAGGTTTTAAAAGATAAGTGTTAAGGAAAAGGTTAAAGTCAGCAAAATGCGAATTGCGATGTGGCAAGCTGACGTGGCAAACGACGTGGCCCTGGCCCACATACCGCACAGCGCAAGTTTTAAAAGTTAAGGGTGAAGGGTAAGTGTTATAATCGCCAAAGTGCGATGTGCGATGTGGTGGGGCCCGATCTCAAATCACGAATCGCAAGTTTTAAAGGATCACCGCAGGAGGTAAGTGATAAGGTCGCCGAAGTGCGATGTGCGATGCCAGGTGGGACCCGATCGCATAGCGCACATCGCAAGTTTTAAAAGATAAACGCTAAGGAAAAGTTAAAGGCGACGAAATGCAAAGTGCAATTTTGGCATGGACGCGATGTGGTTCCAAGATGAAATCTAAAAGATTTCAAGTCCGGGCTTATGCGGTTATGCGCCATTTTATGAAGAAATAGACAAAACATGGCAGAAAAACCCGGGTAAGTGACCCAACGCAAATCAAAGGAGAAGAGGCAGAGTCGGGTAGCAAGTGATATGATTGACAACGTTTGAAGCACAGGGGCATAGGCAGAGTCGGGCACTAAGGCGTCATTACAGAGCTGTGCAGCCGCTGCATCATAACCAGAAAGGACACCTCGACACTTCGGGAGGATGCATCAGCAACATCAGATTCAGCAAAACAAACAATATTTCCAGTTTTAATTTGTTTTCTCAAGTATGATTGCAGAAGTAATCTTAACAGTTTAGGTAGTCGAATAGTTTCAAGAAGTTTAGGAGTTACGAACCACTGTGATGTATTTAAGTAGATAGAAATAAAGAAAAAAGGTTCCGAGTTTTGGACCTCTGGAGGATTGTTAATTTGGTACTGAATTTTCTGAGAAATAAATGAAAGAAAATTAAGTTTCCTGCAGTTGTTGATCTTGATATGTCTTTCCAGTTTCGCTCTGTGTTTATACCTCTTTGAATGAAGTGAAGTAATGTAGCAGTCGATCTCTTAATTACATCTGTGAGTAAGAATTAAACAGCCTTAATTTGTGCTCCTTCACCTCATCTCTTCTTTCTTCACAAAATCTTCATGAAACTTTAACTTAATAGATTCTATGTTTGCAACATATTCTTTCGAGTTCCCTCCCTCTCCATGAATTTCCTCTGAAACTTATAAGTGATAGATTATGTTTCTTAGCATATCACTTCAAGTTTTCTTTACAGTTCTTCTTTTCATTTCATGCAGATATCAGCAGTTTATGGCATTGTGAAGGCTTTCATTATATCAGATTATTGAGTGTATTAAATAATTAGATTCCAAAGGTATTAAGCAGAGGCCATTTGATATTATAATTGTGACATACATTTACAAAATGTCTTAAGCACTGATTCCTTACCACAACCAAGGGATTGTTTCTTGAGATACAACACCAGGTCCCATGCTTCAACACAATAACAGGGACTTCATCTTCATTAGTTTCATTGCCACCACATGGAGGCCCACTGCCACGTACTGTTCGTGGTGGAAGGAGGAAATATTAGTAGATATATTCACAATTTACTACTTTTGTCATGGATTAGACTTGTAGGCTTGTTGTTAATTGAACTTTTTTGTCTTGGTGGTGGCCAAGTGGCCTATTTTGTAAACATTATTATTTGAATTTTGGACATGACTAATGTTGACAGTTGCTTACTTTCTAGATAATATGCTTTATGTTTTATGTTTTATAATATGCTTAAAATTTTGATGTATGTTTGTAATTGCTAGGATATAGATGGTTGATGCTCGAATAATTAATCATTGATGTACAATGGAATCATGGATGACATATATATCTTGATTTATGTAAAAATATGCTTGTTTTCATGTCTTCTAAAGCTAATTTGGTATGTGGGACGTTTGTTTTGAATATAAATGCAAAAAGAATATAAATAAATATATATATATATATATATATATAGTAGACACTTCTGAAAGGCTTTGCTTCCTAGATTTTTTGAAAATGACGCTTTTGCGTCCCCGCTTCCAAAAAACGTCCCCTCTTCGTGCAACGTTGGCTTCAACCCTTTTATAGAGATTTGGATTCTTGTGGCTCAGACTAGAGCTTCTTGAAGACTAAGATTCCTTTCATAACAGACTTTCTAGGGCTAGATGATACATCAAGCCCTAGATATGACTTCTTTTTCAAGGTTGTTCTTTCACCATAGCTTTGATACCATGTTGATTTTTCGTGGTCTTCTTAACTGATAATTACTTCTAATGATGTTCATTTAAATTTTCTTGAATTCACATTTATCATTGAGCAATTACACAGAACATCATCAACAGTAGAATAAGAATGTCAGTAAGAGACAGCCACATAAGAGACATAAAGCATTTTACCCTGGGAAAACCCACAAGGGGAAGAAACTCAGCAACCTTTTTCTTAGAGAAATCTTTACGTTCAACAGAGATGCATCAAGTCATAAAGTAAAACTGACTAGAAGAACCTAGTCAAACTGCCCAGAAATAGATCTACCCATAGATCGGCCTTCTACCCAAGATATAGGTCTGGTCCTCTGCTCAAGAACTTTGTTTGCCTCAAACTTTCAGTCTACTCATCAATTGAATATTTTGTCACAGAGATTACAGTCTTCCTTGGATTTAATCTCTCTATCTTGCCTCAGATTTCATCCTTCTTCCTTGCCTCAAATGATCTGAATTGCCTCTAAATAGATGATAATCGAGTTGCTCTTTTGGAGGAGGTCGAAACCTCTTATTTATAATTGTTTATGAGACTAAATACATGCAAAAAGGGTAGACTGACCTAAAATTTTGCAGGGCCGACTTTACAATTTTGAGCCAAATACAATATAATTTGAAAATTCAAATTTCCCTCCTTACGAGGCTGACATAAAGAACATGTCATATATTAATTATTTCAAATACAAGAAGGGGCTAAAATATTACTTATAAAGATCGACCATAGCTACAAATATCAACAAAAAAGGCAAGTGTTTTACCATTCAAGTATCATGTGACGACATGAAGAAATGGTAAATTGACCCAGGGTTTCACCATTGGTCAAGAATACTAAGTTGGTTCTAGGTGACGACTTGGATAGTTGATGACCCAAGAACTCCTTTACAAAGAGTCAACAGAAAAGGATGGGGAAGTTTTTCGTCGAAGGGACCATGGTCAAAAATTACTTGTGAAGGTCAAGAAGTGCAAGGCTACAAAGTAAAAATTACAAGAAGAAAAGGAATTCCTCGAGAAGAAATTCAAAGAAAAGCTATAGGAGAAGGAAGAAGAAAATTTGCACTTAAAAAACCTTAATCAAAGGTTATTATAACAAATCAGAGATTTAAAAGATGAGAAGCTTGAACGTCAAAATAAAGTTGAATCAGAAGTTGAAGAACTCTTATGTCTTAGAAATCACAATCAAAATCTACTCACTCAAATTAAAAAACTGAAAAATGATAAGAAATTATTGGAGAACAAATTAGAAGAATTTATCACAGAAGCATTGAAGTCTTCAGACATAACAATTCATGTTGAAGAAAAGGGTACAAACACCGATCCAGATAATATCATGATTCAGAAGGATTTTCGTCCATTCGAAGTAAGGACATACTCCAATGTTGCAATACAAACGATGGAAATTCCCAATCAAAATCCATTGATCAAGCTAACAACACCAATATGCGATCAAGATCATATGTTAAGAATAAGTAAAGAAAGTGCTACAAGTACATTAAAAGAAGATCAAGTCACAAAAACTCCTTATCTACACCCAAATCATAAAAGTAGACATCTCAACTAGTCGACATATCCATATCACTTAGGTCAAGAACAAACGTATGCTCCGGAAAATGTCAATGGCAACACAATTCAATCTTATGATGACAATTCTTTCAAGGTATCCAATAATCGGAAGGTTCCACAGAAGTCTGCTTTAGGATGGTTAGATCATTGTACATTGCGACAATTTTGTGCCACACTAAGAAGTTCACATTGTCTTGTATCGTCAAAGACGATAGTTCCGAGAATTGATAAAAGGCAAGAAGACATTACAAAAAAATATATCGACTCTTTTCATCAATAAAATTTGAGGACAAAGCTTTTATAAAGGGGATGGCAATGTTATGAACATATATATATATATATATATATATACAAGTAATAATTAAAAAAATATAATTAGTTATACAAGAGCATGTCCCAAAACAAAACAAAAGACACGAGTCCTTATGAAAGGGCACATCCCTAACTATCTAAACAAGGTCCTCATTTGCATCATATCATATCTTTTGTACATTCAACATTCTTAGGTAAATATATTACTTGTCCTTTGTTAATTTCTGAACATGTTCTATGCCATTTCAGATTAGGGCACACAATACTGAAGGAGATAGAACATACTAATAGATTGATGGAAGACAAGCCAAAACAGAGATGATGAATGGTGGCGTTACGACGATCAGCAGGATGCTTCTACCAGCAAAGTCTCCAACGGGTCATTTAGCCAAGCGTGTCACACATAACCCCAAAACAACCCAAACAAAGAACACTCCATAGATACGCAGCTCCAACGTCATCAAGAGAGAAGGAATTCCTCCACACAATGTGTGTATAATAATCTCCAAGTCTCTCCAATATATAGGCATCTTTGGGGGTGTGTGACAGGCACTTTAAGACATTTAAGTCTATATTATATTCCAGGCTGACCTAGCACATAAGTGGAATAAATTCAAAGTCCATGTTCTGCTCATCCAATCGAGATGATCCTTAGATCAATCTTACACCTCTCCGAAAGAGGAATCCAATAAAAATATTGGGATTGTCATCTGAGCAGCACAACCCGGAGTTTGGACCTAGTTATCCAATTTTAACACTCCCTCTTAACTAGGGAGAACTCCATCCACTGGTGCAATCCAAACATCATGCGTCATCCCGCCGTAACTTGCTTTGCTGGCCTCTTTATTTCAGAACAGAAGTGGGTTAGTCACAAAGACATCATACCCGGCTGACAGATTCAGCCCAGAGGTCCGAAACCTCTATAGGACTCACAAAGAGTCTCATACCAACCCGAAGTTGGTTTACCTGACCAGAAGTCAGTTGGAGGTCCGAAACCTCACTAGGACTCAAGAGAGTCATATACTAACCCGAAGTTAGTTTCACTGACCCGAAGTCAGTTGGAGGTCCGAAACCTCGCTAAACTTGATCCCAGATCAAGTGGTTGGACATGTGCCATCTTAGACATAGAGAGTACGGCAATCTCCGATGCGTCCATCGGTCTTGCTATGGTCTCTATTCACATTTCCCACATCATTGGCCAAATGAGAGGTACTTCCCATGAGTCCGAAACTCCATGGGTAGGATGCATATGGGGCACAGATCAGAGAGAGAGAGAGAGGTAAACCATCTCAATATCATCACGGTGGGGTAGAAACACACCAACTAGGTTCAGCAAGCCTAGCCTAGTGGTTGCTTATAGCACCAAAGCTATCCCCAAAACCCCCTTGGAGCTCCCAGAGCTCATCGTTCAACAGGACCCTCAGAATAGGGTCGTTCCATGATTCCAAGATTCTCACGGTAGGTTAGGAGCATGAACTTCCCCAAAGGCATTGTGAGAATATCCACGACCTGCTCATCAATTCCTATATGATCGAGCCTTACGGCGCCTCGCTATACCATATCCCGGATAAAGTGGTATCAACCATCACCATGCTTGGATTAATCGTGGAACCCAGGATTCTATGACAAATGAATCCCCCTCTGGTTATCGCAAAGGATAATGGTGGCATCTAGTTCATGCTCGAACAACTCACTGAAGAGCTTTCGCAACCAAGTGACTTCACAACGGGCCATACATGCTGCAATATATTTGACCTCAGCAGTGCTCAAGGCTACCGACTTCCTTTTCCTACCTGAAGCAGATCTACTTGTGAAGTAGCATCCAGATGTGCTCTTACGATCCACCACACTGCCAGCCCAATCGGCATCAGTATATCCATGGAGTGTCATACTCCCGGCAGTGTATCTCAGCCCATGGTCTAACGTGCCTCAGAGATATCTCAAGAGTTTCTTGGCACCAACTCAGTAAATGTTATGATCAAACATGTGTTGACTCAAAGTGTTCACTGCACAACATACGTCCAGACGGGTGTTTACTAAGAACACCAGAGCCCCTACGAGTTGACGATACTCGGTAGGATTTGCTAACATGGGCCCAGCAGCGTTGCCACTCAATTTCTTAAAGTTGAGTTCCATCGGTGTCGACACGGACTTATAGTCCACCATACTAGAACTTACCAGAAGCTTCACAATGTATTTTCCTTAAGAAAGGAAAATCTCGCCAGGTCTTTGCCAGACCTACATGTCTAGGAAGTAGTGCATCAGTCCTAGGTCCTTCATCTTGAACTCAGCAGCAAGCTCCCTCTTGCACTGATGAATGAGAAGGTCAACACCTGTCAGGAAGAGGTCATCCACATACAGCACCAAAATGAGAGGCTTTTCTCTATCAACCTTGAAGTAAAGGTTCGGATCAGCGTTACTACGAGTGAAGCCCAACTTCATTAGGTAGCTATCTATCCTCTCGTACCAAGCTCTGGGTGCTTGCTTCAGCCCATAGAGGGCTTTCTTCAACCTGCAAACATGGGTGTCCCGATCTTGGATTTCAAACCACAGAGGTTGCTCTACATACACCTCTTCCTTTATCGCACCATGCCACAAAAAAATGGTCTTTACATCCATCTGATGAAGATTCCATCCTTGCGTAGCAGCAAGGGAAATAATAGATTATAGGTGCAGTAATAATCAGTGCCTTCAGGCAATCAGATCCATGTTTGATCTTATATCGAGGTGACAACAGCTTTGATCTGTGGTCTAGGAACCATATCCTAGACATCACCCTCGCATCCTTGCAGACTTTGATGCTTTACAGTTTCTTCAAATGATCCAGGCTCATACTGTACTCATGGCATATAGATACCCTTGGTATTTATATGGCTTCTCGGATTTCTTCCGGAATTTCCCCCTCTGAAGTCATCTGTCTTTGAGCCATGAGGATCTTCTTTCGATCAGCAATGATATTAGCTCAGAAGCATATACAGATGTATTCTCCCTCATAATTCCAGCTTCTCTCGAGAGAGAAGACATCTATTTTAAATGAGGGCATCCCAGATGCTAGCTTGGAAAGGAGTTTTATTCTCCCATAGTCAAAACTATGCAAGACTACAGTCTTTTGCTAAAGATTCCAACAATGTGTCTGAAGGCTGCAAAAACACATTTTACCATTACGCTCCATTGTGAAACTACTACTGTCACATGCTTACTGCTACATAGGTGTCTATCTATGTCACTGTTCAACAGGGAGAAGATATCAACAAGCCTCAGCTTGTGTTAGAAGTCTTGTTATTCTGAGGAGGTTTGTTGTAGCTTCCTCAACCAGCCCTCTTTATTGTGACCCACAGAACTAGGAATCCAAACATGATTCCTTCTTTCACAATTATGCACTTGAGAGCTTCATCTACTACATCGGGCATCTCATCCGCCACTGCTTCTCAATTTCAGATTTAGTTAATAGTTGACTGATCTAGGGCTTCAAGAATTCAGATCTCAAATCGGAAATTTGTCTCCTAAATTGCACAGATCTAGGAACCAATCATACAGATGTTCCAAACACAAAAATTTACCCTTCTTCATGTCAGTCGATACCTTATGTGATAACTTTCCGTTATTCAGATCCAGCGCATTCATAAGGGTGCTTCTGCTCATCAATGTCACTGCCCCAATCATCAATAGGATAAATCCGGGCCACTTAGGGATAGAGCTTTTCTAGCTTCCTTTACACATAGGAGACCCTCAGTTGGGGCATCATTCAGTTCTGAGTACACAAAGCTCCCAAGCCATTTGGCCTTCTACGACATTCTAATAAGATGCCTTGATGACTAGACAATACTAGCCAGACAATTTCGGAATCTTCAGATTTTATCTGCATGCCCGGAATAATATCTTCTTTGCAACAAAAAGGCGTGCAATCCATAGTAGGTATTTGATACATGCCTTGTCAAAGCATGGATTGTCCTTTGCACCAGCGGCTCCCTAATACAGCAGTCTTGCTGCCCTCGTCTGAATACTTACTAATGATCCAATCATGAATTGCCAAGTGCGCCCACCTTCTGTTGTACAAGGTCCTTTATGACAACACGTCTAAGACACCTTGTCACCTTAGCACATCATAAAGATGACAAGCACATGGTCCCTAGCCTAGGCACGGGTATTCACAGCAAGTAATGAGAATAGAGGAACCTGATGTGAATTTAGCACACAAACTTCGTCATTTCAGGCAATATAATGTGAGACCCCAGCACTGTAATTTTCAGATTCAAGGCTCCCAAGTACTTGAATGTTTGACCTTCTCTTCCACAACATTCTCAGCCTCACAATGCATATATATTAGCAGTAAAGCAACATACGTACCCAGATTCAGTCAACAGGATTATTAACCCTCTAAAAAAAAAAAATTAGCCGCCTAACAGATTGCTTTAGTATTACCATTTTCATCTTGCATACCTTCCATATTTCCAGGTGCATCAATCTATCCAAGGTTTCCAATTCCATCAGCACTTCCAGTTTTCACTTCTAAACTGTGAAGGCTTTCACTTAATGTTGCACCACTACCACTACTATCTTGGCTCACAGCTTCAACATCACGCATGACTCGCTCATTGCGTTCACCTTGCATCTCAAGGTTATGGTGAACAGCACCTGTAGCCTGATGATTTCCTTGTTCCATAGAAGCCTGTTGTGCAAGTTGAGTTGAAATACCACTTCTTTCTTTAGTTAGACAATACTACAGAATTAGAGCGCAATTTTATTGAGGCTCTGTGACCCTATCACAGAGAATTTTTCAGACTTCAGGACAGAATTATGGAAGGCTGTGACTGCATCCTTGTCAAGTTCGTTATTGGAAAGAAAATGCTGGGTACAGGGAGCTTATATCTTCTATGTATCTAAACACTCTTCCATGAAGCACTCCCATCCTTGTTGTGATGACAAATTCATAGCTGTAGCTGCCGGTGACTTGGAGCGAAGAAGTTGACGATACCACAGAGTATAATCATGGCGAAACACAAACATTGAATGATAAAAAAAACGGAGACACGTTTCACTTTCTCCCTGCCCACTCGGGAGCCAGTTCTGGTTTCCTCATCAACGGTTTCTTCGTGAACTGTGGCTAGCGAAATGTGGTTGAGGGATGCAATAGAAAACGACTTCATCGTCATTTGACATGCATGCAGGGATTCCAAATTCTCTATAGCAATGGAACATCGTCGTCACCACCATTATCATTAGAACGAGGAAATTGTGTCTGGAAGAGAGATGGAGCCCGCAACATCTAAGGTAGATCTAGATTTGAAAAATGAAAAGTTGGTTTCTTCTCTTTATTCGGCAATAGGAAGCAAATCATTTGGCTATCAAAACCCCAAGCAAGAAGATGCAAATTTGGACTGCATTCAGCCGTCAAAACTCTTTCAAACAAAACCCGAGCCAGCCTTCAATTTCTATCATCCCTATTGAAACCCAGTGCTGAGAGTAGTGGTAAGAAGCCCAATTTTAATAGCTATGGCTCTTTTCGACATTCGGATTCTTTGTTCGAACTTGTCTAGATGGCAATTCCGATCATCAGCTCATACCCTGCTCGTCGCTGGGAATTAATGCTTACGCAGAGCAGTCTTGCGTAACTGTGAAATGGCGGTAGCTCCTTGCAAATAATTTCGATGATCCCTTTCGAGCATCCGGTGAATTAGTCACCCACGAGCTGTAGGAGTAGGAGTCTCAAGCTTTACTGTCTTGCAAATTTCTTAGCCGTAAATAATTATTTTGGCCCTAAAGAAATTTAAACCTTGCTCCTTTAAACGACCTTCAACTGATCCACACTTCTAGCTGTCCCTTAACACAGATTGGACTTTGTCTTCTCCTAGCTCTGATACCATGTTAATTTCTGAACATGTTCTATGCCATTTCAGATTAGGGCACACAATACTGAAGGAGATAGAACATACTAATAGATTGATGGAAGACAAGCCAAAACAGAGATGATGAATGGTGGCGTTACGGCGATCAACAGGATGCTTCTACCAGCAAAGTCTTCAACAGGTCATTTAGCCAAGCGTGTCACACATAACCCCAGAACAACCCAAACAAAGAACACTCCATAGATACGCAACTCCAACGCCATCAAGAGAGAAGGAATTCCTCCACACAATGTGTGTATAATGATCTCCAAGTCTCTCCAATATATAGGCATCTTTGGGGGTGTGTGACACGCACTTTAAGACATTTAAGTCTATATTACATTCCAAGCCGACCTAGCACATAAGTGGAATAAATTCAAAGTCCATGTTCTGCTCATTCGATTGAGATGATCCTTAGATCAATCTTACACCTCTCCGAAAGAGGAATCCAATAAAAATATTGGGATCGTCATCTGAGCAACACAACCCGGAGTTTGGACCTAGTTATCCAATTTTAAAATCCTATAATGGATATTTACATATTCCAGATATTCTGAATATTTTGTCGAGTACGAACTGTGTTCATAATAATTAGTGTTTCTACGACATGAGTACATCATAGTTTTAAAACTCACTGAGTTGAACCAGAAATTGGCCAAACCGGTTGGTCAAACACTCAAGCTTGCTAACCAGAGCAATAAACCTAATTCATGGCCGGTTAGGATTGGTTAGGTACCAAACTGGTCCTAACTGGTTGGATCTGTAAAAAATTGGCCACCTTGGAATAAGCATGCACTGGTTCCGTAATTCTAGAGCAAAAGACTCGTTGGCGGCGAGAGAGATAGCAAGCCTAAATTGTCCACTCCCAAGGTGCTCACTTGATGCTTCCTAGATGCTCCCTAATGGTAATGTTAAATTCTTAAATTAAAAGTGACATTTTCTTTTATCTTTGATTTTCATCCTTTGAATTAAATTTTAAAATTTTAACATTACCATAAAATGTCTCAGGATGTTTGAGGGTGGTTCCAACCTCATTGAACTTCATATCAAGAAAATAGAATTTCATATCCCTTTCAAAATTCAACAAACTTAACAGTGTTCAGCATTTCAATAACAATGGAATTGTGGCATTTCATTACATTATATTATGTATGAGGGTGTGTGATTGGCATTTAACCAAGAGCACCAAGCCCTATATGCACGCCAGTGTTGGTGGTGTTGATTGTTGAACTCTTTTGTCATGGCCTTAGCAAAAATGTTATTACAAGGAAACTCGATGAGTTATTATCAAGCAATCAAGTTAATGTGGAAGCCTGAGTTTGATGAGTGATTGTGTTGATCAGTGATTTGTAGTAGGCTAATGGCCTAGCAGCTTGAGTTGTAGCATTGTTTTTGGACTCTAGAGGCGATTTAGAACCTCATTTCTTGTGTATTTTGTTGATGATATGTAGTGCACTCGGTGCCATTTTAATATATGCACCTTTGCATGGTATATAAATGAGCAAACTTTGCATATTTTGTCTCTAATGGTTTGGAATCATGGTTTGTAATCTTAAAAATATTTTTTTCATTAAAAATAGATTATTTTATGTATTTTTTTCAATTTCAGTTTATTGAATCCGGTTTGATCCGGTTCTTGCTTGAATCATGGTTAGATAGGCAGTCAGTTCGAAACCTAGTTCTCGTTTTTAAAACTATGGAGTACATAAAATGGGTTATACCACATATCGCGTCACCTAGACATGAATAGGCATGATTCTAGATTTGTGATACAAATATATGTCTAAAGCACACAAACATATCCAGATAATGCCTTGAATTGCGTTACTTACGACCCATTGCCTTGTTACCATAGGAAGCATCAGAGCTGCTGACATGCTGCAAATCTAAAGCACATCAACCGAAAATGAAATTGAAAATGACATGGAAGGGCTTGAAATTTCTTGAGTCCTAGATGAAAGGATAAAAGAAAATTTTCTTCTTTGGTGCATAATCTTAGGATGCCACTGAGCATGGCACTTAAAGTGTTTTCAAGTATCATGTGACGACATGAAGAAAAGGTAAATTGGCCTAGGGTTTCACCATTGCTCAGGGATACTGACCTGGTTACAAGTGACGACTTGGATAGTTGATGACCCAGGACTCGTCTTGTGTTTACTCTTGTCAGGGGGTACCTAACCATATTGCCAAAGGGTATTTGGCTAGTGAGTGACTAGATCCATTTGTAAAAGGATATTTGACTAGTGGGTAACTAGATCCTTTGCATGATGCTGATGCAGGATGCTTTCCACATGGTTATAGGTTAGAACATGAAGTGGATGGATACACTAACATAGTGAGCTCATTTAATCTTTCCTTAGGATGGAAATTGTTCAACAAAGAGGGCATCTGAGGAAGTTAAAGTGAACAACTCCCTAGCTAAGAGGGAGTGTTGATTTTTTAAGCTCAAGTAGGCTCTAGAAAGTCAAGTCAGCCCACCATGTGGGTGCGACCCTTGGTCAAAACCCGTCTCCTCTTACCACTATATATTCACATTCGACCTCCTTCATGTTGAAAATTTGTAACTAGGTTCGGTCTTCATAATTATCTTTATACTTATATCAATGTATATTTCTTGTAAATTTTATTATTATTATTCTAGATAAGCAAGTTCTTCATGCTTCTAGGGTTTCTTGAGTCAATAAGAAATTTGTCATGAGTCAAAGTCCCTTTCGGGCTAATTTGTAATCAAAATAAAATATTATTTTTGAGTCTGGAAGAGTCATTGTGACCCCCAAGACCAAGTCAGCCCTTCCAGAAGAAATCGGCCTAGGAGAGGCCTATTCGACCACATGAAAAGGGTATATAAAGGAAGAGACTTCGTCCTCATTAGCACACTCACACAAAAAGTTTGATCTCTAAGCAAGAAAAGAAGAAAAGGAGTGTGAAGGCCAAGGAAGAAGGAGAAAACCAAAGTAGAAAGGAAAATTCTGACTTTTGCTTTGACCTAGTCCACACGTGCGAGTTTCTGGGGCAACTATACGAGCTGCAGGACCAAAAATTGCAGGGCCGAATTTCAGATTTGAGTTGCAAGGTCGAATTTTAGATTTGAGTTGCAGGGCCGAAAATCTGAGATGCAGGGCAAAATTCTGAATTGGAGCAGATTTGGTGCAGTTTGACTATCATTGACCTTGTGAACTTGGACTTGCTAAAGGAAGGTTTTGAAGGAGGGTTGACTTGGTGCTTGAGGAGGTCTTGGTCTTGGTCTTTGGGTCTTGGATGTCTCACTTTGATCTGATTCTATACGAAGAGAAGAATTCACTGGGTTTTCTCCTTGGGGGGGCGTTTCCCTTTCTTGGAACCTATATCTTGTGTTCTTTGTGTTCTTGTGATCTTCATGCATTTTATATTTTGGTAATTGTTGAATGAAGAAGACATAATAAATCAATGAAAAGCCAGCAAATACTCACAAGTAATTATCAAGTAAGAGGAATCAAGCCTAATCTACATCTACATTGATTTCTCAACACTTCATTTGGCATCAATTCAGATCATCATAACCACATCTGTTTTCTGTTCACACAAGCGAAGGAGAAGGAGAAGAAGACCAAAGTCTTCTGAAGTTTGACCGAGCTCATCTGGAGACTGCTGACCAGCGTTGACCTGATCTGTTTGACCAAGTTTTGGGCAAGGTTTTACCGAGACTTTTTGGGTAGTTTGAACGAAATTCAGAGCAGTCTGTTTGACCTCAGTTTGACTGAAATTCTGATTTGTTTGACCAAAATTCAGAGCAGTCCGTTTGACCTCAGTTTGACTGAAATTCTGATCTGTTTAACCTAAATTATCTGAGGCAGTTTTGACCACAGTTTGACTGGACAGATTGACCGAATTTCTGAGGCAGTTGACTGAGCTTCTGGGCAGCAGCAACAGGTTGAACTTTGGACTGTTTGACTCAAGGTTGACCAAATTTGTGGGCAGCTGGAGAAGGTCGAATTTAGGCCAGTTTGACCAGGTTTGACCTGCATTGGATTTTGTGGTCTGTTTGACCAAATTTGACTGGAAAAATCAGATTGTACTTTTGCTGAATTGAACAATTTCTCCTAGAAAAGATTGCTGGGTTTTCTCCCGAGTTTCGGTTTCCCAGGTGAAAAATTTTGGTGTCTACTGTGCATGGCTATTTTATGTGATCTTTACTGTTCTATTACATTTACAGTTGCATTTTCTGAGTGTAATTGTTTAAAGATGTTATGAAATATGCTAAGTAAGATTGTATATCATTGGAAGTAATTATCAGTGGCAAAAAATTCTGCTTGTCTAAATTAGCACTAGAAAATCAAGATCCAATCCCATAGGCTAAGTCATTGATAAAGGGGAAAACCCATTATCCAATGTTTTTGGGGCGACATTGGGTAATTTGGGGAAAAACTTGTGGAAGAAGCTAGAATTGGGACTAAGTGGAGGGAAACTTGGAACCCCTCACATTAAAATAAGAAGAAGAGGAGAAATAAGAAATCTATAAAGAAGAGAGGAGAAATTGTTTTCTCATCATGGTGGAATGGATATTTCTGTTTTGTGAGCTAAGGCTCTGGGGGTTTTAAGACCCCTTTTTCTTTTGATCAGTTTTGGTGGTGATGATCCCACCCTAGCCTATCCCTTCTTTTCTCTCATCTGTTTGGCACAATTGTTCTGAGGCATTTTCATCTGGTTTTGGCATTCAAGGAGAAAAATCCGTTAGGCTGTTGGCTTGAAAGGTATTCTGTGGTTTCTGTGGCTATTATCAAGGGCCGCGAAGCAGTCTGAGGTATTTGTGGGAGCAGCCAATTATTACCAGCCCTCCAATTGAAGTAGTGGCCCTCTTTCTGGCACTTATCTGTGGCATTGCAGAACCTGTGAGGGAAAGTGTGACAGCAGGCCCCTTTTTATGGCAATAGGGTTTCCTGAGGTTTTAGGGCTGTGGCTCACCTCCCAGGGCCCTGTTGGAACAGCAGTATCCTTCTGAAGCTCAGACATCAGTTTTTAAGGTTAACCCTGGACAGCAAGGTGTTGTGGACATTTCCCTGAGCAGTGAAGAACAGTCTTGGGCTAGTGGAGGCCTATATGAGTCTCCTTTGGCAGCGAAGTGCAGTGAAGAAGGGTTTGGAGGCAGCAGTGGCCCAGTGTGGCCCAGTGTGGCGCCACTGGCATCCTCAAGACACTTTAGTCAGCAGCAAAGGTTGGACCACCGTAGACTTGCAGCAGGAGGGCAATCCGCAAGGTCTACTCAACACCCATAAGACACAGTGATATGTCTCTTAGGGCAACCGAGTTTGTAAGAAGAACATTGTTAAGCTGTCTACTGAGACAGTAAGGACACAGGTAATTCTGTAAGTGATTAAAAGTGTGGTGAATCAGATATACTGCAAGTACTTGACTGATGTTGTAGTCCTTGTATTAAATACTGATGTATGTAAAAAGGGATTGTCATTGTTACGAATTGATGAATGCTATTCAGCCAGGTCTGCTGGTGTATTAGCATTAGGAGTAAGTTAGAAATTTGTAAACAGATGTGAACTATTGAAATTCACTACTTGCTACGTTACTGTGTGTTCAATAATATCTGTGTCTGGAATTGAAAGCAATAATGTGATACTGTTACAATTTATCTTGTGCTCTTTAACCCTAAGAGCAAAAAATCCCTTGGAACATTACAACTGCATATACTCTTCTGCTCCTATTTTCAGCTCTGTATACACCTATTTGTTAAAATAAGACATTTTTTTTTTCAAAAATAAAATGATAATAATATCTTATTAACACCATCTGTTTTTCTTCTTTGATACGTTATACAAAATCACTCTTTCTGATCAGTTCCTTCTCTCCCTCCTTTCACCAATTTAAAAGATGTATTTTTGGAAAAAAAAAAAAGTAAAATGATAATAATCTATTATCAACCCCATCTGCTTTTCTTGTTTCATACATTATCTAAAATCACTGTTTCTGATCACTTCCTTTACTCCCTTCTTTCAGCAAATTTAAAAAGCATAACTCTGACTCCAAAAGTTGTTCTTGTTGTATATGAACCTCAATGAATTCATCAAATAATACTCGTGAGACATAAAACTTGTCAAGAACACCATTCACGATCAAAACAACTTTCTCAGTAAACTTCCAAATATTTTCCAACAGCTACCTCTTTTATTTACACTTCATCCTGTAGCCTTCATACAAAGTTGCAAAGTCATCCTATTGTTACAAAGACTAAACCAAATATGGTCCAAATAGGATCTTTTTACTCTGAGGATGAAAAGAAAAAATTAACTCCGTTATCAAAGATATTTAGAGACATCTTTGAAGTTTGGATGGAGCTATGACAAGTTAAAGCAGTTTAATCCGAAGGTCACACAGCATCATATTCCCCATTGTGAAATAAGGTGAATCCTTTAAGCATAGATCCAGAAACCCTAGATTAGAATCTATAATTAGGTATCCTGGGTGGTTGGGAGGAAGGAATGGAATCCTCCCACCAAGGTACAATTGTCCCGCAAGTGACATGATGGATGTTGACAGTGTTGACAGTATACATATATTCGTCATATGGAACATACAGCATTGTACCTATGAAAAAGAAAATATGTTTGTTGCAAAGGAAAATTTTCTGGTCAGATACTTAGATTAACAATTTGGTGCCAATTAGGAAGAAAGCTAAGTTGCCTTTGGGTTGATTCCTGTGATCTAAATAGGATGCCCATCAAGGCTAATTTGCCACTTCTAACCATAGATCTCATCTCGAGCAAGTGGTCAGTTCAGACATGTCATCCTCATTATATGGCTTCTCAAGGTATAATTATACTTCCATTGCACGGAAGAATATATATAGAAATATATTCAGGTGAAGGATAAATACAAAACTACATTCAGCACAAAATGAGGAACCTTTGCTTGTACTAGATGTCCTTTCAAATTAACAAACAGTGGTACTGCCATTGAACAATGATGGGCATTTCTTCCAATATTCAATTCGGATCATCCTAATTTACTTCAATTATCTAATTGTGGATTCCAAACTTAAGTCTACTAATCTTGTTTGCATTATAGAGTGTTTAGCATTTTGCTAAAACCTAAGAAATCCATCTTTGGCATAAAGGAGGGAAAACTGTTAGGATTCATTATATCAAAATGAGGAATTCAGGTGGCCTACAGCTTTCCTTGCCCACCTCTAGCAAAATGGTTCAATCCTTTGGCAAAATTAACTTATTAATACTTATACAGATTAGTTGGCAAGTTGTATTTCATATAAAGAGAGACAGAAGTGGGAGTAGGTGATAAAAAAACATGCTACAAAGGGCTGCATCACAAAGAGTGCACTTCTTTTGGGTTACGTGTGTTGGAAAGTGTAACTAGGATCGGTCTTCATAATGACTATGTAATTATGAATTTATGTAATGAAGAAGACAAAGATAATAAAATGTATTTTGTATATACTTGCTTCATGGGTTTCATGGGTCAAAAGACTTCTTCTTGATGTCTTTTAGGGGTTTGTCATCTTGTCATAAATATATAAGTTAGAGTCATGTATATGAAGAGGTGTTACACTTGTAAAGACAATTTAGTGATGTAAAGATATGCTCCAAGACCTTGTAAAATATGCTCCTTGAAATCGGCTTAGAAGTCGCTAGAAGAAGTCAGCTACCCTCAAGAAGACATGTCGGCCTACATACAGATAGACAGGTCGGCCTAAAAGAAGGGAGACTGTCCCTATATATAGAAGCTCTGCGGCCTCATTTGGAAGAGACAACAATTCGGACAAGTCTGCAATCTAGTGCGAAGTACAGTGCGTAAAAGGAAGGATAGATATCGAAGGAAAGTGGACTGTAATAAATGCAAAGAAGGAGACATATCAGCGAAGGACTAAAGGCCATATATATCTCTGTTTTGGGTCCGTGAATACTTCGCATATCTAAGAAAGGACAAAGGTTATTACAACGTGAAGACTAGCTCGGACTTGAGCTTAAGAGACTTATAAAAGGTGCAGAAAAAGACCAAGAAGTGTATTCTAGAAAGAAGAGGCTAAGATCGAAGGAAGAAGAAGAAACACTTGTTTAGGGCTGCTGAAGTAGAGACCGAGCTTCTCCAAGACAAGTGATCGTGATCTAGCATATCGAAAGGAAGAGGATCAAGCATTAACTAGAGGTCGAGCTCAAGTAGTACTGGTGCAATACGGTGCAGCGTGGTGCAGAGAAAGGAGAACAGCATAAGGAGCCAAGAAAGAGCAGAGACAAGGTCTTGGAGACATATTGGTGTCAAGAGTCCAAGTCAAGGCCATGGTACTTGTCAATTGAAGGTCTAAAGAAGAATTACTTCGGGTTTTCCTCTCCAAGAGAGAGAGGTATTGGCCCTGGCTTGAAGAGCCAAAATCTTGTCTTTTGTGTTTTGATAATTGACTTGATGAAAGACCTAATAAGCTAATGAGAAATAAGTTCACAAGTAATCAAGTAGAGAATTGAATTAAACTACGCCCTACCAAATTCTCAACATGGTATCAGAGCTAAGGTGCTAGAAAGGGCTATTTGACAAGAAGACACTCAATTACCAAGAAGATCAAGGATCAGTTTCTAGAAGGAAAAATTCAGAAATCTACATTGAAGAATCAATCTTCAAATTCAAAAGAACCAGTTTGTAAATTGGAAAGCCATCTCAAGGACATCATATAGAAGCCATCACCTTCCACAACTATTTAGTGTTGAAATCAAATCAACATTGTTGAAGTTACCTTCAAACTATCATCAATAATTCAAGGTGACTTGGCTTTCTTGAAAAAGCCCATCAAAGAAGAGAGCTCCTACAAGAAAGGAAGAAAGTATATTCTCAAGTAAGTATCCTAATCTGTCAAAATGACTATTTGCAAGGAAAGTAACAAATTGTCTGGAACTAAAAGCTTGTGTGCATGGAAGATAAGGACAGATCTAAACTTAATTGAAAGTGAAGTAATGGACTATGTCAAAGGATCTTATGTTGAACTATCAAAAGAAAATATTCAAGCCTATACCAAATACATGAAGGGAGAAATAAGAGCCCGAAGAATTCTTATAGAATCCATAAAGGACTCTCTCATTCCTTGTGTGTCAAATCTAGAATCATCAAAAGAGATATATGATATATTTATAGAGCTATTCTCGATAAGTCCTACAGGAGAAATATTGACTTTAAGACAAGAATTATACAAGTTGAAAATGTCAAGAGAGGAAGGAATAACCTCATATTTTATGAAGCTTTCCGCAATTCAAGATCAACTGCAGAAATTAGGAGAAGTAGTGTCTGATGCAGAAATACTCACTATGGTATTAAATGCTCTACCTAAGGAATGGGGAAGCTTCACCTTAAACACCTCTGGGAAGAAAGAAGCTATGACATATTTAAGGATATATGGTTTTTATGTAAGACAGAAGAAACTAAATCAAATCAAGCATCAAGAAGAGAAAGATTTGGAAAATCTAGTCTTTAGAAGAAGAAAAGAAATATGAATAAGGTAAGATGCTATGGATGTAATGAATTTGGGCACTATAAAAGGAATTGTCCCTCACATGAAGAAAACAAAAGAAAGAGGGAAGAAGCCCATGTTGCCAGAGAAAAGGAAGAACTTGATACAAAGAAATCTAAGAAAGAAGAAGTAAAAGATCTCCTCCACGAATGAGATCATATTCATCTTTAGGAGATTCCTATCAATTGTATAATAGTATGGTAGGAAGCATTGCGTGATGGATAGATACATCAGTTTAAACTAGCATAATGATAGAAGCATTACAAGTAAGGAGTACTAGTCATAGGAGGATGTCTAAAAACATTGATGCTATGAAATAAAATGACTCATTGTATTTATATAAAGGCAATTATCTAGATCATGGTTCATCATTCTTTAATCAAATGGAAACAAGTGCAAACATTTTAACGAAATCCTTTTGGGATTTAATGGTTAGAAAGTAAGCAAAAGTTTTCATCGAGAATTCTAATAATTTTGGAAATAGGATACGATGACATATTGATGAAAGCAGGTCACGGGAATGAAACTCTTCACTCCAAGGAAAACTATTGTAGGATAACTCAAAAGAAAATGATGGATGATTTGTGCCCTATGAGGAATTGAAGGCTCCTCAACTCATGACGTCAACAAAAGGAGTCTTTCATGACTAGTTGAATGTTTTTCATCATTACTGTTGTAGATCCCTGATTAAGAGGGAGCCTGATAATGAGTTTCTTACTTGAAAGAAACTTCGTGATTCCTAAGCCAAAAAGAAAGCTTAGGTACATTCCTGAGAAGTATATTCCTTTGTGGAATATGTACTCCCTAATTGAGAGGGAGAGGTAGACATGTCATTCTGGTCTTCACCTGAAAAGACAGAATGGAGGATTGGGCAATCATCTGGCATTCGATACTCTTTGAGAATGTGATAAAGCATTCCGATAAGAGTAGTCGTGAAAGGATAGATATTCTTTGAGGATTAGTTATCCCGATAAGAATAGTCCTTTAAGGTCATACTCGTGTGAAAATTTCAACTTGAAATTGTAATATCCCGAATGGGAAATAAACAGCAATATAAAGCACATAAACAAAGACATACATCAACTAGAGACAAATCATAAGAAAACAGACAATATGGAGAACGCTGAGCCATTTTATTAATACTGAGAAATGGAAATGAGTACAGAGGTGATCAGAATGATGGCACCTCAGCTTGCACTGGGCAAGCGTAGAAAGACTCTCAGGAAATGACTCGGAATGGTTGCTCCCTCAGGACTGCGTTATCTCCAGAGCTGCTGGTACTGCTACTGTGTCGCTGCTACTGCTAGAATGAACTGAATCTTTGGGGCTACTCCCCACCTCAGAAAATTCTGAGACTTCGAGAATGGCCTCTACTCCCAATACCCAGAAAAGCCCAGAAAGCTTTCCGGAAATGGCCGACCCTCGAAAATGGCTCCCTTGAGGCACTACGTTATTCCTCAAGGAGGGATGTTGGCTCTGAATGATCTGCTCCAAATAATGGCCCCTGACTCCTCCAAAATATTGGAATAGGGAAGGGCGGGCCCCTTTCCCACTATCCCGGGCTGAATCCACCAACAAACCCTCAATCCGGAACCACCTCCTCTCAAAACTGCATCCTTCCTCTCACTAACTGCGCTGTCTCCATGAGTGAATGCTCCGCCTGTGGTTGCTGCAACTCTCTCCGGCAAAACAAGGATGAAACTCCTCACCCGAGCAAGCACTCGAAGTCCCCCGGGGCTAAGGTTGGGATCTCCGAATGGAGACACCCGATGTATTGAACAGTACGTGCATACTTTGCTAAACAGCAAGTGTGCTCAATGTCAAAAGACAAATCTCAAAGATGCATAATCAGAATGAATCCAAATGAGGAGACCCTCCCTCCTTTTATGCTTGGTGAGCCTTGCTCTCACCTAGGCCCCACCATCAACTGCACTGTCTCCTTGAGCCACGTTGTCCATCTCTCTCTGCGTTGGCTTGGTCCCACGCTGCCTACGCTGCCCCTTTTCCCACGCTGCCACTTGACCACTAGGCCCCACGTTGCCAACTAGTCATGTCTCTTAAGTGACTTTAGGAAATACTTTTTATCCTAAGTGTGAGTTAAGTGTCCCTCTTCACCCACTTTATTTATAACTTAACTTTATAAAGGAAAAATAGTCAAAATTAATATTTCCAATTAGCTCTTGCTAATTGGGAATATTACATTCCTCCTCGGCAAAATGTTGCTTGTCCTCAAGCAACTGCAATGATGGATGTTGCAATATCTTCTCACTCTCCTAGGTGGCATCCTCATCCGGTAGATTCCTCCATCTCACCAAGTACTCCCTGACTGTCCTGCTCCGCAACTGCCTCTCTCTAGCGTCAATAATGGCCTCCGGCTGTAGTACCAGATGCCCCTCATCATCTGTGGGTGGAAGCTCCTCCGTTGCAGTCACCTGCTGTCCTATTGCCTTCTTCAGGCATGACACAAGAAAAATGCTATGAATCCGGCTACCGGTGGGCAGCTCCAACTCATATGCAACCTCCCCAACTCTGCGTGTCACCTTGTATGGTCCATAAAAACAGGGCTTGAGCTTTTTAGCCCCCTTATGCTTCAGCGTAGATTGCCGATATGGCTGCAACCGTAGGTAGACTAAGTCCCCTACCTCGAACTGCCTCTCAATCCATCCCCTGTCGGCATACAGCTTCTGCCGATTCTGTGTTGAAGCCATGTTGTCCTTGAGAGCTCGGAGTATGTCCTAATTCTCTTGGATCCAATCCTTGGCCCTAGGGGCCTTGCTAGCACCAAACATCATGTCAGCAAAAGATAAAGCATGATACCCATATAAAGCATAAAATGGTGACATACTAATGGACATATGATAAGTGGTGTTGTAGCAGTACTCCCCCAAGTGCAACCATCGTAACCATGCCTTCTGCTACCCACTGACATAGTTACACAAGTAGCCTTCCAGCCACTTGTTCACTATCTCTATCTGCCCGTCCGTTTGTGGGTGGTAACTAGTACTCGAAGTCAACTCAGTGCCCACCAAACGGGAAAGCTTCTGCCAAAACCCGCCCATGAAGCGGCTATCTCTGTCACTGACAATGGTCTTTGGAAGACCATGCAATCTAAAGACATCCCTGAAAAATAACTCCGCCACCTATGCTGCCGTATGATGTGCTGATATGGCGAAGAAGTGTGCATATTTTGTTAGCCGATCAACAACTACAAATATGCAATCCTTGCCCTGTACAATGGGCAACCCTGTGATGAAATCCATCGAGATGCTCTCCCACTTCCCCTCAGGTATGGGAAGAGGCTACAGTAACCCGGCCGAATGGTTCATCTCCCCCTTGTTGCGCTGGCAAACTTCGCACTCCCTGACATGTCGGAGTACGTCCTCCTTGAGGCCCTTCCATGAGAACCTCTCTCTGATGGGCCGATAGGTCTTGGTGAACCCCTAGTGGCTTGATAACGGTGAGTCATGCGAGGCGTGCAATATCTTCTCTTTGAGCTTGGAGCTCTCAGTCAAGAAGATCCTGTCCCTGTAGTAGATCACCTCATCCATCACCCAGTATCTGTCGTCTATAACCTGCCCGTCCAAAACCTCACAAGCAAAACGGTCCTTAGAGTAATCTACCAGAAGTTGAGCCCTCCAGTCCGTCTCCAAACTCATCAAGGACAACACTGTCGGTCTGCGTGAAAGTGCATCTGCCACAACGTTGTTCTTCCCCTTGACATACTCGATGTCAAATTCATAAGACTGGATCTTGCTGACCTACTTCTGCTGCCTCTCCTGCAACTGCTTCTGCTCTAGAAAGAATCAGAGGCTGTTGTGATCCGTCCTCACCTTGAATATGTTCCCTACCAGGTACTATCGAAACTTGGCCAAAGCATGCATGATGGCCAACATCTCCTTGTCATATATAGCATACAACCTCTCATGTGGCAATAGCTTCCAGCTCTCAAAAGCTATGGGATGGCCTCCCTGCATCAAAACTGCGACTATCCCCTCTCCTGATGCATCACACTCCAAGACAAAGGGTTGTGTAAAATCTGGCAATGCTAACACCGGACAGCTGCTCATCACCTCCTTGAGCCTGTCAAAAGCCCTCTACGCTGTATCCGTCCAACTAAATGCCTCCTTTTTGGTAAGGTCTGTAAGGGGTGCAGCGAGCTGGGAAAATCCCTTGACGAACTTTCGGTAGTAGGTGCAGATCCCTACAAATCCCCGAAGTTCCATCACGTTCTTCGGCTCTAGCCAATCCCTGATGGCCCTGATCTTCTCCTCGTGGACCCTCACTCCGTCCACCCCGATGATGTGCCCCAAGTAGAGCATCTCTGTTAGCCCAAACTCGCATTTGGAAAGCTTAGCATAAAATTGATGCTCTTCCAAAATGCGCAATACAGCCTCTATATGTTGGAGGTGCTCCTCCCATGTCCTGTTGTAGATCAAAATGTCATCAAAAAACACTAATACACACTTCCTCAAGCGACTGCGAAAGATGTGATTCATGCATGACTGAAAAGTGGTCGGGGCATTGGTTAGCCCAAAAGGCATCACCAAAAACTCAAAATGGTCGTAGTGACACCTGAAAGCGGTCTTGGGAATGTCCTGCTCCCTCACGCGAATCTGATGGTACCCAGATCTCAAATCAATCTTTAAGAAGAACTTGGACCCCCTCAGCTCATCGATCCGTGGAATGGGGCACTGGTTCTTCATGGTCTTCTTATTCAGGGCCCTGTAATCAATGCACATCCTCAACGTGTCATCCTTCTTCTTCACCAGTACTACTGAAGAAGAAAAGGGGCTAGTGCTAGGACAGATGTGTCCAAGAGCTAGGAGTTCATGGATAGCCCTTTCAATCTCATCTCGATAGGCTTTGGCATGCCTATAAGGTGTAGTGATGACAGCCTGGATGCCCTGCTCCAGCTTGATCATGTGCTCAAACCCCCAAACTGATCGTTGCCCTGGTGGTATCTCTCCAAACTCTGTGGCATACCTGTCTAGAATGGATTGTACATCTCGGTGCATGACCTGCCCTGTAGACCCTGCCTCTGAAACACACAACTCCACTGCCCACTCTATGTCTCCCTTCTGGAAATCTGCCTCCATCCGGTGTGCTGAAACTGTCTGCGGTGGGTAGGTGTGCATACCCCGAATCTTCTCATGCCTCCCAGTCTTCTTATCTGTCCACTCCATTTCCAAGGTCTCCCAATCAGTGGTGACCTTCCCCAGCATGATCAGCCACTGTACCCCCAGTATCACGTTGGTGTCTGGAATGTCCACCACGAAGAAGTGATCTGTCAGGGTTTATGTCCCCATAGTCACTGCCAAAGCTGGCACATACCGGGCACACTGCATGGTCCGGTCACCTGGAACCAGTACCGAAAATCCGTCAAAGCTCTCCGTCGGTATGCCTCTCCGCTCTACCAACTGGGCATCAATGAAATTATGGGTGGCCCCACTATCCACTAATACTGAGACATGTTGTCCCCTCACTGTGCCTCGGACATGCAGTGTCAAGTATTTAGGGACTCCCCACAAATATGCAAGGGCTCCCCCGGTAGGTGCAAAAACTGCACCTCCCGCAACTGGTGGTGCAAGTGGCAGATGATCCCCTCTCTGCGTTGTGATGCTGCCTCCTGCCTCTATCTCCTCATACTCCTCCTCTTCCCCGCTACTGTCGGAGAAGACCTCAATGTAATGTGCCTTCCCTGCGGCACAACGATGTCCGGGTGCCCACGGCTCCTGGCATGTGAAACATAGCCTCTTCTGCCTCATATCTCTCCTGGGATCATCATCCAGAGGCCCTCTGTCCTGGTTCCCCTTTGGAGGTGGAACCCTCATGTCCTTCCCCTTCGGCTGAAATGTCAGTCTCTGGGAAAAAGGAGCTCTAGTCCGAGGTAATGCATCCTGCAAATCCCTAGTCCTCCCAACTACGTCATGGAGTGTGGTTGGCCTCGTCGACCTGACTAACCCCCGAAGAGGCTCTGCCAATCCGTCGATGAACATATAGATCATTCGGGCTGTGGATAAATCAGGCACCATCACGGAAAGTCTCAAGAACTCTGAGATATAAGTATTCAGACTCCTGGTCTGCTTGAGCTTGGTCAACTCAACAAAATGCTCCTCTGGATCCCTCCGATCAAACCGCTCTATCACCCTCCGTGTAAACTTGGCATATGCTGTCACTCCTGAGTGCCCCAGCGTAGCCATCCCGTGCAGCGCTGCCACCTTGATGGCCTCTGTCTCTGCCATCTGGTTAAGCTGGAAATATATATCCAACTTCTCCACCCAAGCCTTCATCGAACTCTTGGCCAATCCATCAAATGTCGGCAGGTAGAATCTGCCTATAGTGCGCTGCATATCCCCATCATGTGAATGCTTGTTCCCCCTGTGATGGTTGCAAGGTCTGTTGTCTCGCTTGAGCTGGACAAAGTCATGGAATGTGAGGGCATCTCTGAACTCCTAAAGGTAGGACTGGTACTCAGCAAAATAATCTCCCATATGGGCCGACTCATGCTCTTGCTGTGCTCCTGCCCCAGTGTCTGCGGCAAGGAAGGTAGGCATCGTGGAACGTGGAGGTGTGTGTGATGCCATCTAATGTGCTGTGATGTGCTCCTGTAAATGATGGGATGTGCCCAAGCCCTCTCCGATATGGAAACCCCTTGGGGTCTCACGCTGTCTAGACTCTGTTGTGAATCTCTGCCCCATCTCCTCTATCCGTCTTGACAGATCCTGCACCGATTTGAGGAGAAGTTCCTCGAACTCCTTCCCGGCATCTCTTTCCTCCGCCATTGGTTCCTCTTCCTCTGCGTCCACTACTGGAACGCTGTCATCTTTCCCAAAAGTGAGCTCTAACCTCCGTTCTTGGTCTTTATACTTTCTTCCCCGGTAGGTGATGTATGGTTTTCCTGCTGGTGTCATAGACAATCTGCTCCACAGGCTGAGCCAAGTCTATGAACTCTGATACCACTGTAATATCCCAAAGGGGAAATAAACAGCAATATAAAACACATAAACAAAGACATACAGCAACTAGAGACAAATCATAAGAAAAACAGACAATATGGAGAACGCTGAGCCATTTTATTAATACTGAGAAATGGAAATAAGTACAGAGGTGATCAGAATGATGGCACCTCGGCTTGCACTGGGCAAGTGTAGAAAGACTCTCAGGAAATGACTCGGAATGGCTACTCCCTCAAGACTACGTTATCTCCAGAGCTGCTGGTACTGCTATTGTGCTGCTGCTACTGCTAGAATGAACTGAATCTTTGGGGCTGCTCCCCACCTCGGAAAATTCTGAAACTTCGGGAATGGCCTCTACTCCCAATACCCAGAAAAGCCCAGAAAGCTTTCTGGAAATGGCCGACCCCCGGAAATGGCTCCCTTGAGGCACTACGTTATTCCTCAAGGAGGGACGCTGGCTCTGAATGATCTGCTCCAAATAATGGCCCCAAACTCCTCCAAAATACTGGAATAGGGAAGGGCGGGCCCCTTTCCCACTATCCTGGGCTGAATCCACCAACAAACCCTCAATCTGAAACCACCTCCTCTCAAGACTGCGTCCTCCCTCTCACTGACTGCGTTGTCTCTTTGAGTGAATGCTCCGCCTGTGGTTGCTGCAACTCTCTCCGGAAAAACAAGGATGAAACTCCTCACCCGAGCAGGCACTCGAAGTCCCCCGGGGCTAAGGTTGGGATCTCCGAACGGAGACGCCCAATGTATTGAACAATACGTGCAAACTTTGCTAAACAGCAAGCGTGCTCAATGTCAAAAGACAAATCTCAAAGATGCATAATCAAAATGAATCCAAATGAGGAGACCCTCCCTCCTTTTATGCTTGGTGAGCCTTGCTCTCACCTAGGCCCCACCATCAACTGCGCTATCTCCTTGAGCCACGTTGTCCATCTCTCTCTGCGCTGGCTTGGTCCCACGCTGCCCCTTTTCCCACGCTACCACTTGACCACTAGGCCCCACGTTGCCAAGTAGTCATGTCTCTTAAGTGACTTTAGGAAATACTTTTTATCCTAAGTGTGAGTTAAGTGTCCCTCTTCACCCACTTTATTTATAACTTAACTTTATAAGGCAAAATAGTCAAAATTAATATTTCCAATTAGCTCTTGCTAATTGGGAATATTACAGCCTACTACATTATCTGATATTATTTCTTCTACTTATTATTCAGAAACAAGTTATTTGCATAAATCTCTTTAGTAAATATCGAAATAAATCCAAATGCAGGCTTCACAATTACTGAGCAAATCAACAAGGAAATACTAGCACAAGAATGACATAGATATTTTGGACAATTATCCCCGGAAAAACCCAATGTGGGAAAACCGATGCAACAGATGAGGGTTTCTATTATTCTTCAGCAAAATCTTCATGTACAATTTACAATCAGTAGTAACGAAGAGAAATTCTATATGATAACACTCGAGAAATTCCTCACAAATTTTCTGATGAGAAATGACTCTCTTGGGCCTCCTGCGTCGCCCCTGAGCTGGCTCTGTGTGAGGACTGCGCAGATCTGCATCACCTCTGCGTTGTCCCTTCCTGCCACTGCGTCACTTGCTCTTGTACCCCAGATTGATGATGAACCTTCTTTGTCTCTCCTTGACCTGCAACTCTCCCTCTAGATCAATTTTCTCTTAGCGAACTTCAGCGACTGAGAAAATCGATTTTACTTGGGCAACTGAGCACTGGTGTATTTTCCAAATGACCCTCGAGTCTTCTTTTATAATCTTCTAGTTGAGATATCAACGGCTGACATTAAATCTCTAATAAACAGCTAAGATCATAACTTGACTTGTTTCGTGTTTTCTAGAATATTCACACTCTGTTTTATTAATGCCCTTTAATTATTTAATTTCCCTAACTTTAGACTTAGGGTCACCATTAAAATAATTAATTATTTTAATAAAACATGTTCCGAGTGGAATTTCCACAAACGATTTATGGGTTCTTTGGAATACGTGTGTCTAAGTCTGTTAAATTTGGACAACTAGGTCCAAACTCCATGTTATGATGCTCAGATTAAGAGGCTAATATTTTTGTTGGATTCCTCTTTCGGAGAGGTGTAAAATCCATATATAATATGTCTTAATCCGATGAGCAGAACATTTATTTTGAATTTATTATTCTTAATAAATTATGTGCAGGTCGGCCTTAAGGTTGCACGCCCCCAGCAGATGTGTCACACGCCCCAATGATGGATATAAATACAGGCAAAGTTGGAGAGCATTTCATCACAACACAACTCACAACATCTTCTCTCATCTGATTTAGTACGAGCTCCTTGGAGGACGAGTTCAGCCACACGTGTGAAGGAGAAGGACAAACAAGACGGCCGGAAGAAGGATTCATTTTCTCGTAGTTGTATTTTGCAGCTTACCCGCTGCGGATGGTCAACGTGACATGGTCCAATTGGGTCAAAACTTGTGGGTTCGATTTTGGAAGGCCTTACTGTTTGGCACAGAAATCGAGGTCAAAGGGTTGACCAAACTGCTGTTGCGTTGACTTTTAGCTTGCTGTCCTGCGTTGACTTTTCTGGACAGCGTTGAATTTTTTGGAGTTGACTTGGTTTGGCTCGGTTGCTGATTGAGGATCGTTGTAGACATGTTAAGTTAATGGCTCAAGGCGCGAGACTTTGTCAAGCTGAAGCATCCCTGCTGACCGCCGTAACGTAACCACCAAAATTTTCCGTTTCGATTTGTCTTCGTAAGATCCACGAGGTTCTATCCGTGTTTAACCATTTGTATGATTGCCGTGAGGAAAAGTAAAGGCCCAAGCATAGAACATCTACAAAAAAATGAGCCGAGGTGAAGACAAACTCTATCTATAGCAATCATCATCGTGGAAATGGGTTCCACTAGTCTTGAATTCAAGGAGAATGACAAGCTGACCGGAAGTGATGACTTCCATCCCTGGAAGATGATATTAGATCTCAAATTAGAAGATCATGATCTCCTAGATCATGTGACAGGGAGGATTCAAGAACCTCCATCCAATGCCTCTGCTGCTGTTAGAAACAAGTATAAGAAGGGAGAAATCAAAGCAAAGCTGCTGATCAGTGAATCCATAAATAAGAGTCTGGTTGCCTACATATCTGAACTAGGCACATCCAAGGAGATGTATGACAAATTGATACTTATGTCTGCAAACAATGTGAACCAAGTGCTATTCCTCAAGAACAAGTTGAAGAATATGAAGAAGGGCCTAGATGAGATGCCCAGTTATTCAAACTCTACTTTCCTCTCAAATTGACCGAAATGAACAATCAGCTAGCTATCAGAGACAAGAATACGTGGAGATGGTTCTCACCGCACTTGGAGGACTTCCATATGAATGGCAAGTATTCACAACTACCATTCTCAACAATAATACCATTCCTAACTTTGATGACCTTCTGTCTAGATGTATGCAAGAAGAAACAAGGATGAAGGAATTTGATAATGACAGAAATGCTGCCTATGGTGCTCATTCTCAAAAGAAGAACTCTGGTGGTCCTAAGGACAAAGGAAGAACGAAGACTCAAGAAAAGAAGGGCAAGTGTTTCACTTGCCATAGGCCTGGTCACTATGCTAGAGAATGCCTCTTCAAGAAGGATTCTCCCGATAGTGATGATAACAACAACAACCGAAGGAATGGGAATCGAAGAAATGACAAATCCAAAGGAAAGAGGAAGGCTCACTTTGGTGGAAACAATCAACCTTCTAAAAGGTCCAGAAATACCAGGTATGAGGAGTCTAATGTTGTTGATAAAAGAAATGAGCATATTCTTGTATCTGCTCTCTCAGCTGCATCTCCCCCCGACACTATGGATGTCTGGCTAATCGATAGTGGTGCCTCAAGACACATCACCGGATTCAAGGAAGCACTTTCTGACATGGTTGAAAGGGATACTAATCTAGAAATTATCCTAGATAATGCTACGATCCCAGAAAGGACAGACCGTGACCTCCACTTGTCTCATGACGAACCACGTTTTAAAAGATGTACTTACACCTAAATTGAAGAAGAACCTTCGTAATCATCTCATGGAAGACAAAGGATTCAATGTAACTTTCTCTGATGGAAAGGTGCTCATGTGGGAGGAGAGCTTCAATGAAGCTATCTCAATTGGTTTTAGAGTTGGTACACTCTACCAGGTTGGAGGGAGTCCGTTGGGAGCTATGACTTGTGATACTATCCGAAAAACCGAACTATGGCACCGAAGATTTGGACACCTTCATTACAAGGCCCTTCCCGAAGCAAGGAAGGTGGTGACAGGGATGCCTGGGATTAACTAAGAATCATGTTGCATGGGTACTGTGTCAAGGAAAAATGTAGAAGGGACCTTTCCCCTGCGGCCACAAAGACATCCATTATATTTAACTGTCTAGACTGACTATCCGGTATGTTGTTCCAACATCCTCATTGGGGATGTTCTTACTACATGACATTTACCGATGACTTCTCTCGCAAAACCTGGATATACTTCTTGAAGAAGAAGGATGAGGCTTTCATGTGGTTCCGTACCTTCAAAGCCTTGGTGGAAAATATGACCGGAAAGAAGATCAAGATTTGAGGACCGACAATGGCACTGAATATGAGTCAAATGAGTTCAAAGACTTTTGCAGAGAAGCTGGCATTAAGAGGGAGACTACTACTGCATATACTCCTGAGCAGAATGGTGTTGCTGAACGCAAGAATAGGACTATTGTGGAAGCCGCCCGTGCCATGCTATGTGACCAGGGTCTACCAAAGTTTCTGTGGGGAGAAGCTGCAAATACTGCTGTGTACATTCAAAACCGATGCCCTCATTCCGCTTTGGACTCCAAAACTCCCGAAGAGTTTTTCTCTGGTAAGAAACCTGATGTCTCACATTTTAGAATTTTTGGATGTCCAGTCTATTTTCATGTGCCGAAAGAAAAGAGAAGTAAGCTGGATGCTTCTGGGAAGAAAGGAATTTTTGTGGGCTACAGTGAGTCTTCTATACATGACAGAGCTCCATATCCGTCAGCAGCAGAGATGTTTTCATGATGTCACTTTTGACGAAGATGCTTCCCTGAAGAAAGTAGTAGATCTTCCAAGATCCGAAGAAAATCATGAAGAAAGGCCTGGAAATCAAGAAGAACCGCAGGATGAGACAATGCCTGATATTGAAGGACCAATGGACCCTATTGATCCATCTCCTTCACTGGGAAAGAGACCATCATGGCTCAGGGACACCCTCGAAGATGCTGAGGGCCATGCTGCCCCAAGGGGGACATTCCGAGAAAGCAAGAAGCCGTGTAGATACCAAGGGTATCTAGCTTCCATGAGTACTATTGTACAATCTGAACCTGGATCTTTTGAGGAAGCCGTAAAGCATCAAGTCTGGAAGGATGCTATGCACGAAGAATATGAGTCCATAATGAAGAATGATGTCTGGGATGTGGTCCCGAGACTGAAGGACAAATCTGTTGTCACCGCAAAATGGCTCTACAAGATCAAACATGGATCTGATGGGAGTGCTGAAAAGTTCAAGGCAAGGTTTGTTGCCCGTGGCTTCTCTCAAAAGGAAGGAATTGACTATGATGACATATTTGCACCTATGGCACGATATACCACCATTCGATCAATCATAGCCCTTGCTGCTACGCAAGGATGGAGTCTTCATCAGATGGATGTCAAGACCGCTTTTCTGCATGGTGCAATAAAAGAAGAGGTGTATGTAGAACAACCTCTGGGGTTTGAAGTTCAGGATAGGGACACTCATGTCTGCAGGTTGAAGAAAGCCCTCTATGGGTTGAAGCAAGCACCCAGAGCTTGGTACGAGAGGATGGATAGCTACTTGATGAAGCTGGGCTTCACTCGAAGTAATGCTGATCCGAACCTTTACTTCAAGGTTGTGCAGGAGAAGCCTCTCATTCTAGTGCTATATGTGGACGACCTCTTCCTGACAGGTGCTGACCCTCTCATTCATCAATGTAAGAGGGAGCTCGCTGCTGAGTTCGAGATGGACTGAGATGTAATTATTTGTATTTGGAGTTCCAGAGAGATTCGAGATAGATTTTCCTTTCTCAAGGAAAATACATTGTGAAGCTTCTGGAAAGATTTGGGATGGTGGAATGTAAGTCCGTGTCGACACCGATGGAACTCAACTTTAAGAAGTTGAGTGGCAGCGCTGCTGGGCCTATCTTGGCCAATCCTACTGAGTATCGTCAACTCATAGGAGCCTTGATGTTCTTAGTGAACACCCGACCGGATATATGTTTTGCAGTGAACACGTTGAGTCAACAGATGGTTGAACCTCATCACTTTCACTGGGTTGGTGCCAAGAATCTTCTGAGATATCTTCGAGGCACGATAAACCATGGGTTGAGATACACTGCCGGGAGTGTGATACTCCGTGGATATACTGATGCCGATTGGGCTGGCAGTGTGGTGGATCGTAAGAGCACATCGGGATGCTGCTTCAATCTTGGTTCTGCTTCGATCTCATGGATGAGCAGGAAGCAGAAGTCGGTGGCTTTGAGCACCGCGGAGGCCGAATACATCGCTGCTAGTATGGCCTGTTGTGAAGCAGTTTGGTTGCGGAAGCTCTTTAGTGAGCTGTTTGGACATGTGCTAGATACCACTGTGATACTCTGTGATAATCAGAGTGGGATTCGTATGACTGAGAATCCCGTGTTCCACGACCGATCCAAGCATATTGATATCAGGTACCACTTTATCCGGGATATGGTACAGCGAGGCGCCGTAAGGCTCGATCATATAGGAACTGATGAGCAGGTCGCGGATATTCTCACTAAGCTCCTGGGGAAGGTCAAGTTCCTAACCTTCCGTGAGAATCTTGGTATCGTGGAACGACCCTATGATGTGGGTCCCGTTGGACGATGAGCTCTGGGAGCTCTGGGGGGCTTTGGGATTTTCCTGAGCTGGCGGGCACCAAATGTTTCTACTACCAGCATTAGTTGACAAGTTCCTCCATGTGTCCTACCCATTGAGTCCTGAGTCTGCAGGTTTTGGAACCACTCATTTGGCCAAGGAGGGGAAAGCTAGAGACTACGTTGAAGTGACCACACTATCGTGAGATTGGGCATGATTTCATCTGGGTAAAGATGGCACCACCAACCACTGATCTCAAGTTTTGTGAGTATGTCCGGGGACCTCCTATCGACTTCTCAGTCGATGAACTAACTTTGGGTTGGTTGGATACTTTCATGAGTTTCATATTTGAACCTCGGACTCCATTGTTATGTCACTTAGGGATGATGTTTTGTGATCGACCCACTTCTGTTCTGAAATAAAGAGGCCAGCAAAGCAAGTTACGGCAGGATGACGCACGATGTTTGATTGCACTGATGGATGGAGTTCTCCCTAGTTGAGAGGGAGTGTTAAATTTGGACAACTAGGTCCAAACTCCACGTTATGATGCTCAGATTAAGAGGCTAATATTTTTGTTGGATTCCTCTTTCGGAGAGGTGTAAAATCCATATATAATATGTCTTAATCCGATGAACAGAATATTTATTTTGAATTTATTATTCTTAATAAATTATATGTGCAGGTCGGCCTTAAGGTTGCACGCCCCCAGCAGATGTGTCACACGCCCCAATGATGGATATAAATACAGGAAAAGTTGGAGAGCATTTGATCACAACACAACTCACATCTTCCTCTCTCATCTGAAATAGTACGAGCTACCTGGAGGACGAGTTCAGCCACACGTGTGAAGGAGAAGAAGGACAAAACAGTACGGCTGAGTTGAAGGACGATTTTCTGCTGTTAGGGTTTTGTAGAAAGTTTGACCAGCGTTGACTTTGGTCAACGCATGGTCCAATTGGGCTGAAAACTTGTGAGAAGTTCGATTTTGGAAGGCCGTACTATTTGGCACAGAAATCGAGGTCAAAGGGTTGACCCATCTGCTACTGCGTTGACTTTTAGCTTGCTGCCCTGCGTTGACTATTTCAGGACAGCGTTGACTTTTTTGGAGTTGACTTGGTTTGACTCATTTGCTGATTGGAGGACTGTTGTGACACATGTTGGGTTGGCTGACCAAGGAGACTTTGCTGGTTGAAGCATCCTGTTGACCGCCGTAACGAACCACCAAATTTTTCCTGTTTCTGATTTGTCTTCTGTAAGATCCACTTATATGTTCTATCTGCATTTTGCTTAACTATTTGTATGATTGCTGTGAGAAAAGTAAAGTTGCTCCAAGCATAGAACATCTACAAAAAAAATTTACAAAGTCTCATCACAAAATTTGAGATTTAGAGCACTTTCGATGCTACCAAAAATCAACAACTCGGTGAACACCCGGGTGGAGTATGTACCTTGGAGACAATGACGATGGTGTCTATAGTCATTGATCTCACCAACATTGTAGCTCATGAAGAGATGGAGTTGTTAGTCAAGGCCTTGCTATGTGACAATGTTGTATAATATGATGCTATAACATATGGATTACCAATCAAATTCTTCTTATAAGATTCTTCAGATTGAAAGTGACCATGTACCAATATGAATACCTCCCTAGTTAAGAGGGAGTGTTGGAAAGTATAACTAAGATCGGTCTTCATAATGAGATTCTTCAGATTGAAAGTGACCATGTACCAATATGAATACCTCCCTAGTTAAGAGGGAGTGTTAGAAAGTATAACTAGGATTGGTCTTCATAATGACTGCAACTATGAATTTATGTAATGAAGAAGACAGAGATAATAAAATGTATTTTGTATATACTTGCTTCATGGGTTTCATGAACAAGGAGTTCTATTATAGGTCAAAAGGCTTCTTCTTGATGTATTTTATGGGTTTGTCATCCTATCATAAATATATAAGTTAGAGTCATGTATATGAAGATGTGTTACACTTGTAAAGACAATTTAGTGATGTAAAGACATGCTCCAAGACCTTATAAAATATGCTCCTTGAAATCAGCTTAGAAGTTGCTGGAAGATGTCGGCTCCTCTCAAGAAGACATGTCGGCCTACATACAGATAGACGAGTCAGCCTAAAAGAAGGGAGACTATCCCTATATATAGAAGCTTTGCGGCCTCATTTGGAAGAGACAACAATTTGGACAAGTCTGCAATCTAGTGCGAAGTACAGTGCGTAAAAGGAAGGATAGATAGCGAAGGAAAGGGGACTGTAATAAGTACGAAGAAGGAGGCATATCAGTGAAGGAGTAAAGGCCATGTATATCTCTGTTTTGGGTCCGTGTATACTTTGCATATCTCAGAAAGGACAAGGGTTATTACAGCGTGAAGACTAGCTCGGACTTGAGCTTAAGAGACTTATAAAAGGTGCGGCCAAAAGACCGAGAAGTGTATTCTAGAAAGAAGAGGCTAGGATCGAAGGAAGAAGAAGAAACACATTGTTTAGGGCTGCTGAAGTAGAGACCAAGCTTCTATCAAGTGATCGTGATCTAGTATATCAAAAGGAAGAAGATCAAAGCATTAACTAGGGGTCGAGCTCAAGTACTACTGGTGCAATACGGTGCAGCGTGGTGCAGAGAAAGGAGATCAGCATAAGGAGCCAAGAAAGAGCAGAGACAAGGTCTTGGAGACATATTGGTGTTAAGAGTCAAAGTCAAGGTCATGGTACTTGTCAATTGAAGATCTAAAGAAAAATTACTTTCGGGTTTTCCTCTCCAAGAGGGAGAGCTTTTGGCCCTGGCTTGAAGAGCCAAAATCTTGTGTCTTTTGTGTTTTGATAATTGACTTGATGAAAAAGACCTAATAAACTAATGAGAAATAAGTTCACAAGTAATTATCAAGTAGAGAATTGAAGTAAACTACGCCCTACCAAATTCTCAACAACGTGCCAGGTATCCACACACAGAGATATGTAGTCTGTCAAAATCTCCAGGGACTTGCACCCAGCCTCTTTCAAAATCCATGCCCTTCAGATGGACAGACCATAGCGAGAGTGGAGGCTTGATAAACAGCTGAGCAATCTATTCACCAATGAACCAACACCCCGTTGATGGTCAGTAAGGATATATTTTAGCCTAAACACTAACTGTGTGATGGGAGTGATGACTCATCTACTCGGACTGTGGGTTTCAAATTTCAACTACAACTGAAAAAATATACAGAGGTGAAAAACGCCCTTATTGGCTATAAATTTGAAGGTAGTTGGCATTAGTTCATAATTTAAGCCCTCGCAATATTTTCCGTAATAAAGAGGCCATACACCAGCCTATTCCTAAAGAAACCATGCAGCATTCAGAAACTCCACTTGTATATTAAAATAATGGCAAAGTATCCCAAATGTACTGAAGAATGAATACCTGAGTGACATCTTCAGCAATGCAGATGCCTTCAACTTGAGTCTGCGACTCCACTGCTACGGCCTTGCTGAGAAGCATAGAGCTAGCAGGCCTGTAATTCGATGTTGTCCTTGTATTTCCCTTGCCATTTATAATATTCATAGAGTGTACAGGCACTTTCTTGTGAGAGTAAGGAAGGGAAAAGTGGGTGAAAGCGAATGTTGTATATGAATGGATGGATGGCAAGTCCGGCACCCCGAGCCTTAACGGGGATTGAACCCGGGCCTGCATGGCCATCACCATTCCTTGGAAGGCACAGCTCTGCTCTACAATTCAATTCTGCTTGTGTAAAACTAGTGCTGCTATTGTCCGTTCTATCTTAGCCGTTTTCATCAGCGTAGTGTGCCTTTCAATGCCTTTCGGATGGATTAGATTTTGCTGGCCCGACGTGGGTCACAAGTAAACGGTGTTCCTGAATAATCCCTGCGAACGACTTTTTAACTTTAGGCGGGCACAAAACTCTGTCCAAAACTGTGTCCGTTTCAAATCTCTCTAGTGTGAGTTCCATTACGGAAATATTAAAATGGGGTTTTAAGAAATCCGTTAAATCAAAAAATTATCATTTATCGTGACTCTCATTCGTTCGGAGGTGGGAGGTGGTGTGAGAAGCTTTCTGGATGGGTTAAATTGTTTTGAATGATATTGGAAATTCTCCCCATGTGTATGGATTTTGGAAATCTGGTAAATATTTATATATGTGCATAGATATTGGATTTTTGGTAGAAGAAAAAATTGAACTTTTACTACATTATAAATAGTCTACGGGACGGAGCATTCAGCAATCTGATTTATGCGTTCAATCTTTTTCATCTGCAACATGACAATTAGTGTTCCAACTTTTCAAGAGTTTTGTGGTTAAATAAATTATGTAAATTATTTTAGTTGATGAGATATTTACATAAATGTCTCTATAGATTTTGAAGGTTTCCCCAAGAGCCAATACACTAGGTAAAAGCGTAAAAGAAAATTGTTTTTTTTTTCCATCATTCGAGTATGCACCAAAAAAATATTGAGAGACCTCAGTCCTCACAGGCTTTAGGCGGCATGATGACTTGACGTCATCCTCACCTTCCTCCGGCGTATCACTGGTAGTCTATTCAGTGTTCCAAACTCAATGTTGGCAACTAAACACGAGGGTTGTGCTCGTTGCGAGACTCAACCCAACACCTTACGGCACGAGGTACTCAAATGGAACATCATATTGGTAAACGTCTTGAGATTCCCTGTGGAGTTATTTCCGCACCAGCTCATATCCAAAATTCGCTCTAAATTAAAATGATTTTATGTTTCCACTTTCAAGGAAGTGTAAAAAATACACTCTTTTGCCCTAAACTTCTTTTGGTATTTTCCAACATCGAGTGTCATAACAAAGTTAATAGGAGTTAGCTCTTAATTGGGTAATAAGAATTTTGGCTCTCCATGCCATATTAGCCTCTGTGTACCATTTTTTATACACACTCTTTCCCCCCAAACTTCTTTTGGCCTTTTCCAACGTCAAGTGTCACAACAAAGTTGATGGGAGTGAGTTCTTAATTGGGTAATAAGAATTTTGACTCTTTGTGCCATATTAGCCCATGTGTACCATTTTTTATGATAATTATTAGTGGGATTAAACTCTTCAATATAATACTCTCTTTCTCTCTATCTCATTATCCCAAGTATACTTGTGGAAATTATCCATAACAAAAATCTTTATCTCTTTACTATTTGTGGGGCACATGTTCAGGTAAATATCTCATTTACTAGAACATCTGTTATTTTGCTGCATCCAAGTCTTCTTTTTTTTACACAATATGTGATTGAAGACAACCTTAGGCCATTTGCTCACTTTTTTTTAAATATCTTATGAGTCACACCATAGTAATTGCTTCAATAAGAGCAACTCCCATTTCACTTAGCAAGCTATCATAAGGAACTGAACTTTAATTTTGGGTGCTCTTCCAATCCCATAGCTCAGCCTCTCTACACATATTTTGAAAAGCATAAAATGTTTTTCAACCTCCCAAAGTTCTTTTCTTTCTGCAACTCCTTCAAGAGTGTCACCTTCAAAGTAGAACTTATGATGTCTATGTTTTCTTTTGTTAGAAAAAACCACTACTTGTGTCTTGCTAACATTGACTTGCATCCCCACCCTTCTATAAAAATGCTCAAGGGAAAGTAAGTGCTCTTGCAAGCCAAGTGTATATTTAGCAATCAAAATAAGGTCATCTGCATATAAAAGAAGCCTTATAACAAACTCGCCCAAATGGATACCATCACCACCTTGTAAGTTTAACCACTCTTCAAGTTTTTCAATATATAAACCAAAAAAGATAGGGGACCATGGGAAACCTTGAATGCCCCTTGTATCACTCCTAAAACATTCAAAGATGCTAGTTGAAGTTCTGATTTTGTCTTTCATCTCCTCATACAACCTATGAACAGTTGCTCTACGATGCATAAGAACCCCAAGTTCATTCATTATGTGTCAAAGCTTATTCCTAGGGACCATGTCAAAAGCTTTTTTGAAATCAACAAAGGAGCAAAAGGCTTCCTATTGTTTCTCCCAAAAAATTTCAATAATGTGCCTTAAAGTGATATTGTGATCAACCGTGGAGTGTTTATGTTTGAAATCTACTTCCCCTTTAGCACATTTATCTCTTTCTTCCACCCACTTGTTAATTTTATTTTCTAGCATACTTCCAAATAAACTTTGCAAACAAAGGGTTTATAAATATGGTCTTATAATTGGAGGAATTATTGATGTCGCCACTCTTGAAAAGACGTATTGCTAGACTAGTTGTCTAATCTATGGGGAACCCTTGTTGAATGATGTTGTTGAAATTTTTTTTAATGTGAGGTGCAAGAATTTTCAAACCCCGCTTTAGATACTCTACTTGAAGTTCAACTAAGTCTTTTTCTTTTCCAACACCCAACTTCTTAATACCCATCTCGACCTCTTGCACGATGAAAAGCTTAGTAGTAGTATTGGCCAAGGGGGTAGGGTTGACCTTGGGATCCTAGTCATAAAGTTTCCTTGCATAATCAAACCATTTATAAGCTATGATAATATTTTATGCTTGCTTCTTTCTTGGTTGGAGCTCCTTCCAAAATAAGGAAGATTAGTTCTTCCCTCCTTTAGACCATGAAAATAGCTTTTTTCTTTCTTAAAATCCGCTTGTAAACTTTGAGGTTTATGTTATTCTTGTTTGACACTTTCAAATTTCTACTTGCCTTTTTGTACTCCTCATCAAACCAATCATTAACTTAAAATCAATTTGTGGCAGACTTCCTATTTTTTTCTCTTTTGCACTCTACAAGTGCACTTTATATTAAATGTGCTACTTGTGACGATGAAGGCCATGGAATGGAACTTTCTCCTTATCAAAAAACCCCTCTAGCACGATTTTGAAGGTATTACATTTTTTTTATTCAAAGCAATTATGCCATTTGAGAGAGTTTGTTGAATACACCGAGTTTTCGTCCCAAGTCACTTCTTTTTAGTTTGAGATATTACCCCATGTGCATGGATATTGGAAATTATCTTTGCATGTGCATAGGCATTGGAAATTTCATCAATATCTTCACATGTGCATGGCTTCTGTATGAGATATGCAGAGTTAAGTTGGTAAGTGGTAAGATTAAAGGGTTTGGTTAGCCTCTGCTTTTGTTTGTTTATTTGTTTTTAGTTTTGTCATTTAATTTTTCAAATGTAGTTGTTCACTACAACAAATTCTCTCCATTATTGTTTTTGTGAGTGTCTTTACCATTATATTGGAGATCTTTGTGTTGGTCAAGTCACTTGGTGCACTATTCATGGACATAAAGCTTTTTGGTTCATATGTTTGATATGTCTTGCAATGGTTGGTTATTGTAACAACCCTGGTTTAAAATCCCTGTAAAAAATATATAAGACCAAGGTCATGGGACACGTATTCCAAGTTGAATGTTGGGAAAAACATCCTTGTGGGTGTTCATTTAGGTTATTATGGCCTAGAGGAAATTGGCAAAGGCATTTGAAAAGGCAAAAGGCATTAATTGGCATTTATTTATGAAAATAAAGGAAATTAGGAGAAAATGAAGGTGAAAGGTCACAAGTTGCATGTGAGGAGCAAAATGAAGGAAAAAAATGGAAAATGAAGAAAATAGAGGCCTCATTGATAATAAGGCTTATGAGGATCAGTTGGTAGCTTTTCTCAGTTGAGACTTTTGTCAGTTTAGTTATGGAGCTCTCTCTCTATTCTCTCTCTCACACACTCTTGGACAATTAGAGTTTTATTGGAGCACTTATGATCCAGGTGGATATTGGTGGCCAACCATCTATTCCACTTGGACCCCCACCATTGTTTCTTTCAGTTTTTCAGTTTCCTTAATTGTAGCATAGTTTACTGTTTTTAGCAGTTTTTCAGGTCCTGAATTTCCAGAGTTGTTTTTCGAGTCCTGAACTTCCACTCGAAAGCTGTAGTCCTCTAATAGATTTTTCTAATGAGGTATTTTGCACGTCAAACAGAGATCGTATGCCAAAGTTACAACCCCGGCAAGTTGATGTACCAATTTACCCAAACGGGGCCCATAGTTTTGGTGCTTCATCTCTTAGGGTTCGGTTTTTGGATGTTTAGGGTTTTTCATTGTTTCTCAATCATAGATATACCTTCGAGCATCATCATAACATAGTTCAGAGGCTTTTAGCCACCACATATCTTCTCAGAGATAAGCTACCATCTCCCAAGCTAGTTTATTTCCATTATGTTTGTAAGCATATTTCATTTTTGTGATATTAGTGAAATGAAGTTTTATTTCTATTGTATTTTTGTATTTATGGTTATATCTATATTATGTTGTGTTCTGGTATAAGTTTGGATCAGTGGTATCACAAAGGTCTTTTCTTTCTCTGTTTTTCTTTATGTGTCCTCAACAAGGTCAAGGAATAAGGAGTTAGGGATCAAATTGGTTGAACCTTTGCAAGACCAACCTCGCAAACCCCGACAGCCTCCCATGGCGGAAGAAAAGAAAGAAGAGGGAGTAGGAGATCCTTTCAAAATATTGCTCGAAGAAGCACTCAAGTGACAAAGGAATGCGATGATGGACAACTTTTCCTGTATCCTTTGGCGGATGCCCACATATGACACATCTTTGTCTGACAGTCAATCTAGAGGCACCACTCCCTTCAAGGTACAAATCAACTTTTACATTCCCATATTTGAAGGTTATATAGATGCAGAAGCCATAGATAGATGGTTAAATCTATTGGAATTATATTTTTTAGTTCATGATTTTTTCCAATAAGAAAAATATTACTTTTTCTCTCCTCAAAGTCGCCCCCCATGTCAAGGAGTGGTGGGAAACCTACTGCGAACAAAGGGATGAGAGAGAATCCTCACTATTTTCAGTAGAACCCACCTGGAATTATTTCCGTGATGCCATCAAGGAACAATATTACTCGATTGGGAGCTATGAGGACAAGTACATACAATGGACTACGCTGCGACAACAAATGGATCAAGATGTGCATGAGCTGAAAAATCTATTCCATACCTTGCGCACAAAGTTGGATATCAAATATTTCAAAAGAAGAAGAAGAAGAACATCTAATGCTTAAGTACCACAGTTGCTTTCGCATATACATTCAAGAGGAAATGGAGTTCCTCGACATCTACTCGCTTGGTGCAACATACCGATATGCTGCCAAGATAAAGCACAAATTTAAACAGAAGAAGAAAGACTTTGGATCTACGAATCTGAAGTAAGGGAAAGGCACCCCCAAACCGCAAAACAAATGACAAAACCAAGCTAGGGCGACCCAGGACAACGCATCGAAGTCGCAAGCAAAGAACAATATTGTAACACCATTTTCCCACATCTACCCAAGTAACCGACCAACCAAGGTAAACATGTGACGAAAGGCTACAAATATTAGATTCAACCTCCTATATGACCTTAAGGAAGTGGAACTAACGGAAACACCAAAAAACATACCTTACACTGCATCACTAGCATCCCCAGGAGGTAACCCAACCTTCCAGGGGCCTGTTCCCCGAGGGGGAACTAATTTTTAGCCACTTTGACGTTGAGGCGCGAGATTTTAAGGTCAAGGTAGGGGCTATAGACCCTATAACTGTGGGCTAGCCTTGCCAAGGTAGCGGTTAAGGCCCAAACAACGAATTTTCCTCCTGTAGCTCCAAGCTTTGTGCCACATTTTAAGCCCTTGAGGCCAGGTTAATGCCCAGAACTTCCTATAACTTTAGGAGAGGGTAATTAACATTAAAATAAACATATGGAAGCAATCACATGAACCAGAACTCATCCTACCCCACCCAGCCATGACATGCATTTCGTCAAACATGTCGCAAACATGGCATCTATAGGTATAAACAACAGATTTAAACAAGGGGGTCTCTTCCTTATCTGAGAATGGCTAAGAAGCATTGCTCACCTACATCATAAGTTATCATATAATTCATTTTACCATAAATACATGGGATAATCATTTACATGCAAAAACATTAATAGAGCCATACATCATCACCCATCAAATACATGCTCATAACCAGCAAATTAACAACAAAAATACCATGAATACAATAGCAATGAAATCCATACATAAACAAATATATTTGCATACTGAATATCGAAGAAATGAGCTCTTCATTACTGAATGTAGAAACCAACCAGAGATGGGACTTCCACATTCCACCCGACTATAGATTGGTGGAGCCAAGTCTCACTTCAGCCAATCACCCTCATGCCATACTCCAAGCATGAATGTGGGACTTAATAAAAAATATCAATCACAATCAATCCAGGGCTTCTAGAGGCCAAACCGCCTCAACCCTCAACCAATGATTCTACCTCACGGTCAGACATTACAATCGTCACATATTGGTCTCTATTAAAGCTGCTCTAGGGCTCCAGAGTGTTTGTTCTAACTAGGGCTTCTAGGACTAGTAACTCAACCCCAATTGTTATAGGGTTTCTAGAGCATTTTTCCAACCAAGGCTTCCAGAGCGTTTGTCCAACCAAGCTTCCAGGACTAGTAACTCAACCCACCTAGGGCTTCAAGAACGTTTGCCCAACCAAGGCTTCTAGGACTAGTAACTCAACTCACAGTTGTATGTCGGGCTTCTAGAGCATTTGTCCAACCAAGGCTTCCAGGAACTAATAACTCAACCCAACAGCTAAATGAATCATGAGAACCAACCATAAAACAATCAAGGGAAATAAACCCACAATACCATGGTTGTCTAAGAAATGGCAAGGCTAGGAAATCCACATGCATGCACCATGCATGCCAAAACCAATGAGGAAAACATACATGCAACTCGGTACCTGAAATCAAACCCTATTGTAGATGTTGATCCTAATGTCCACCTATGCTTTCCTTCTCTTCCTTTGCCTTCTTGCTCCAAATCACCAAGTATCCACACTCTCCAATAGTGCTCCAAGAAAAATTTAAGTATCCAAGAGTATGAGAAAGAGAGAGAGAGAGAGAGAGAGAGAATAATGAGAGAGCTCAAAAAATGCACTGACAAAGTCTTGCCCACTGATCCTCAGAAGCCTTTTTATTAATGAGGCCTCTAATTTTTTCATTTTCCATTATTTTCCTTCATTTTCCTCCTCACATGCAACTTGTGACCTTTCGCCTTCCTTTTCTCCTAATTTCCATTATTTTCATGAATAAAATGTCAATTATGTATTTTGGCTTTCCAAAGCCTTTGCCAATTTCCTTAGCCATAATAAACTAAATGAACACCCACTAGGATGTTTTTCCCACCATGCAACTTGGAATACATGTCCCATTATCATGGTCTTATATATATTTTTACATGTATTTTTACTAGGGTTGTTACAGAACCCTCACCCTTGGGGGAACACCGTCCTCAGTGTTCAATGACACTTATAAAATAGAAAACAAAACATACTACTTATGGAGCTTTATAACATAGCTCGTTGCTATATTTACAATAAATAAATTGTTCAAAATCAAAACCATCATGACAATCATACCATGTACTGGAGCTTTATAACAGGTCATGCACATCTGCTTCAACCAACAAATAACCATATTGTCTGTGGAGCTTTATAAACCAGCTCAATACAATATTTACAATAATATACACATATACACATTTGCTCAACCAGAAAATAGAAGGATACGATGCTCGTATTAGCAACAAGGGAATCCATAGGCTCACACCTCCACCCTCAAAGTAATACCAGGATTCACCTCCTTCCCAAGAAGTCAAGAATCCACCGTCAAAGTCAAATTTGCATCCAATGTCCAGCGCCACAATGTTCCGCCACTTGTCCACTCAGTGAACAGTTACCGGCCCATTGTTATAGGGCACACTCCTAATGTGCACCTAATCCCACCTAGCAATGCTAGTGACAAAAAAAAATCCATCCCCAACCTTCCCTTCTCTGCTACATAGTCTCTCGGGAAATTCGGTCACCCCTTTCGTGCAGTCACTCACCTTCCAAGTTTTGTTGGCACCCCCATCAAGGGCAATCCATCCCTTGGCAAGGCTTCCTCGCATCGAAAGATATAAAAACCAAGGCATATACCTGCCCCAAAACCATTATACCGCTCATAGCATGCTCATGATAATCAATGGAAACGATTGTGTACTAGTGTCCCACAATGGCCTTGCGTCTGAAATGGTTTACCAACATACTATTGCATATTCCAACTCCTTTTGTTGTTGTTGCTAGTTCTTGCAGTCGGTTTCAGCCACCCAACCAGGCATTTTCGTGCTTCATGTACCAAGCACGTAATTTCCACTAGACTTAAAATAAATTTAACCAACTTCAAATCATACATCATTGGTAGCTCATCAACAAGGTACACTTGCAATCATGTTCACTTCTTGTCACACAAGTCAAACTAGTTGTTTGATAAAACCATCATGTATAAACATATCATATCTGGTTAGCTCAAAATGCAACCATCATAGATCAAAATCATAAATGACATGCAAACATTCATAAACCATAATCATAAATCACATGTAACCATCAAAAGTCAGAATCACATATCACATGCATATTAAAATATCGATACTTATCCTTCATCGGTCCTTACTTCTACCTTTGTTCTTTTTGTACACACACCGGATCGATTGCCACACCCGGCAAGCACCCAAACACAATGTTCAACACGTACATCCACACAAGGCATACAACACTGCACAATACATACACCCAAACCCAGTGTACAACACAACACAATGTATACACCTATGCTCGGTGTACAACACAACACCGTACATACACCTACATCTGGTGTGTACAACACAATGCATACACCTACACCTAATGTACAATACAACACAATATATATACACCTACATACGGTGTCCAACACGACACAATACAAACACTTACATCTGGCACACAACATAACACATAGATATACAAATACATATGCGTACACAAAGGACAACACAACAAATACACATGTCGTGATACCACTACTACACCATGCACATACATAGTATTGCATGCACTCAGCACAACATGTACGACATGCACACAATGACACATGTATATTAGTACCATATGCACAACATGTACACAATACCACCTGTACACAACACAACCTGCACAATGTGTGCACAACATCACATGTACACGACACCACCTGCACAACGTGTACACAATGCCAAATGTGCACCACACCAACTGTAAAATATATACACAATACCACATGTACACAACACCACATGCACAACATGTACATGACACCATATGTACATAGCACTGCGTGCATGACATGTACACGGAACTGCCTGCACACAACACCACATGTACAACCTGTACACAACACCACATGCACACAACACCATGTGTACAATCATGCACACAACACCAAATGCACATAGCACTGTATGTACATCACGCACACAACACCATATGTACGTAGCACTGCATATTCAACATGTACATAGCACCATACGTACACAATATTTCATATCTAACATGCACACAACACCGCATATCCAACATGTACATAGTACCATCAATACCCGGTACTGCATATGCAACCTCATATACAACAGGCATACAACATCATATGTACACAATACTACATATGCAACATTACACATCACCATAGATACAACCACCGAATATACAACATTCACAAAATATACACAACAATAACACTCCATAGACCACACACTAACCCCACAAGCAATTATGCTTCTAGTGTCTTTCCACTATCCATGCTTATCCTAGCATGCTGCAAATCACACTACTTTCACTTCGTTGATGTACCCCTCAACATTATTTTTCCATAACATAAACATGGGCATAGTACAAGCATATAATATCAATTCATGTCCACATGATACTAACCTCATAGATCTGTCAAGGCTACTCTACCACTTGATTCCTCATAGCCAAAAACCTCTTCATGACATTCACCCGCATAAGAAATCATTCATCCACAAGAATGATCCTTGAAACCCTGTCATACAATGACATAGATACATACATACATACGTACATATATATAATCATTAGCATAAAACAATAATGATCATGTCAGACAATGCCATACATACATACACATATACATATGCATCGTCAACATAAAACCATCAAGGTCCATGACGACCATGTCAATCAACGACATACATACATACATACATACATATATATGTATATACACATCATCATAATTATGATCACAACATGATTACCCAATATCATAAGGTCTAGGTTGAGATAAATTCCTTTATCCATGCGCAATATGCACAATATTGATAACAAAAGTTCCCAACTTAGCCAAGGCATATGATATCTCAGATTCCATTTACTTTACCTTTCTCATGATTCTCCTGCCATCGTCCAATTACAACAATGGAATCAACCAATCCATCTGGTTTCATATTCTTAGCTTCCGTTGCGTTTACTCATGCACTAAGATCCTTTCAGGCCTTACATTACCTATTCGGTACCATAGATCTCTCCCCGAGCTCCATTAAATTGCCTCTTTCCCAACCAATTCCCAAGACTCTCAAAACATAAAAGGAAAGAACAAGAGCAAGAAAGGAGAAGACCATGAAAACTGAAAACAATGCAACACCGCAACAGAGTGGCAAGGCCTTGCACCGGACATAAACAAAGCTGCAAATCAAGCACAACCAACTCATAAAAGACTGAAAGCACAAGACTAGAAAAAATCACCTTGACTCAACCCCCCATGGCTTCCCAACACTTCCAAAGGAAATCTCAACCGAAGCCTTCTTCAAGATTTCGTGGCAGTGTCTTGCCATGCAATCATCTGCATGATACTGCGATAAACATGTAATTGTCAGTGTATAAATAACCACGACAACATACTAGTTACCTTACCTTGTTATGTTAATACCAAGCATGTTTCCCAGCAACTATTCACACATGTCAGCGATAGGTTCCAAAGATCAAGGCGTAATCTATATTAATTTGAAATTGACCTCTACCAATATGAACAATCACGTTATAACCAACAATCAACTCACATTCATCACTCATGCTACATAATGCTACAACTATCACCTCCTTACACTCAAGTGCACATCAACTATCTCAATACATAGTGCATTAGTGCAAGCATCTCAAAACACGATCATTCCTTCATGCAATGTTATTGTAATATCCCTATTTTCAACATTCTTTAAATGGAAAAAAAAAACATAAAAGAAATGGTATAAAGACAGAGTAAATTGAGATCAGGAAGTCAAATCCATGAGGATGGACTAGATTCCTAAGACTTTCCCAAAATTCTCCAGAAACCCTTGGATAAAAGTAAAATAAAATAAATTTTATTAGATGGGAGAAAAAGAACTGATAAAAGCCTCAATAAAGTGGAAAGTTACTGAGAAGAGGTAAGAATAAAACTAGAAAGTGGAAAAGCTAGTTTTAAAAGAAGCTTTTTGTGGAAAAAACAAAAGCAAAGCCTGGGCTAAGGGAAACAACATCCCAAATTAATTGGACGTGGTTATGGAAACATGCTGAGGGAAAGCAAGCTTAAATAAGATATTCCTAGTGAGACAAGAGGTTGTCTACACGGAGGAAGGATTGGTCTCTGTTTGGGGGAGAATTGTGGATTAAGCTCAAGGTTGGGAGGCAAATAGTTTTTACCAAATTGGTATGCACATTCCGTGAAGTTTTATGGTTTATATTGCTGTTAGAAATTATATAATTTTGATGTAGCTAAAAAGGGATATATTTTTATGAATTGTGGTTGAAAGTTTTGTAGATTAAATTTATAAATTATGTGTAACATGTTGTGATTAGTTCATAAATAAATAAGTGTCAAATGTATTTAACCAAGATTAACCAGAGGGGTTTAGTTAATCTTTCTGTATAGTTACATAGACAAAAATGAATTTAGGGACAAACAGATGGAATCTCTAAACCCTGGGTAAGAGTCTAAATCTGTTGTTTAAGTTCATCTAAATATCTGAAATTTCATTGAATAATTACAATATATGTATCGGGAAACAAATACAACTCATCTATAGGGATTAGCATATGAAATACTAAACATAATTTTGTTTAGATACATAGCATGAAAATAAATACAAATATGGATGAGGAACAAACACTTCAGATTTAAGGTTAACTAGAAGTATAAAATGTTGTAATTTCGGAAACAAATTATATTCTATGCATATTCAGTCATACAATGATAAATATGTACTGAACAACAATGTATTAAATTATATATAACAGTCCTTTCTATGAAAATCCTCTAGTGGAGATGAGGATTAAAAAAAACACTTTATAAACCATCCCAAGATGAAAATTATATACAACAGTTAATTACAATTGTATTTGGGTGATCGCACAATATTTAATTACGAAGTATGAAAGTGAAAATTATAAATAGACAGAATGGTGGCATAGCCTTCCATTTTCATACTGACTGACTTGAAATAAGTGGAATCAATCGTCAGAGCTGCTGACAGTTGGTTGTAAGGGAATTGTAGCGGAAAGTCAAATTAATAAAACAAACCTGCAACCAAACATAGGAATCAAAGTCATAAAATATATTGAAGGAAACAAAAAAAGAAAAATATATGAAGTATACAGGTAATAATAATATTATTAATACATGTAAGAGTAACTTCAAGGTTGAAGTTATTCCTATATAGATTCATAAACAAAATGTTAATACAAGAAAATGCATAGAACATAATTAATTTTGTGTATGAAATCAAATGCAAAGAAATTGAAAAATCTATACTGACCTGAGGGAATAGCTATATCCTCATACAACCAGAACTGATATAGTTGAGGAAACTATACAAATCTGGGAAAAAAGTTTTCCAGAATTAGATTCACAAAAATAGGATTCCAAATATTATTTATAATTCAATTCTGAGATTCAATAGCTCCAATTGATTAGAGTAATATGAAATAAAAATACAATTATAAGAATTTAAGTAGAGATAAACTCAACTCAGAAATTGTATCATGATGGTACATGGTTAAAGTGTGTATATGTAAAACAAATTAAATCTTCTGTATAATTATACAGAACCATGTTAAAATGCATTAACTCTCTTTTAAAAATGATAAATTAAAGAGAAATTGTCAAATACAATATAGGGCTGGAATGCAATGAAATTAGAAATTCTAAATAAACGAATTAAGAAATATATTCCCGAGAATACAAAACTTGTGCCTTTGTCAAACCACATGTTCTCATATATATTACTAATTATGAGATAATTAAATTCTAATTGTCAAGGATGAGGGCAATAAAAATGAAAAGAAATAAATCTTACCAATACATAGGCCAAGGCACGCTCTTGTGGAGTACTCAGCAGAGGTATGCTCGTACCATGAAAACCTCACTATCAAAATGAAATCTAATTCGAATATATGGGTATGAAGCAAATTGAACCGAGTGAGGAATGAGAAAATCATGATAGAGAAGTATAGGCACAACGGAAGTCGTAACCACATACTTCTAATATAGCTATCAAGTTCATAACATATCGCAATAATTTCATTGCGGAAATAGAAAATTATCAATAGGAGAAAACTCAAACTCCGTGAAGAAATTAATACACAGTTGTTATAAAAATATGAAGTAAGGATAATCAAAATTTGGGGAATCTCGTATTCCTTTAAAAGTTAATGGAAAAAAATCCGTAATAAATCTTCAACAAATTATTAATAAATATTATGGGGAAATACAGAACCAATACGAGTTATGGAAAACTCCCAATTCGAAAACAACATCAATACGTTGAAATAATGAATACAGAGAAACAACTTTCTATGGGTCGAATTGGTTCAATTGAGGAAAATTCTTTTCTAACCATACTAATTGGAAATTGAGAAACAAGCGAAATGTACTGACAAACAAATTCACATTAAGAACTCAAAAATAAACTATATGCAATGGAGAACCAGCGTATAATAAAAATATTAACTCATGCAACAAGAAAATAAATCTCTGGATAGGGTTGAAACCCTGTATTAGAATGAACGCAATTTCAATGTTGGAACAAGTGCGTAAAGAGGAAGATTATTACCTCTTCTTTGGCTGTAGTAAATACATTTTAAACAAAGGGAAATTTGATATAATATCTAATGCAATAGAAACCCTTAAACCGATACGTAAATTTCAACATTAATACACTACAAGGAAAAGACCCTCTAGTGGAGGTAATAACGAAGGTTTTTAGTGTTATAAAATTGGCCAAAATTGTCAAAAAAACATTTGCTACAACATCTGTTTTCGGTTACGGAGGTTTTGGCAGAGCTTCTAACAGATTTTCAACACAACTAAAAAAAATAGGGCGGTTGGAGGTTATTACAAATGTTTTTCTCATCAGTGCGCTAATCAGGGGTCAATGCATCGGTGCGTTTTATAGTGAATGCACCGGTACTACAAACCTACCAAGCACCAGGACGGAAAACAAATAGAGGATGCCCCGAGACGTTTAACAACGTCCCTATGTGTGTCATCTAGACGATCACCCCAGGGCGGTCAAAGGTGCATGCATTGGGCCGTAAAGGTATAAAACCGCACCGAGCGCACTATAGGTGATACATCGCACCGGGTCGTTCTAATTGGTATTGGATTTGCGCGGTGGCCATAGGTCATATCAATGCACCGGTGCGTAGTATTATAGAAATGCACTGGTGCGCAGTCTCACAAAAATGCACCGATAGTTTTAATTCGTATTGGTATTTTTGCGGTGCCCATAGGTCGTAGAAACGCACCGGTGAGCAGTCTCACCTAAACACACCAGTGCGCAGTATCGCACAAACACACTGAGAGTTATAATTGGTATTGGTATTTGTGCGGTGCCCATAGGTCGTAGAAACGCACCGGTGCGCATTATCAGACAAACGCACTGGTGTACAGTGACTTACACGCATCGGTGTTCATTTTGTATTTTTTAGAAACATCGACCTGTGATAGTGCAATTATTGTGATTTTTTAAAATTCATTATCCATCAAAAGCCGACACATATCTTATAATAGTATTCATATCAATTAAATTTTTATTAGTGCATTTGGATGTGATGTTTGGATTAATTTGTTATATCATAGCATAATTATTGTGATTTTTTTAATTCATTATTCATCAAAAGCCGACACATATCTTATAACAGTATTCATATCAATTAATTTTTTATTAGTGCATTTGAATGTGATGTTTGAATTAATTTGTTATATCATATCATCGGATTTCACATCTCTTCATTATAATATTTAATCATCCATATATTTAATCAGTGGTGTTACATTTCACAGCGACAATGGAGAACGCAATAGAATAAATTAAAACATATTTTATTATATATATATATATATATATATATAAGACACTCTTTGTCATGTTGGGCTCGGATTAATTTAAGTGATTGATGTTGGGCTCAACAATGTGATGAGCATGTTCTGGATTTCGATCTATATAGAAAAATATTTGAATGCGGTGATACTGTTCAGAAATATGTTTTGGCTCAGAGAATAACCTTCCAGTCGAGTTGGCTTCGAAATTAAATCAAGAGAATATAGTGCGAACTGCAAAGGTTTGCACATTGAGCCTGCAGTGCGGATCTTCTGCTACTGCTGGTCGAGTTATTGACCACTGATCGAAACTTGGTGTCGCCGGCTCACAACTCTATTGCCTTCAATCTGTTGTGCTTCTACGCTTGGTTTCCTCAAAATTCTGTACGTTTCTTGCATTAATTCAAATTTATAAGAGTCTCCCCAGTTTGCTAGTACTCATAGCTGCGGGTCTGACTGGTCTGAGTATTTGTGGTGAGAATGGGTAGTTGCGGTGCGGGTCAATAGTACGGGTCTTCTGCTGCCGTTGTTGGTCAAGTTATTGACACTGATCGAAATTTCCGCGATTTAGATCTGCGGCTTTATAGACCTGTGGTTCTTCATCTTTGGGTCTAGTACGGCTCCCAGCTTCGCGAAGATAATTGCTGGCCCAGTTTCGTCCGCCTCTGAGAGTCAAGCTCCTACCCATATTATAAGTGAAGCCCCAGCTCCCACTGTGCAGGTGGTCAAGGCCTCACTAGGTGAGGCCTTGAAGTTGTCTGAAAGTGCCTTAATGTGTCGGTTTAATGGATTTTGGTCGCGGCTGACAGCTCTCCACAGTTGGATCTCGGAGGTATGTAAGCCTGTCATTTCTAATGAAATTAATATCTACCCCTGTGCTAAGGGTTTCTTTATAGTATATTTTGAAAACTCTAAAGGAGACAACGCATTTTAGATTTCGGCCCTTAGTTTTGGGAAAACTCGAGCCTATTCATGAAGCCATGGAATCCTTCATTCGATCCCTCAACAACAGTCATAACCTCAGCACCAGTTTGGGTCAGATTTCCAAACCTACCTTTGCATCTCTGGAATCTCTCATCGCTAAAAGCCATTGGAAACGCAATTGGGAAATTCTACTGCAGGTGCCCAGAAACAGAGGAATATGTTAGAACCACCTATGCACGCATCTGTCTAGAAATGGACTTCAGTTCAGGATTCCCAGCTGAAATAGTCCTAACAAGCAAAGAATATGTATGGAACCAGAAACTCGACTATGAAAGTGTCCTCTTAAGATGTTGATCCTGCTTTGAGACAAGCCATCTAGCCAAAAATTGCCCAAAAGTCTCCCAGAAAATTCTGCTAGAAAGAATCACCATAGATCTACATGGTGGGAAGGAGCACAAAAGGAACATTACACTGTCACCAAGGAAGAATACTCTCTAGAAAACTATTAATCGCAAGAAATAATGCAAGAAAGAAACAACCCTCAAGACAAGCATGGGGAAAGCCCTGCCCAACAACAAAAAAACAAACTCGACAACCCCTCAAGCATCAACAATTATGAGGATTCGAATACTGCGCAAAAGAAATCTTCATTTAGTAGAAAAGAAGATCTCTTAGATCCCGAAGATAAGGCACAAGTGTCCCAAGAATCAGAAGAGATGAAGGAGGTGCAAGAGAAAGGAAGTTGGAAGACCGTAGAGAAGAAAAAGAAAGCTACAACACCAATCTCGCCAAGAAAGACGAGAAGCCAGACAATTAAGAACTAAAAAATTTTAGGTCCGATAGACCAAAGTTTGGTCTGAGTGGACGTTAACCATCATCATCATCATCATCGTCATCACAAAATGGGATAGTTATTGGTATCCCTTTGTCTTTCAATTGGGACATTGTGTCCATTACATTAAACACAATGTCTGATTTCACAGTCAAATATTTCAAAAAATACAACGCCTTGCTTTGATATCCAAACATAATGATCATCATTCTTCGCTTGAATTGATGTCGCTGCTTGAGCTACTGCCATGACTTGGGTTATTTTGAGGAATGTTTTGTTCACAATGTTGATTGTTTTCTTCTTCTTCACCTTCCATCTACAAACATAAAAATAATCTGTAATGAGTGTATATACATTGGTGAGAATAATGAAAATTGAAATATTAAATAATATACATCAATGTAAATCGAAAAGAAATGACGTACCATAGCAACAATTGACTCATGAACTATACACATTCTTTCAAAACCAAATTTCATGCCATCTTTCAAGATTTCATTTGTTGGCACAGTTCCATGCTTTGTTTCCTGCAAGTTTTATACCCCATAACAAATCATATATTTAATACAAAATATTTTTTTGTTCTATTAATTATAGACGGAGCTAAGTAAAACAAGATCGATAGATGCTTACAAATTCCATAATTAATTTCTGATATGCCAACATATATTGACAACTCATATTTAACGCAATGTCAATCAATTCGTCTGATGGTTCTTCTTTGTATGTTAGCACCTGTCTGAAGACATTCAATGATGATTGTTGTAAAACAACTTAAAAAATACAAAAATGAAATCTAGTTAAGTTGTTAAAAGGAAGTAACAATTACTCACAAACTTAGATATCAACCCTTTTCTTCCTTGTCGACACGTTTTATGTGTTGAATGGGTTCCATTTTCTTTTATTTTCTGCAATAAAATACTTGAAAATTAATATTTAATGCTAAATTGCTTATTTATTGTACCTAATCGAAAAAGTCAATGATTAAATATTACATTTGAAGCACGTTGTTGTTGAGATGGCTCCTCGTGCGATGCAATTATGTCCATTTCTTTGACCATCTCCTTGTACACCTTTTTGGACATTCCTACTGGCATATTTTTGAGATCAGCTCGTTCATCTTTTGAGATTTTCATAATCTTCCTGAAAATGTAACATGACAATAAACTATTTAATTTTTATATTGATATATGAAAAGTAAATATAACAAAAGTGATATTTATAAATGATTGATTTCTAGTAATATATACATATAATTCTAGAAAAAACATTTAAAGAAATATTACTTTTTCATTCATTTTTTTTGTTGTTGTATGTTTTTGCTATTAAAAATGTGACATGTCTCATTGACTAATTCTCTAGAAACTCTTCATGTAGTTTAGATAAAATTTGGTTCTTGGAATCATTGGATTGATTTTTGTATTATAAGTGGAAAGAACATCTATACATTCATTCCACTAGATCCCTCAAACTTTTGTAAAAGTTTTCCCCCTTTCATTAACCTCCAGCACCACTCCAAATGAGCTAAGGAGAAATTCATTTTCATTTGCATGTTCTATTTTTTCTTTTCTTTTCTTTTCTTAGAACAACAATCATTTTCTGAGTTGTTGGTCCCTGTATAACATTAAACATATGTGAATTAATAGATTGTTTGAAACATGTTATCTAATAATTTTAAGTATTTTATTAATGAAAAATAAAACAAGAAACTCATATTGGATCGATAATATTTTTTCATTCACTTTATTAATCCTTTTGCAATTTTTCCATCAAGCTTTTACGCTCCTCTGGTCCTAGATCAGAAATAACCTTATCGAGCTTCATCATTTTGTGGTTCTACATGATACATAGTAAACAATACATACTAGCAATTGCACCGGGAGGTGCAAAGGAACGCTGAAAGGAAACCGCCCAATGATGTAAGGGGGGAAAAAAAGGTAGATGTTGAGTTAATTCTTCTCCAACTCCTCCTAGGGGAACAGAGGGAGAAGAATAAATGGCCTACAGGGACTGAAATCAACCGAATTCACTATCATGCCGTCTCTAGTAACATAGCAATGGAATGTAGGCTTTCGGGAGGGCGTATACTTGTTATTGCTTGGGGTTATGGTCTAAGAAGTTCGAACATCAAAATATAATGAGAGGATATTGCCTTTTAATACAATTTACAAGGGGAGGATTTCTATTAATATTCAAGCACTTTATAAAAGAGAGAGATAGCCTCTGTGCATTATTCAAAGGATATTCAATTGTTTTTTATTATTATCCAATAAATTAAATGTTAAAAATAATTAAATAATAATTAAAGTTTGAATTTATATATTTATTTTATTTTTAATAATTATATGCTAGGATAAGAAAAGATTTCAAAACCAATAAAAAAAAAGAAAAAGAAAAGTAAAAATTAATTAAATAAATAAATAAATAGAAATAAAATAAAATAAAGATATAATTAAAATTTAAAATAAAATAGATAAAAATAAATAAATAAATAAAATAAAATAAAATAAAATAAAAATTAAATTCTTAATTACAAAAACAAGAATATAATAAATAAATAAATAGAAATAAAATAAAATAAAGATATAATTAAAATTTAAAATAAAATAGATAAAAATAAATAAATAAATAAAATAAAATAAAATAAAATAAAAATTAAATTCTTAATTACAAATAGTTTAACTTCTTTGAGCTTGAAGAACAACTTGTTAAGTGGTTCTTTGTTAATCTCTCTGAGTACATTGCAAAACCTTAGAGTTTTACAACTTTAAGGAAATTAGTTGTCCAGGAATTCGCCACATCTCAACACCTTTCAATATCTATATGCCTTGGAGATAAGCACTCCTCATGTGGACCTACTTTTGTGGCTTAAACTAAATGGCTTGTAAACTTAGTCCTATTTCTATAATTGGCCTTCCTCACCTATCATATATATATGTAAAGATGAGAGAATTTTGGTATAAAATCTTAATCATGAGATAATTTGTATTTTTTTTTTTATGTAAATCTTCTTTGTACTCGTGCGATGCAAGAGTAGAAAGGCACAAGCCTAGAACGGCTTAGGTGGCTTAGGTTATGGCTTGTTTGGAGAAGGCTTGGAGTCTTTAATGCTAGTGGAAATAGGATTGTGAATCTCCTTGAAAGTGGGAGAAGCAAGAGTGGAGTTTTTTTGTCTCGTGGAAGAATTGGAAAAAAGAACCAAGTCATTTTAACTCCAAAAATATTAAACATCCGAACTTTTATACTTAATATTTAAAATCTGGTGGGGTCGCCGAAGTTGAATTCAAATGTAGGGAAAGCGAGTATCATCACGGAATTCGTCCTGAGCAATCAAGTTGAGGTCAATAGACGTTAGTAATAAAATAATTTCATCGCCATGTTGCATAGGGTTGCGAAGCTTAACGGCAAGCTGCTCGCTGCATCTCGGACCAGAAAATGCTTTCCAACATCGACATCATCGGCTTATTGTTCTCATTTGAAGCGAAAAAATGGCGGTATTAAAGAGGCCGCCGGTATTCACCATAACTCAAGGTATGACATCTTTTCCTTCTGTCAATATCGAATAATACGATATATTTCCTCTGATGCATCTGCCATCAAAGATCTTATATCATCGACGAAACCCCCCCGAAAACATTAGTTTGGGAAGTCAACTGCAAAAATCTCGGCCATGGGGTCGAAGTGAAGGTCACGAAAGCGATTCCGAGCATTTAGTCTGCCCGGGATGCGGAGTTTACATGCAGAACGAGCAGCCGAAGGCGCCCAGATTCTTCACTAAACCCTCAAAGAAAGTAAAAAAGAAAAGAGTGTGGGTTGATGTCAAAGGAGACAATCTAGGAGATGAAATCTGGTTGAATCCAGACGATGGAGGAGAAATAAGTAATCAGATTAAGGTCCAAGAATCTGAACCGGGGTCCAATATCTCTCAAGAGGGGGAAAATAATGTAAACTTAAAGAAATCTGAAACGCTGGTGGTTTGCGCCCGGTGCCATTCCTTGCGCAACTATGGGAAAGTGAAGGACGAGAGCGTAGAGAATTTGCTGCCGGATTTTGATTTTGAAGTTACAGTGGGAGCCAGATTGATGAAGACAAACGGCAGAAGATCGACTGTAGTGATGGTGGTCGATACTCTTAAAGAAATCAGAAACGCTGGTGGTTTGCGCCCGGTGCCATTCCTTGCGCAACTATGGGAAAGTGAAGGACGAGAGCGTAGAGAATTTGCTGCCGGATTTTGATTTTGAAGTTACAGTGGGAGCCAGATTGATGAAGACAACCGGCAGCAGATCGACTGTAGTGATGGTGGTCGATACTGTGGACTTTGATGGGTCTTTTCCTCGGCGTGTGGCGGTGTTGGTGTCGAAGGTGATGGAAGAAGGTCAAACGATTTGACAGCAGCACGGCGGAGGGAGGTCGAACAATGAGCGGCCACTTGTCAATTTTTTATTGGCGGTAAGAACGATGAGAGCGGGCTCTCATTGGCTGAGCGAAAAATCACAATTGCAAACCCCATAAAGGGAACGCTTTCAGCGTAATTAGTTAAACTTACATATAGTTCAAAAATAGTATTTTTTGTAAAGAATTTACAAAGAACTTGTCTTTTTTTCTTTTCTTGATGTGCTACTAGTATTTTTGTTACTTTATCTCTTTTCAGTGATTTCTTTATCAATATGAAATCTGTACCATACCATTCATTAATATATTTTATAAATAAATCATAAAATTTTTAGGTAAAAAAATATATACATATACCCAGAAACCGATGCACCTTTAATGTTGTACGCACCGACGTTGGTGCGTCATGTTCTTATAAACGCACCACCAAAACAGTGTAAAACACCGTACGATGCTCTATGTCAACAAGGAGCACCGATGCATTATATGTTAACCAACGCACCGATTAACACATAAAAATTAATAAAAAATACTCTAGTGTTAGTTTTTGTAGCATATGGTGTCGTCGAGGGGGCGGTGCAACCTATTCTTATAAACGCACTGCAAAAAAAGGGGACCACCGTACAGTGCTCTCTGTCAACAAGGAGACCTGGTGCGTTATATGTTAAACGCTGCACTGATTAACACAGATAAAATAATTTATTTATTATTATTATTATTATTATTTTTTATTTATTATTTTTATTTTTAAGGTACTTGTGCAGTGCACTATAATGAAATAGCGCACTGGTGCCCTATTTTACATATGGCGCACAGATTAAAAAAATCTGTTTTAATTTTTTTTTAATCAAATAGTACGTGCACCGGTGCGCTATGATAAGACAATGCACCGATGTGCTAGTTTACATAGGGCACACCGATTAAAAAAATTCGGTGCTTTAAAAAGTCACGCAAAGGCCGACATGGGTTTGGATCCGACTATGCAAGTCGTCCCGTGGGTTAGATGTCATAGGCTTATATATATAGCAGTACAAACCCCATAAATCTAAAATGAAAAGCCCTAATTCTGAAATCACAAAAACAGGAAGAAGCAAAGGCAGAAACAAAAAGAATCAAGGGTTTAGCATAAGATGGATTTTTTATTTACTGCATAAAAAATATTGCAAAAAATGTAATAAAAACAATAAAATTTAATCACCTCGTTTGAAATTCTATGCTACAAGGGTTTGAATCACTAGAGGGTTTGGAATTCTAATTGTCTGAATAGTTCTGTTCGAAAGTATTTCGCTGCTCCACAGTGCTCTCGTGCTCTCTTGCTCCTCTAGGTATGTCTCGTGCAAATCTCTCCCAGATTTTTTTTGCAAAAATAATGAAATAATGAAAAGTGTTTACTATTTAAAGAATTGTTTTACGAAATTAGATTTTCGAAAATATTTTGCCACCCATTTTTCAATTTACCGCCTTTTTCGTTTATTAGGCTCAAATTAAGTAAATTAATAACACATCAGTTATGAGTTGAGAGTAACTAAAATACTGTAGCTGAAGTTATCTGTACATTAGCATCGATAAAAATAAGTCCATTTTTAAGTCACTAAAATTACTTTTAGGTGTGTACACCAAAATTTTTTGTTGATTTTGTTCAAATGCAGAGAGAAAATATCATAATTATATCAAATGGACAGTTCTTCAAAATCCAGCTTGTTCCATAATATTTCTCAAAGTTCATCGCAGAGTTCTCCCTATCCATCTCGATACGTAATATTTACTTCAGATTTTATTTATATTTTCATTATCTAACTGGATTTATGTTTTTTTATCCATGTTAATCAGCTTAATAAAAATTATAATTAATGTATACAAATTTGCAAGTTCATGCAGATAATTCAGAATCAAGTTCAGATACACAAAATATTCAAACATCTCCAAAACGTTGGAAGCTCTTATCAGAAGCAGCATACCGCAAGGCACATTTGGTAAATGAAAATGGACAGCAGCTCCGCCCTGCCAATTGTAACAATATTGCATCTTCTAGCCACAATCCTGGGACAATGATGGTAATAATATTTTTTTGGTATATTAATCTAATTTTTTCAATGTCAAACCAATTAATCATGCATTGTCAACATGCTTACTAATTGATATCATAGATTTTATACTAATCATGTTCAAATATTTTTTTTGAAATTATTAGGATTCTAGTGATGATGAGCGACCTGCATAACATATTTCATTGCACCCCACGGAAATGTCAAATTGAGATAAGGCTGAATTAAGAGAAAAAATCAAAGAGGAACGATACCAAGAATGGTTGAATCAACCACCTATTCAATTCCCACTGCGTCCAGATTCACCAATTAAGAATCACTACAACAATAGTAGTTCTTCACAAGCTGGCAATGGAGGCAATCAAATAGAGGTTGGTATGGATGATTACTTAAGGGATATGACTACCATGGAGATAATGTTTTTAGATGCATTCCAGAACGATGATCAGCTAGGGGATGATGCTCATATCGCTGACACCTTTTTTGAAAGCCTTAAATTTGCTTCCACCACCCCTCTCTTTGGACCTAGCGGTCAGTCAAATTCTACCTAATTGGGGAAAATGATGTTAATGTACAACTTGAAATCAAAATTTGGCTTTTCGAATGTATGTTTCTCAAATTTTTTGAGGTAAGTTATAACCATAAAGTCCTCCCTTATATTTTGAGAAATATAAACACACAATGAACATTATAAATGATCAATTTTATGAATGTTAGTAATTATATTGATATTAATGTACATTTAATATTGTCTATGATCACCAACTACAAGTTATTTAAATATAAGGTTCTTCTGAGTGATAATGTCTTGCCCAGTAGCTGCGAAGAGGCAAATAAATTGTTGAAAACGTTGGGTGTTGAGTACATATCATATCATGAATGTCCAAATGATTGTATTCTATATAGAGGAGAATATGCAGACAAAGGGATATGTCTGAAATGTGGGCATGACAGGTATGATAAATAAAAAAAGAAGGGTAAATCATGTGGTCCTCCTTTTAAGATATTGAGGCACATGCTTATAATCCCAAGGATTCAAAGGCTATTTCGTTACAAATAATTAGCTATATTGCAGGGATGAAATGCCTTACACATAAGTGAGTTGGGAGTTATGCGAATCCCAACAGATTCAATAGCCGTGAAGCATATAGAGGATACATGGCCCAAAAAATTCAAGGATGAAGTACGAAGTCTACGACTCAGCATAGCCATGGATGGCGACAACCCATATTCCCTTTAGAACACCAACTATTCTGTTTGGCCTGTAGTAGTAATCAATAACAATATCCCCCCATGGTTGTTCGTGAAGAACGAACATCTTATGTTGGCTCTCATAGTCCCTGGTAGAAGACAAGTGAAGAATATAGATGTCTACTTACAACCACTGGTAGATGAATTGAAGGAATTATGGGATGGGATAACTGTATACGATGTATCAAGACTCATTGCAGTAGAGAGGAGTTTACGTTGTATGGCATATGTGCTTACATGACACATGATTATCCAAGTTTAGGAGTTTGCTCTGATAAATTGCATGTTTATTGATTTGTTTATATATGTAAAAATATTATTTCGCACATTAGTTATTTAATTCGTTGTAATTGTTTTGATCTTCGTGATATTCTTTAACATGCCGTCCATATAAATTGTATACAGTAATCTTGCAAGTCTTGTAAAAAAAGGGTATTTTGGATGTAAATGTTGTGGACCTTCTCTAAAATATAGATGGTCCAATGACCTATGAAAGCCAATGTATGACTGCTCTAGGGTATTCCTCCCAGAAGAACACCCTTACAGAAGAGCAACATCGCTTTCAATGGTAAACGAGAGAGAACCCAAAGGCCTCCAATAACGACACCAACTGAATGGCTTAGAGCATATGAGAGAGAGAAGGAGAAGGAGTTCATAGAAATGTTCAATTCAAATGGAGAGACTATGTTTGATGATCCAGAATTCTTCGACACCTATGTTGAGAAATTTCCCATTGGGATGAAAAGGAAATCTATATTTTATAACCTCCCATATTGGGAGCATCTTAAGATTACCCACTTATTAGATCCCATGCGTATATTTAAAAATGTTTCATCTTCTTTATGGAGGCACATATCATCGAAACAAAGTAACACATTGGCTGTTAAGAAAGATCTTACTATTTAAAAAATAAAAAAGAAAGAAACATTGGCCAAGATGATTAGAAAGTACAGGATCGAAGGCAGGCGCTGGTCCCTCTAATTCATGGTATTTCAAAGAAGGAGATGTCCCATGGATTTAAAAAAAAGATGATCTTTATTTGGAAAAGGAAGTTATAATGGGTGTGAGGGTGGCATCTTCATATGAGTCTTCACTACGACGCCGCTTCACTGTGGATGACCATTTGTTGGGGTTGAAATCGCAAGACCATTTGAATCTTCTAAGAGTACGTTTACTGTCAAAAGCATGATTTTATTATTTGTTATATTAATAAATTTTATCGCATGCAGGGATCATAAAGCATAACTAATTTTGTATATTATTGCACGTGTTTATAACTTTGCAGTGTCATTATCCTTTGTTCGTGCGTGGGTGTGTGAAACATGAATTCCCCCAAGACATAGGATGTGCCATATCTAAATTATCTGCATTTGTACGTTGGATCACGTCAAAGGAGATTCATGTGGCTAACATTCCACGGTGGCGTCAAGAGATAGTTGAGATTGTTTGTATGTTTGAGAAGGAACTCCTGACGAGTTTCATGGACTTGCAGGTTCATATTCTAATCCACCTATTAGATGAGGTTGAATTAGTTGGAGTGGTTTCTTGTCGTTGGATGTTCTTCTTAGAGAGGTACATGAAGAAATTGAAAGGTTTTGTTTGACAAAGGGAAAAACCCGAGGGGTCTATGGTAGAGGGGTACATATCGTATGAGTCTTTCTATTATGCCAGTGAGTACATCAAGCAGATCGAAAAAAAACCAGGTGCGGTGATTTGGGACGATGAAAGGGATGAAGACAAAAGAGAAGGGGAGCTGCTCCAAATGAATGGAAAAAGGCGCTTCATAAAGAGTAAGAGACTTATAATTTTTAAAATTTACACAAAGTAAATATTCATGTTGAACTTTGATATAATGTATATTTTGATCTCATATGCACACTATGTCGATTTTATTTCATTGGCGGATGCAGAAATTGAAGCAATCAATAAATTCGTTCTTTACAATTCTGAAGCGACACAACTGTGGGTCGCATTGTAAGAACAAAAGAGGATGAAATGGGATAGTGACAGGAAATAATTCAAACAGTTGAATGGTAGAAGTGTGCCTTATCCTGATCATTTAAAATAAAATATGCCAAAAATATGCCCCAACAATTGGGTTGTTTACCAAATCAGAGAGAAATATGGTGCAACTGGTCGTTACCTGCATGCTCAAGATGATGCGCTAAACGTAGGGATTGGGTGCACCCACTCGGTAATAATCTATTTAATTATGTACATTTGAAACTTAATAATGCACCTTTCAAATGTAATTACATCTATATTTCATATTTTAACTGTTGGGTTATTATAAGACACACGACACTATGATTTTTTAGCCTTTTTTATAGGTTCATTTGTTCCCATCTATGTGGGCATATGGACACCATTTTCCCACAGAAAATGCCAATGATGGACACATGACACAATATTGTGGAGTGGAAGTTGAGTTCAATCAATCTAGTCGATCTAGCCACCGTGATCAAAACCTAGTACGAGGGACGTTAGGTTACGTCAGAAAGATACAAGAGATCATTGAAGTGGATTTCTCTTCTTTCCAATGTGTTATTTTTAGGTGAAAGTGGTGGGACACCTTAGATCAGAATAATGTAAAGGAAGATCGCGATAGTAGGCTGATATGTATCAACTCTAGAAAGATGTGGGATGAAGCTAAGGAGCCCTATGTTTTCCCCAAACACTGCAACCATGTGTTTTTTTACCGAGATGTGTTGGATAGGGATTGGTGGTTCGTATTGAGACATGACCCTAGATCAAAACATATTTTTGAGAACAATAGTGTTATCATGCCAAGCAAGCTGGAAGATAATGAGGGTGATCATGAGAACTGAGAGTGATATGGTACATGTGTTATTTCATCATTTATACTTTTTAAGATGGGTTTTTATAAAGAAGAGGACTTGATTACATTATAACTAAGAATTTGTTTTTCAAAACATTATAATATGTATTTTGAATCAATTGGTAATTTTCATTGTGTTAATGTTAAAATCATTTCACTTGATAATTTGCAATTATGTTGGTCTTGAAAACAATGGTGTATTGTATAAAGTTCTTTTTTTTGTATGTAAGATCATAATAAAATAATGATAATTCTAAAGTACATGAATTTATTTGCATTATTTTCTAAACTTTATTATGTTACAAAAATTCATATTATTCTAGATTTATGATTTTACAATTATTTACAATTTTACAAATTTAAAAATTTAAAAATTTTAATAAAATAATTTCATATTAATACAATTAAAATTTTAAAAATATTTTACATACAATTAGAATTAGAATTACAATTTTACAATTTCACATACAATTAAAATTAAAATTACAATTGCAATATTTACAATTACAATTTTAAATTTTTACATACAATTACAATTTTACAATTACAATCATTTCACATTAATACAATTACAATTTTACAATTTCATATACAATTACAATTAAAATTACAGTTACAATTTTAGAATTTTACATACAATTAAAATTAAAATTTCAATTACAATCACGACATAATATTTAATAAATATCATGATTTAATATTAAAAATAAACATCATGATCATGATAACCATCGTACGAACATCATATTCGACTAAAAAACACATTCAAATTCACTAACATCATCTAATCATCGTGATCATGATCATCTAACAAAACACAAGCATTGTATAACATCATCATAACACAAACATTAAATATACATCTCATGTCAAATAACTGCTATCACATACACATCTATCTGCAAGCTGCACATTAAATAAACATATCTAACATGACCTATCAATATACACATCATGATGATCACCAACATGTAAATTAAGTACAATTGAAACATGAACATAAAATACATGGACCATATATATATATATATATATATATATATATATATATATATATATATATATATATATATATATATATATATAATGTCACAAATATAAAACTGTAATATAAATGTCAAATATCAGCTGGTGGTACATCATCAATAGTAGTACTAGTTGAGGCCTGCTCAGTCAATTGTGCAGCCTCAACAAGCTCAGATAGATGTCGATCATCACGTGCTTGCTGCTCTAGTGGTGCCTCATGCTGATCAAGATCAACTACCTACTCATGATGACTTGACATGGATGGTCCAGCCTGCTCATGATCATGAGTACTGCAGGGTGTTGATCATGATGACTCGACGTGGATGGTTTAGCCTACTCATGATCATGAATGCTGGATGCTGCAGGCTGAGAAGGCTAACTTGATGTGGATGGTCCAGGCTGCTCATGATCATGGCTGCTGGTCGATGCTGAAGACCGCTCATCTACGACGCGAGGTGAATGATGATTACTCCCCTGATCATGATCATCAGATGATGCGTCGCTTCTCGACTGTCGATGTCCTGCATCTCAACCACGCCTACGTAGAAGGGCCCTCCTCAACCGTGCCACTAAGCTAGTAGCTCCTGCGACATGCTGCATTAGGGTCAACACATCATGTGGCATGCCTCTCCACATTGCTATCAGCCTATCATCAACCTGTATATCTCTCATAATGATCGACCTGACTCCCTCCTCCACAAGAAGTCCATAGAGTTGGTTGCCCAATTCCATCCTAAATCTAGTGTCAGGCCTACGCCTCACACCAGTCGGTACCTACGCAACATGAGGACTAGGTCTGTATGCACTAGCTCGATCCTCTGCATCTGCCATCTCTTGATTGTCATAAGGATCCGCACTAGGATAATTTGGTGGCGATGGAATATCATTGCCATCAAATGACCCAATGTCTGCAAAATATATATAAGTACACAACAATAATTAGACAAATTCATTAAACAATTTAATAAAAACAAGTTAAAGAACATGTTAGAATAAATTTAAAGAAAACACTAATATTACCTCTATCATCCGGCAGCTCATCATATGTGAAGAGGATGTAGGCACACCCTCACCAATCCAAACCAGCATACGGACAGGGGACCAGAACAAAGGCATGCTCATCAACACTGGCTAGCAACTCTAGTGCATCATGCAATATCCTCGTGGAAAAGTCTGACTCGCCCCTCTTGGGCATCAGCTGTCCCCACATATGCATCGGTACATGAAGCATCGTCCTACGACGCTACCGAAAAAAAAAATAAACAAAATAGATTTTAAGAAAAAGGGAAATTCGCCCTCCCTTGTGTTCGAGCACGACATCTATCTAAAGTTGTACAAAATTGCCGCAAAAAAATCACATACCACCTCACAAGTCATGGCGCCTGTAATAAATAATCAACATAAAATAAAATCAGGCAACTAATGTGTTGCCCGTCACTGATATGGTGTACAATGGTCGAAATCAGTAGTGAGAGGCACTTCACCTCCTCTCTACCAAATGAAGCAATCCGTAACTGACCACCAGAGACTTGAAATTCTTAAGGAGACAATATATCGTCACTAATGTATCTCTGGGAATACATCAAATAAGTCCATGTTGCATAGCCGATGGGGACCTCTAGGAACGAGGGAAAATCCTGCCCTCTCCTCGATAGGCTAGTAATAAAATATATGGCCTTCTCAGTGGACGCATACCCCTGGTTAGGACCAACCAGGAAAGCCTGTTGGTGGGCATTCCACCTGAAGATAAGCTGTCGCAATAACCCACCATGGCCCTTCAGGGATGTAGCCTCTTCATAGAACTTGAGGAGGCCTACCTCCATTAGGAGCACCTAGGTGGCTGCTGTAATAGGGCAAGGGTACATATCTCTCTCCCTCTCTCGTGCCCCCCACAGGCAAACTACGTTATACTGGTCTGCCATATATTTTTGTTGTTCCCTCTCTTCTCTCCTTTGACGTCGCTGAATAATTGATGTATTAAATACATTTTTTTTTATTAAACGAGACATATATATATATATATTAAAAAAAAAAAAAAGACACTCGGTGCGCCCAAAAAAACAGGCATGCACCGGTACCGGTGCATTTGTTTTTATCGTGCACCGGCTGCGGTGCGCCTGGAAATTTTCAGCGCACCACACTTCATGACCTGTATTTTCTCAAGCGGTGCGTTGACTAAACTATTAAGCCCGGGGCAAATAATTCCGTCAACTCACCGCCAAACATCAACTAATGGTCAACGGTGTGGTCGTTTAACCGATCGCACCGTTGACTATGTACATATTCGGGAGAGCAGTACGCTGACCAAACTGCTCACCCCGGGGCGGATAGTTTTGTTAGTGCATCGCCCTCTTGGCATCATTACACGATCAACGATGTGATGGTATAACCGACCGCACTGTTGACTATGTACCAGTATCGGGAGGGCAGTGCGCTGACCAAGATATATGCCCCAGGTCGTATAGTTTAGGTAGCGCACCGCCATCCTGACATCACTACATGGTCAATGACGTGGTCGTTTACATGACCACACCGTTGAATATGTCTAGGTTTGGGACGTCGGTGCGCTGAGCAAATTATCTGCCCCGTGGCGCATATTTCGGTCAACACACTGCCCTCCCAAACTTGGACATGGTCAACGGTGCGACCGGGTAACTGATCGCACCGCGATTTTTGTAATTTTGAAAAAGCACGGTGCATCGTTTCAGTATCGCATCGGAACTAGTGCGGATACCGTTAGCACTGGTTGCGGTCTGGCTTGTAAATTTACAGGAAGCACCGCGAATCGGTGCGAGCTGAACGGCTCGAACGCACCACGCGGGAAATTTTTTATTTTTTATTTTTTATTTTATATATATATATATATTTTAAATGGTGAATTTTAAGTTATTTTACAAAACTAATCTGCTAAAAAGTTTAATTATGGAAAAAAAAAAGTAAAATACCTGTACATTTGGGCGTCGAAGAGGCATATTAGCTATAGAATTTGCAAAACTAAATTTTCCCACCATTTTACAAAATTCAAAATGGAGATGTTGGGCAAGGGACAACAGCAGTGTGTGCAATGGGAGCACTGATGGCAGAGCGCCTCACATAAGGTAAATTTGCACCAATGCTTGAGAGCTCTAGAGCACTGAAAACTTAAAATGCGGATTTTTTTGTCGTATTATATATATATATATATATATATATATATATATATATATATATATATATATATATATATATATATATATATATATATATATATATATATATATATATCAACCTCATTTCGGTATGGCTTTTATAAGTACACCTATGAATTTCTTTCCAATCACATCAGCTATTTTAGTTTTGTGGGTTTTAGGATGACGGGTCTAATTATTCTAGACACATATTAATTGACCGGCAGTTTTGTAATTAAGAGCACTATGTCTCAAAATAATTTGTAGTAATGCGACCGGCAAGGAGCAAGGTAGGATGAGAAAAGCACCGGACAAAAAACATCTACAAAAACCTCCACCCGCTAACCTCCTCTAGTAACCTCCGCTACAAACGGATGTCTGGGCTATTTTTATAAGGGGTTCCTCAAAAACATCCGTTGGAGGATCTTTTCCTTGTAGTGATAATGCTAGAAGGTGACAGAGATGTTTATCTTGATACAATACATTTACAGAAATGTCGAATAGAAAACGTAGAGAATTATAGCATGAGACAAAGATCAAGAGAGGGGTTTCGTACCTGAAAGCCGACTGTAAACCGCAGGAAATGAAGTAAAATGTTAAATTCGAATCTCCAGTAGCGTCACATATAGAGGAACATGTATCGTGAAGAAGCAAAGTATACCAAACTTACAAATTTCAGAGAATTTCATGGTATGAACCAGAGGAGGGTTCCTCTGCTCTCTGTTCATTCGATAGGAAAAGCGGCAAAAATGAAAGTCACAAATGAAACGATGGAACCAAAAACCCTAATCAATCAATGCATTGAAAAAATTTGAATTGATCAACATCGTTGATGAAATGTGATACCTACCATAATGCGCCCGTCGACCGTATGAAGAGCCATGTGATCTTCAAGGGCCGAAAGGACATGCATTTAAAGAGAGAATCCATACAGGTGAAGTAGATTATAGAGGAGAGGAATAACCTGTTTCTGAGTTTTTTCGATAACCCGAGGACATGCATTAATAGGGTTGAGAATTCGAAGCGATAAGGAGTTAATACACCTAAAAGTTTTCGGAGAAAATCCCATTAATTTAATTCGAATCATACAGATATTTCAAACAGACTTTAATGTAACATAAAGTAAGAAATTCAAATGTATGACATGGAAAGGTCCATAGTTCAAAAACGTTAAGGAAAGTTAAATTTCATATTTCGATTAGGTACATATATGTACTCTATGGAAAATGATAGATATATATGTGGTGGGGAAAAACATAAGTGTATTCGTATACCTAATCCTAAGGTAGGAGATAAGGTATACATAAATTTGTATTTCCCCTTAGTATAAAAAGATAATGCATATATAAGGGATATAACATTCCAATTATGTTAATATGTATGAGTATAAGTTTAATTAAGGTAGATATATATGGTTGTGGTTAGGATATATATCTACAACACTATAATAACAATATAAGTTAGGAAATTATAGTGATAAAATATAAATTGAAAATTAGAAGTTAGTTGTGGAGGAATTATAATGAGAGAAAACATCATGAAATAGGTATAACTTAGATGTTATAAATGGTAAAGTAGTCTAATATTGTAACTAAGGAAAGTTGTATATGATATAAGGAATAATGATAAGTATTAGGAATAAAGATTAAATACATAATACAATATGTATGTTAATCAACCTAATAGGGCCCCTTCATGGATAAAGAACTGTAGCGATTACGAAGCAAAAGTTTTAAATGAAGGTAGGACTCAACCAAGATTTTTTCATACAAAAATTAAAGAGGCGAAAAATAAAATAAGGACAACTTACAGTTACATGGTTAGTGTAAAATTTGTCATGACAAATATTTCGAAAAAGACACTGAACATAACCCGAATTACTATAAAAGGAAAAAAAAAATTGTGGTGAATTCGAGATGTTACAGTTATAAATAAAAACTCATATCATACAACTAATAAAATATGCAAATACCGGATAGAAAACTTAATAAACACCAAACACTCAAATGCTAAATAGACAATATAATCAAACATTCAAGCACCAAGTAAACAACATAAGCAAACTCATACCTTAATGCATCTCAAGGGAGCTATCTTGTATGCACAATCAATCTAGATTAGCACGAAATAACTTCACAACACATCAACTCAAACCTAAATAATGTCATGATATCCATAACATTAAATAGCTAACATGTTTACATCATAGACTCATAGACAATGTCATTCATGCATAACAATCACATATGCACATACAACCTAGATTTGTATGACATAAATAAGTTAACTCATACATGAATGTCATAACCCTAACCATATGCATAGGTCAATCCAAATTAACATGATACATATACAATCAAGATCTTAATGAAATAACCCTAATCATCAAGTCACTAGTATGTAACAACAACAATTTATATATCATGCTCATCAACAACATGCAACCTAATCATCAAGCTACTATCGTACATAAAAAAAAAAAAGTTAACTTATAACATGCTTATCAAACAACATACAATTTATCTCACATAAAACAACAATAGTAGTGCATACCACCACAGGTTGCTATCATTTGTGACTATTTGATAGATGTATGTATAACCACACTAATCAACTAGCATCTAAAATGTATGTAACCATAACATCAATAGAATGAAAGGCATACACATAACCATAATGCATATGACTACACTAATCAACCAACATGTATTACATATGTAACCATAATAATAATAGAATGAAAAACATATAAGTAACCCTAATGCTTACAACAACCATGAATCACATACCTGCATTCCAAGCATACAAACTTGTATGGTGATCTGCTCTTACCACAAAGTCCATTGTTGCAACTTCACTTTGATGGTCTGCATCTCCTGCTCTATCTTAGCCAACACATTAGCTTCATAAAATACAAATATCATCACGATGACCTAATTGCATACAATGACCATATGCACAAAAACCTTCACCAAAAAATTGCAAACTTGACCATATGGACCCACTTGATATGTATAACCAATCATAAACAACCAATGCATGTCCCACATATAGCATCACATAAGCAAGCATACACGGACATCACTGAAGCCTGACCAATATGTGACCTAGCATAAACAAGAAATGCATGTAAAATATGTAGCAAAATGTAAGTAAGCATGCATGAACAATTCATAAACAAGAACAACACACAATTAGTCATACATTCGTGACAGGATGTCAACAACAACATCACCGACACTTCCATGGCAACACCACTTCCACCATTGCCAACAAAACACAGATGCATCAACCACATATAGACCACAAGGATATTAAACACATATAACCAACATAAATGCATTATCCACACACCACCCATCTAGTCCAAGGGTTGAACCATGTTCTGATACCACTCTGTGGTACCAGATATCACACAAAGAGAACATAAACTAAACACCACCACCATGCATACACAACAAGCACATTGAACATAAGCATAAGGAACACATATGCAATTGACATGTATGCATGACAAACACACACAGCCCAAGGAGAGTGCAACCACGCTCTGATACCACTCTATAACACCCTCTTCCCACATCTACGCAAGTAACCTGCCAACTAGGGTAAACATGTGACTAGAGGCTACTAATATGAGATTCAACCTCTTAGATGACCTTAAGGAAGTGGAATCGATGAAAACACCAAAAACACACCTTACACTACATCACTAACATCCCCAGGAGGTAACCCAGCCTTCTAAGGCCTTGTTCCCTGAGGGGGAACTGATTTTTAGCCACTTTGAGCCTGATCTGCGGGCTTTTAATGACAATGTAGCGGCTATAGACCCTATAGCCGTGGGCTAACATTGTCACGGTAGTAGCTAAGGTCCAAACAATGAATTTTTCACCTGTAGCTCTAATATTCGTGCCACATTTTCAACCCTTGAGCCCAGGTCACTGCCCAAAACTTCCTGTAACTTCAAGAGAGGATAATTCACATTAAAACAAACATATGGAAGCAATCACATCAACTGGAACTCATCCAGCCCCACCCAGCCATGAAAAACATCTCATCAAACATGTCACAAACATCTACAGGTATAAACAACAGATTTAAACAAAGTGGTCTCTTCCTTATCTGAGAATGGCTTGTTGAGATTCAACAATATGATGAGCTTAGTGAAAAGAGTCGCCTTCACTAAGTGGGCCCACAGGCTATTTTTGGCGCAAAGTCTATTTTTAGACTATGTCTATTTTTAGGCATGTCAATCATATTCTATGAGTTGTAGGATGCTATTTGTGGATGGTTGGTCAAGTTGGAAAAATAGATGGACTTCTATTTTTAGACATATTGGGCGGAATCTATTTTTAGATTGCCAATATAAAAATAGATATGTCGAATATTATTAGCTCTTAATAATATTTGGACTCTAAACAGTATCTTATTCTCTTGGAGCACTTCAGTTAAGTGCACAGATGTGGCACAAGAGCTGATAGAAGGAATTACGCTATTCGAGGGTTTACCGGAGCCACGGCGAGATTCTGGGCTTAGAACTCTGCGACAGAAAGGCTTGGTGGAGTTATAGAAGTAGTCGATGGAGTTGTGTTCAATGAATCGGGGCTAGATACGCTGAGTTTGGGTTGTATCTAGTTCAACTTATCGATACACTATGAGAGGGTGTGAATTAATTAATAATTAATTCACTAAATAATAACTCATTAATCAACCGAAGAATACATCAAGCACCATGCGTGCATGGACAAGCCAGTGGAGACCAGTGGAGAGAGAGGAAAGAGCAAGTGTGACCATCAGTTGTGACTATAGTGTTACATTGTTTGCACCAACACTAAGGGAGAGGCCAATGAGATTGCTAGCTGAAAGGACAAGCTGTGGATTCGAAAAGCAGAATAGTTTATTCTTCAAGCAGGATTGTAGCAAAGAGGAGGTAGGCTAGCAGCAAAGTAGACGGCAGCATGGATTTGCAAGATCAGGCCTGATTAGTGTGTAGTGATTGTATTGTACTGAGAGCTTGATATGATCAGCTTTGTATGAGGATTGTTACATGATATCTATGACATATATTATATACAGATAGTTGGGGTTTTTAGCTTCAAGCTTTCCCGTTAAACAACTGTGTTAATGTGTGTGAATTTTTATGGTTTCATGTGTGCATTGCAATTGATTTAATTTCCGCATGTGATGATCAATGGTGGAATAGATTCTGTATTGTGCATGAAGTTAAAATAGTGTGTGATCAAGAGAATCTTGGATATATAAAACATAATTTATATATAATTTAGTGGTATCGAAATAGACACATCAGAGTAAATTCGTACTATTGAAGCGTTGAGTTTTGTGTCAGGAATTTAATTTGCTGCAGTTGTTTTCTAGTGTCAAAGGCATCTTTATTGAAATAATTTTCAATCTGATATGGATATATGTCCGAGGGTTTTCCTAATTATATTGCATGGAAGGGCGGGATGGAGGCAGTGCTGGATGATAATGGGTTGAAGGAGTTCATAGATGCAGAAATTCCAAACCCTGCTTCTAGCGATGTTGCCACGCTTGATGCATGGAAAAAGAAGATAACAAAGTGTCGAAGGATTCTGTTGGAAGGTGTGAAGGATCACATAGTGTCCAGCCTTAATGGTAAAGCTAGTCCATTCTTGATGTGGAAAGCTTTGACAGACTTGTTCCAAAGCAAAAGCGACCAAAGGAAATTGGCGCTTAAAGACAAACTCAGGAAAATAAAAATGGAGAAAGGCGACAGCATACCCAAGTACCTCACGAAGTTTTTCCAGTGCAGGGATGAGCTGGGAAGTGTGGGGGTTACTGTAGATGAAGAGGACTTGGTGAGCTTGGCTCTCCTTGGGCTTCCGAGGAGTTGGCATAGCTACGAGGACTTTGTCAATGGTCGGGAGAAACTGCCGGGATGGGAGCGACTTTGGTCGGCTCTTGTGCAGGAGGAGATAAGGCGGGGTACCAGGGATGGATCTTCATCGAAGAATGAAGATGAATAAAATTGCGCTTTGGCTGCCAAAGAAAGGAAAGGGAAGGGAAAGAAAAATCCTTCTCAATATGATGCAAAAGGCAAGAAGCAGGACTTGTCCAAGGTGAAGTGCTTTCACTGTCACCAACACAGACATTACGCCACTAATTGTCCACAGAAGAAGAAAAATAAGCAGGCTGCTCGATCTACAGCTGGAGAGGCCTTAGCCTCGCAGTTTGAGCTGGATTTTTCACTGATCGCATGCTTGGTTTCAAGTGTGATGGGATCGATGTGGTTTCTTGACAGTGGTGCGTCTTTCCATATGACCAAAGAAAAAGATTTGTTTAGTGATCTGGATGAGAAGGATCTTGGAGTGCACATCGAGATGGGCGATGATGGTAGATACAATGAGACTGGTATCGGGACCATTTCCTTTGAGAGGGAGTCTAGAAAACCTTTCATCTTGAAGGATTTCATGCATGTTCCAGGACTGAAGAAGAATCTGATCTCTGTGGCGATGTTGGAAGACAAGGGATATGATGTTGTTTTTAGCGAGGGAAAGGCTTTCCTGCTCAGTAAAGCAACTGGTGAAACCCGAAGGATAGGGGTTCAAGTTAAGAACCTTTATCAATTGCAGGTAGATGGCTGCGCAGAAATGGCAGGAAAATCAGAAGGAGTGGTGAGCCGGGATGAGGGAGAATTGTGGCACAGGAGATTGGGCCATCTTCACCATGGTGCTTTGAAAATTTTGCAGCAGATTTCTACCGGGCTTCCCAAGAGTACACTTGTGCAGTCATATCAGTGCAAGGAATGTACTTTTAGAAATTTTGTGAAGACCACTTTTCATGAGAAGGATAGTCGCGCCACGACGATCCTTGAGAGAATTCACACAGACATGTGTGGACCTTTCTTAGTAGTTTCGACAGCAAAGCACAGGTACTATGTGATATTTGTTGATGAATTTTCTCGTAAGTGCTGGATATTCTTCAAGCAGAAGAAGAGCGAGACATACTCAAAGTTCTATGAGTTCAAAGCACTGGTTGAGAAAGAGTCGGGGAAGCAGGTGAAAGCTCTAAGGAGTGATAATGGTGGTGAATTCATCTCTGGAGAATTCAAAGAATTTTGCAGTGCAGAAGGAATTCGAAGAGAGATCAGAGCGCCTCATAACCCACAACAGAATGGGGTCGCGGAGAGAAAAAACAGAACGATCGTGGGTGCTGCACGGGTGATGTTGCATGATCAGGGCCTTCCCATACACTTGTGGGCTGAAGCATGCAACACTGTGGTTTATGTGCAAAACCATTGTCCTCATAGAGTACTTGGCATGAGTACACCTGAAGAGGCATTTTCTGGTAAGAAGCCTAATATTTCTCATTTGAATATTTTTGGACACGAAATGGGCGGTTTTCGGGAGCATACATGTCAGCCATTGGACCGTATCGCGTTCGATCAATCCCAAACCATTTACTGCCTCCACCCCACGTGAAAACCACTACCGGTTTTCTAAAACCACTTGTCCCTTTTCTGTGCCAAGCTCAGTTTGAACCCTGGTTTTCATGGTGTTGCGCCATGGAACCATCCTTCGCTGCATACACATTCTCTGCAATCGCTCCTCCGCCTCCGCTAGAATCCTTTTGAAGCAGTAAAACTACATCCGTAGGATTTTATGACTAGTTTGTTTGTTTTGCAGGTTTTATGGTGGCTAGTGGCGGTAGAAGTCTTCCACAGTTAAGGAAACAGCGGCAAAGGGGCCAAAGGGTCGAATTTTGAAGCATAATAAAATGTTTTATGAACATGATTACACAGAAAATCCTCTGGTGCAACCACATGTACTGATCCAGGTGGATATTGGTGGCCATATTCGATTTGGGGCCCCACCTTTTTTTTTTTTTTTTTTTTTTTTTTTTTTTTTTTTTTTTTTTTTTTTTTTTTTTTTTTTTTTTTTTTTTTTCCAGTTTCGGCACAACTTACTATTTTTAGCAGTTTTTCGGGTCCTGAAATTCCGGAGCCGTTTTGAGGTCCTAAACGACGTTTTTTGGGCATCGCGCCCCCAGCGAATAACATTCCGTTCCGAAATGGATATTCGTGGCGAAAGTTGTAGTCCTCGGATAGATATTTCTAATGATGTACCATGTGCGTCAAATGGAGATAGTATGCCAAAGTTACGTCCCTAGGAGATGAAGTGCCAAAAATATGGGCCCCGTTTGGGTAAATTGGTGTTTCAACTTCCCAGAGACGTAACTTTGGCATACTATCTCCATTTGACGCACATGGTACATCATTAAAAGATCTATCCAAGGACTACAACTTTCGCCACGAATATCCATTCCAGAACGGAATGATATTTGCTAGGGGTGCAATGCCCAAAAAACGTCGTTTAGGGCCTCAAAATGGCTCCGGAAGTTCAGGACCCGAAAAACTGCTAAAAATAGTAAGTTGTGCCGAAACTGAAAAAACTAAAAGAGGCAATGGTGGGGCCCCAAGTGGAATAGGCGGGTGGCCACCAATATCCACCTGGATCATGTACACAAAAGAAGACAAGGAGAACATTGAAAGTGAGAGGTTAAAGCATAAATCAGGAAGCCAAAGCTTAGCCCGCGGGTTATAGATAAAAACACAATGAAAGATAAAACAGGGTTAAAGGATAAAGACAGAAAAATCAACAGAGGAGAGCTTCGAATGACACATCCGTAGAGCTATTTACTCCTCTCGGGACTAAAAGACGCCTTGACAATTATTGTGCTGACAGAACTTCTTTAAAACTGTTAAGGAAGTTATTGTAAAAGTATGGGTGGTCCCAAAACCCATACTGTCCATTTTACTCGTACTAGAAGAAAAGACAGGACTGCAGTAGCTAGAAGACTTCTCTACAAAGACACTCTTTGGAGTCATTACCAGTCTGTCAATAAGGCCGCAAAGTCTACAAGAACTACTTGATTGGGCAAGAAAGTTAATGTAATATTTATGGCATAGAATGGGCATTCAGATACCTTTCATATCTGTTTTAATTAACCATTAAGGCCATCTCTGTCACCTCTCCTTCCCATTCACCTATAAATCATGTTCGAACCCTCATTGTAAAAGGTTGGCACTTGATGAATTCTGAAGTAATACATAAACCACTGTTTTGAAGAAGAAATGATATTTTAAAGAAGTGTGGATGTCTTTGCTTTTCTGTTGATGAAGGAGGCTAGACCATTGGATTCCTGAGCTTGGTTTTGGTGAAGTACCCTTTATTCGTTGATGTTATTTCCTGTTATTCACTTTGTTCCATTATGCTTCTCTTGCAGTAGAGTAAAAAACTTAGGCTAAGAAATGTCTCCTAGAAGCACCTTAGGCCTGTTTACTTTTCATTGCCTTTATGTTTTCATCTGCTGAAGGTTCATTTAGTAGTTTAACTGCTTTTAAACCCTTAAGCTTGTTCATTCTAGAATAGTTAAAATAGTTGGTGTCAAGGTTAAATTATGGTTTGCCCTGTTTGCTTGCTGCCTCTTAAAAGCTACTTCTGAAATCATCCTTCAAACGTTATTGTCTGTAGCTTGGCAGAGAGGATTTGTTCCAATATTACCCTCTGTTTCTCGCTATGATAGTCATAGTTGAAGATATTTATAATTGCAGTCTTAGATGCTTGGGTGTTCCCCCTTTTATGGATGCAATTAGTTGTGTTTCTTATATGTTTTCTAACTCCTTTAAGTGAAACAATTAGAAGAAACTGAGTGTTCCTCTCCTTCTTTGTCTTACTTAAAATTCTGTCTTGTTTACGTTATCTACATAAAGTATGTTGGTAGAATTCATGGTTAGCCCTGGCTATTGGATATTTCTTTATGTTTAGATAGTGTTGTGGGTCTGTTTGTTGAAAGGTATACGTGATTAAGGAGTCTTAACAACCCTTAAAGCTTTACTTTCCATTCCAAATCCTTGATTTTCATCTCATCCCACCTATATGATTTCACAGACCCATTGACCGAGTTAGATTTGCCCTTTGGTTCCCCAAATTCATCAATCTGAACTGTTTAGACTTCCATATGACTCCATTGCCCAATGGCTTGTATATTTCCATACTCTATCTATGCTGCCTAGATCATCTTTGTCCAACCAACAAAAAAACAAATTTGCACTTCACAACTAGCCTAAAATCAACCCTTTAAAGCACAAAAGCTATATTCCACAAACATATTGAGAGATCCCTCTCTGAGACTAGGAGGGCTAGATCCTAGAGCTCTAAATTCTGGTTTATATGTTTCCTTGTCATTTGGTTTTCCAATCAGTCAAATCACAGGACCCCAACAGGAGGAATGTATCTACCACATCTCTTCTCAGAGATAAGCTATCATCGTCCGAGCTAGTTTATTTCCATTCTGTTTGTAAGCATGTTTCAGTTCTGTGATATTAATGAGATGAAGTGTTATTTCTATTGCATGTATGTATTTGTGGCTATATATGTATTATGTTGGTTTCCTGACTAAGTTCAAATCAACTTCAGCATTGGATCAAGAAAGAAAAAGAAGGCAAATATGAAGCAAAGATCCAACAAGGAAGAGCAGGATCAAGCAGCTACAATCGGTTTACTTGCATGTATTGATTTGCATGTGTGATTTCCTTGCTAGATTTAGCATGCATGGTTATGCATGTGTATTCTTGGTTCTCTTGTTGTCATTGGCATGTGTTTTTCTAGGTGTGACAATGTTCTTCAGTCTTTCCTTGCCATTTCCAAATAGCCATAGTGTGATGGGGTTCCCATGTTTTGGTTGAGATGGATTGTCGAATGGATTTGAAACTGGGTGAGGTGGATCTCTGAATGAAAGAACACATGGCCTATTAATCCCTGAACCAGACTGTGGATTGCGATAAAGCCACTCGCCTAGTAACCCCTAAACCAGAGTGTGGGTTGTGGTAAACCCATGTATTCTATGCCTCGATGGGACTAAGAATCCTCGAACAGTGAATGGAGGGATATACAGTAAATCCTAGAGGTGGTTTCCCTTGATCAGGTCTAGGAATCCTTTTATGTGAATCGTAGGATATACAATAAATCCTAGAGGGCGGTGTCTCGATTATGGCCTAGTGATCCTTGAATAAAACTATGAATTGCGGTATAGCCTAGATACTAGGAGACATGAAAATTACACACGGTGTAGGTGGAGAAATCCAGTGCCCTCCAAGCTTGTTTATGGCCTATTTATCCAACAATTATCGCAGTAAAGCCTAGCTCTATTGATGAGGGTGAGGTGGTTTAGTCTGGGGAAGCCCAGGTTGATTCTTTTGGTTTTGAGTCCCATATTCATGCTTGGAATATGGCACGAGGGTGATTGGATGAAGAGAGATTTGGGTCAACCAATATATGGTTGCACGGAATGTGGTAGTCCCACACCGGGTTGAATTTTGAATTCATAATAAGAGTTATTTTCCTTGGTATTTTATGTGTAAATGTGTTGGTTCATATGTGGAATTTATGGCTGTTGTATCCTTATTATTTCTGTTGTTTATGTTTTGGCTATGAATATGTTTTATGATAGTGAAAATGTATGGCTCTCATCATGTTTTGATTTGTAAATGAATGAGAAATTAATATATGATCTAAAATATGGTATTGCAGCTAATGTGATAAGGCATCAATGCTTCTTAGCGATTCTTAGACAAGTATAAGACCCCTATGCTCAAATATGTTATTATGACCTGTAGAATGCATATTTGTGACATGTTTGACGAAATTCATCTCAAGGCTAGTATGGGTCCAATCAAGTATTTGTTCAAGAATTTGCATTGGCATCATTGTATTTATGTTATTTTTCATTTATGTAAATTCCACGAAGCTCTGGACAGTGACTGGGTCCTAGCCCTGAAATTTAGCCTTAAATATCATAGTCGCTGACATAACATTGGCAAAAAAAAGGCTACAGTCGCACTCAAGCATGCTCATGGCATAGACTTGGGCTCTAAATCGCATGCATGGCTTGGCAAGGGAGCGATTGAGGGTTTAATTCCTTTAAATGTTGAGTTCCCTCAGGGGTTGGTCACTTGGAAGGGTGGGTTATCTCTTGGAGCCTCTGTAGGATGTATAGAAGGCCAGATTGGTTGTATTGTGTCGGTTCCACTTCCTTAACTATGCATGGGGAGTTGAATCATATCATAGTAGCCTCTCGTCACATGTTTACCCCCATTGGGCGGTTGCGTAGTTAGGTGTCGAAGGAGGGTGTTACAGTTGTGTTTCTCGTGTTAGTGTTATGGATGTTTGTTGTTGTTTTGGTGGTTAATTGGAGGTCATTGATTAGTAAATATTTATATTTGTGGCTGTGGTGGCGGGGTTGAATGGAGGCTTAAACTCATGGTTCTCTTTAGCAAGGCATTTATAGTTTGTCACACTTTGTTGCATTCATTAGTCTCTTGTAGGGGATGGTTATATTGCTTTGTGTTGTGAATATATTTGTAATATTCCAAAAAATTAGGTTTAAGCTAAATGGAATATTATAGATTGTTTTGTCACTAGGTAGGTGAATAAGTGGGTAGGGAAGCCCATAAATCTCCTTAGCAATAATAAAAACACTTCAATTGTGAAAGGAGACCATCTAAGAAGCTAAATAAAGCACCTTTGAGTGTGAACAGGGGATGGATCATGTTGAATAGGTCAACTTTGACCAAATCAACAACGCTGTTATGGAGGAGTGGACATTTAATGGGGGACAACACAGTTTTGGTTGGAGACACCTTGCGTGGAGGGAGTGTAGAAATTTGCTGAATAAATCACTTATTCAATGGAGATTAACCTGATCACACATCAATTTCGAATTGCATGCATAACACATAATCTCTTCTACAATTAATTGTCACATGCGGAAAGAATAGAAGCGATAGCACATCAAATCATCACACACATTAACACGGTATGTATGGGGAAAGCTTATAGCTGAAAACCCCCAGCTATAGTATAATATAAATGGAGAGAACATGCAGCAAATACATAGTACAAACTCCTCACAAGTACTCAGTACTATCTCCCAAAGCTACACAAAAACTAGCTTGGTTTTGAACAAGTCACGGAGTTCGAAACACACCCACTAATCTCCCTTCCTCTTTATGCTGAATTAAGGCTGGTCTAAATAGAGATCCAAGTTCGAATCTCACTGGCTCCAACTGCACAATTTTCATTGGTAATTTCCTCCAAGTGTAGTGCAAATCTCATGCACAACTAATGTCGCAACTGATAGCTAACTCAGCCCTTTCATCTACCTCTTTCACTTGTCGCCACTGAACTGTCCATGCACTGAGTTAAACTGATGTGTTCTTTAGTTGAATAATGAGTTAATAATTAGTGAATTAAATAGTATTTAATTCACACAACTCATCTCTAGTGTATTAGCCAGTTAAACTAAATACAACTAGTTCAACTAGTTAACCAGAACACCACCTCCATTAACTGTCGCATCAACTCCACCGAACTCCGCCACTTGAGCTCTAACTGAATTCAACCATGCATTAGCTCAACTAACCCATAGGAAAAGTGTATTCACATACGGAAAATTTGCATGCCCCCTCACCTCACAGGTCATGAAATGCGAGAGAAGGTAAAGCTGAGAGAGTTAGAGTCCAAATCTGACTAGAGGTAAATAATATTTGTTTCCCTATTTAGATAAAGCTGAGTCTAAAAATAGACACGACCTAAATGTCTAAAAATAGATGGACATTTATTTTTACCAACTTGACCAATCATCCAAGAATAACATCCCACAACTCCTAGACCATGCTCCATATGTATAAAAATAGACATAGTCTAAAAATAGACTTTTCGACAAAAATCACATGTGTGGTCCCCACCTAGTTTAGGTGATCACTTTCCAACTAGGATCAGGAAAGATGTTTCAGGAGGCCTCCTTCACTTTTTCTTGTTGCCATTTTCAACACTCCCTCTCAACAAGAAAGGACTGTCTTTGCATGCGACATGCAACTCCATGCATTCGCCCTGCAACCTTCACAAGCGCCATGCAACTCCATGCATCTGCTCTGCAACTCCTCTGAAACTGAATAGGCTCCAAACAACTCAATCAGTCTTGATGCATCTAGCATATATCATCAAATTCTTCAACTTCTTCTTGGCCAACTACACATGTCATCAGGAACCACTGCGCTGTTGAACTCTTGCACCCATGCACTCTTGCACTTGCTGTCAACTCTGATCCGCGCTCCAGTATCCGACACTGTCACTTTGATCTGCCTGCATCACTCCAACTGATCTTGCTACTGCCATGCTGTGGGCACCTCGTAGCCAGGTTCAATCCATGAGATCCACACCATCTCATGAATCTGCCCAGAAATCTCCTCATGGGATTAATCATGCATGTTGCCCCACCTCATACCTGGTGGTATAGCTGCATGCACTCCCTCTGCCCGTCTGGCACGAAATTTCTCTGCATGAGTGGTCTCTTCCACTCCATGATCCTCTTGTGGCTGCTCCACATCCCTAGGTTCACTATCGCCTACATGCAAACCCCGCTCCCTCTCAAGCTTCAATTGCATGTCTTTCTCGCCTGCATGCAACACTTGCTCCCTCTCAAGCTTCAGTTGCATGTCTTTCTCCCACTCCCCAACAATAGGAAGCTTCGTAGACATCCCATCTACTTCAAGTTTGTAGAGATTCTTTGCTCGAATCCCAACCTTCCTGACTTGTCCCGTTGCCTTGTGCCGAAGGAAAACTTTTCCTTCTCTAAAGACAACTTCATACCCTTTATCCTCTAACATTGCGACTGAGATCAGATTCTTTGTTATACCTGGTACATGCAATACATCTTGTAAAAGAATGATTTTACCTGACTGCCTCTGAAAGGTTATGGTACCAATGCCGGTCGCATTGTATCGTCCACCGTCGCCCAACTCAACATGCATCTGGAGACCTTTCTCCACCAGGTCACTGAAAAGATTTGCATCTCCCGTCATGTGAAAGGAAGCGCCACTATCAATATACCACCCCGATCCCAATGCACTAGACAACATGCATGCGATCAATGAGAAGTCCAACTCAAATTGCGAGGCAAGAGCCTCACCAGCTGCAGCTCCAGCAGCCTGCTTGTTCTTCTTCTTCTTTGGGCAATTCGTGGCGTAATGTCCATGATCGTGACAGTGAAAACACTTCACTTTGGACATGTCACGCTCTTTACCATCTGCACCGGATTGAGAAGCCTTCTCCTTGCCCTTCCCCTTCCTTGATTTGGTAGCCAAAGCGCAATCTTCTTCATCAGATACCTTTGATGAATATCCGTCCCTGGTAGTCCTCCTGATCTCCTCTGGCATGAGATCCGACCACAGTCGCTCCCATCCCGGCAACTTCTCCCGACCATTGACACTATCCTGATAGGAATGCCAAGCCTTCGGAAGACCAAGGAGAGCTAGGTCCACCATGTCCTCATCTTCGACAGTCACCCCCACACTTCCCAGCTCATCTCTGCACTGAGTGAACTTCGTGAGGTATTTTGCGATGCTGTCGCCTTTCTCCATTTTGATGTTTCTTAGTCTATCCTTGAGCGCAAGCTTCCTTTGGTCGCTCTTGCTTTGGTACAGATCTGTCAAGTCTTTCCACATCAAATATGGAGAAGCCTTTCCATGCAGGCTGGATACAATGTGATCCTTTACGCCCTCCAACAGAATCCTTCGACATTTTGCTTGTTTCTTTCGCCAGGCTTCCACAACAGTAGCATCATTAGAAGTAGGCTTTGGAATCTCTTTCTCCACGAATTCCAACAGCCCATTATCATCTAATACAGCCTCCATGCGGTCCTTCCATGCAACATAATTCGAACTTCCTTCCAAGGCATATTCGAGTTGCAAACCGTTGAAAGACATTTTCGCCGCGGCACCAAGAACACAAATCTGCAAATTCGAATTTCACCACCAGCTGATAACTCAATCGCTTCCGATCTACACTTGAGAAAAAATTATTTCCAAATCAGAGATTGACTGCATGGGCTTTTACCAGACCTTTCACTTTCCAAAGAAAGATGAATCCGGAGGCTATCTGGCCCGTATGCAGGCTCTGTCCGAGGAAATAAGTTTGCAATCACCGTAATAGATTTCGACAATTAATATTGCTCCGATACCATGTAGAAATTAGCTGAATAAATCACTTATTCAATGGAGATTAACCTGATCACACATCAATTTCGAATTGCATGCATAACACATAATCTCTTCTACAATTAATTGTCACATGCGGAAAAAATAGAAGCGATAGCACATCAAATCATCACACACATTAACACAGTATGTATGGAGAAAGCTTATAGCTGAAAACCCCTCAGCTATTCTGTATATTATAATGGAGAGAACATGCAGCAATACATAGCACAATACTCCTCACAAGTACTCAGTACTATCTCCCAAAGCTACACAAAAACTAGCTTGGTTTTGAACAAGCCACAGGTTCAAAACACACCCACTAATTTCCTTCCCACATGGCCAAGGTCGTGTCCGAGATCCAAGTTCGAATCTCATTGGCTCCAACTGCAAAATCCTCATGGGCAATCTCCTCCAATGCTTGTGCAAATCTCATGCACAACTGCTGTCGCAACTAATAGCAAACTCACCCTTTCATCTACCTCTTCCACTGGTCTCCACTGAACTGTCCATGCACTGTAGTGAACTGATGTGTTCTTGAGTTGAATAATGAGTTAATAATTAGTGAATTAAATAATATTTAATTCACTCTACTCATTACTAGTTGATTAGCTAGTTAAACTAATCACAACTAGTTCAACTAAGTTAAACCGAACACAACTCCATAACTACTTCTTCCAACCGTGTCATAACTCGCCACTCTGAGTTCTAACCGAGTCCTCCATGCATTAGCTCCAAGAACCCAGGAATAGCATAATTCCTTCACACCGTGTGACACATCCGTGCACTTAACTGAAGTGCTCCAAGAGAATAAGATAATGTTTAGAGTCCAAATATTATTAAGAGCTAATAATATTCGACATATCTATTTTTAGACTAGAAATCTAAAAATATATTCCTCCCAATAGGAATGCCAAGCCTTCGGAAGACCAAGGAGAGCCAGGTCCACCATGTCCTCATCTTCGACACCACCCCCCAGGGCGACGCTCATCTCTGCAATCGGCGAAATTCGTGAGGTATTTTGCGATGTCGTCGCCTTTCTCCATTTTGATGTTTCTTAGTCTATCCTTGAGCGCCAGCTTCCTTTGGTCGCTCTTGCTTTGGTATAGATCCGTCAAAGCTTTCCACATTAAATATGGAGAAGCCTTTCCATGCAGGCTGGATACAATGTGATCCTTTACGCCCTCCAACAGGATCCTTCGACACTTTGCTTGTTTCTTTCGCCATGCTTCGACTTCAGCAGGATCATTAGAAGTAGGCTTTGGAATCTCTTTCTCCACGAATTCCAACAACCCATTATCATCTAATACAACCTCCATGTGGTCCTTCCATGCAACATAATTCGAACTTCCTTCCAAGGCATATTCGAGTCGCAAACCGTTGAAAGACATTTTCGCCGCGGCACCAAGAACACAAATCTGCAAATTCGAATTTCACCACCAGCTGATAACTCAATCGCTTCTGATCTACACTTGAGAACAAATTATTTCCAAATCAGAGATTGACTGCATGGGATTTTACCAGACCTTTCACTTTCCGAAGAAAGATGAATCCGGAGGCTATCTGGCCCGTATGCAGGTTCTGTCCGAGGAAATAAGTTTGCAATCACCGTAATAGATCTCGACAATTAATATAGCTCTGATACCATGTAGAAATTTGTGAATAAATCACTTATTCAATGGAGATTAACCCGATCACACATCAATTTCGAATTTCATGCATAACACATAATCTCTTCTACAATTAATTGTCACATGCGGAAAGAATAGAAGCGATAGCACATCAAATCATCACAAACATTAACACAGTATGTATGGGGAAAGCTTATAGCTGAAAACGCCTCAGCTATTCTGTATATTATAATGGAGAGAACATGCAGCAATACATAGCACAATACTCCTCACAAGTACTCAGTACTATCTCCCAAAGCTACACAAAAACTAGCTTGGTTTTGAACAAGTCACAAAGTTCAAACACACCCACTAATCTCCTCTTCCTCTATTACAACAAGGTCGTGTCCGACAGAGATCCAAGTTCGAATCTCACCGGCTCCAACTGCGCAATTTTCATTGGTAATTTCCTCCAAGTGTGGTGCAAATCTCATGCACAACTAATGTCGCAACTGATAGCTAACTCAACCCTTTCATCTACCTCTTTCACTTGTCGCCACTGAACTGTCCATGCACTGAGTTAAACCGATGTGTTCTTTAGTTGAATAATGAGTTAATAATTTGTGAATTAAATAATATTTAATTCACACAACTCATCTCTAGTGTATTAGCCAGTTAAACTAAATACAACTAGTTCAACTAGTTAACCAGAACACCACCTCCATTAACTGTCGCATCAACTCCACCGAACTCCGCCACTTGAGCTCTAACTGAAGTCAACCATGCATTAACTCAACTAACCCATAGGAAGAGCGTATTTCCTTCTGGCAGCTGCATGCCCCACCTCCGGGGGTCAAACTGAAGTGCTCCAAGAGAGTAAACTGAAGTTTAGAGTCCAAATATTATTAAGGGTAAATAATATTTGACTTCCCTATTTTTAGGATAGGCAGTCTAAAAATAGACTTTGACCTATAGGTCAAAAAATAGAGGTCCATCTATTTTTTACCAACATGACCAATACTCCAAGAATAACATACTGCAACCCCTGGACCATGCTCCATATGTCTAAAAATAGACATAGTCTAAAAATAGATTTTTCGACAAAAATCACATGTGTGGTCCCCACCTAGTTTAGGTGATCACTTTCAAACTAGGATCAGGAAAGATGTTTCAGGAGGCCTCCTTCACTATTTCTTGTTGCCATTTTCAACAGGGAGTGGCACTAATGGATGGGGCCCAAGGTGAGGAAGCTCACTAAGTTTATAAGGAAGGGTAAGGTAGCCTTCGAAATCAATTTTGATATTAGTTTGTTTATGGTCTGCATGAGGATTGGCTCTCTTCAGATGTTTAGCTAAGATTGCAGTGTTGTTTAGCACATTGTGTTCCCGAGGGGGAATCTCACCCATATCCTTGGGGGACGTTGAGTGCCCACTCAGGAGCGGTTAGTTGGGCTGCATATTCCTCATTCCGGCATTCTGACCAGCTACATTCTTCAAGCACAATGCAATATCTGTTTAGATTTGTGTTGTTTTGCAGGGGGTAGCATTGGAGGATTGAATTGGGCTCTTTCTAAGCTAGTTTTGCAGCAGAGGAAGGATTCCTTCCATTAGGAGATCAGCAAGGAGGGTCCTTGAGCATATTTCAGATCTTTGGCATCAGGCCAAGATATTACATCTAGTGACAACACAGTTTCAGTCTAGAATTGCGTTATTTTGGAAGGCAGTTTCAGAGGAGGGTCTATTGGCTCTTTTGGAGTGTTTTCTTCTAGGTGAAGGGTTCAACCTTTCATTGGAGAATACCTTTGGAGGAGATCTACATCATATCCATATTATTTCAGCCTTCTATTTCATGGACTTTAGTTACAGTGACTCTTTAGTCCTAGGGCTGTAGATCACCATTTGTATTTGAGTGTATTTCGGGAAACCCTTTTTGGGTATTCTTGGAAAAGTGTTGTATAGCCTTATTATTCATGTAGATTATATTTTGAGGCTTACATCAGTCACATTTTATCATTATATAGTCTTATCAATAGTTATTTCATATTAGACTACGCTGTAGCAGCATTTCCGACATTTTGTATAGCAACAACATCTCACTTTTGAGAGTGTTTATGTATTGGAGGCTTGTGTGATCACATTCTATGATTTGTGCCTCATTGTTTTGTACTTATTTGCTGCATATATGATAAATAAAATGGCTCCATATTGGTCTCATGGTTTCAGGTGTTAAATATTTGTTGTTTCTTTCATTTTATGAACTGTATTGCTGCTATTTCCAGTTGGGAATATTACAGTGGTATCAGAGCATAATCTTGGCTCAGCTTGTGCATTGAGTTAATATGTCACTATAAGGAGAAGCTTCTCACAGGAAGAGAAGATGTACAGAAGGGAAAAAGACAAGACTCCAGTATTTGGAGGAAGGGAGGAAGAGGAGCTCTCAAAGCTTCTTTTTCAAACCATGCAGAGCATCAACAAAGATATCAAGAAGATGAGAAGGGAGAGGTGTAGGAAATCTCCAAGGGGGTTTGAATATGAAGCAAACCTTAGATTTTTACATGATGGGTGTGAGAATTCAGCCACAAAATCTGATCCACAGTGCATTTTTATGCCCATATTCATAGCAAGAGAGATGCAGGAAGAAGATACACCAAAGGAGGAGACTTTGAGTGACTATCTTCAGGAGTATGAATCTCAATCTTGGAGATTCAAGGAGCACTTGAACTTCCAAGGGTTTTTCCAAATCAAGGAGAATAGAAGGCCCAACAATCACAACAGAAGCAAAAGAGGTAGATTCTTTCTGCCAAACTTTGATGGGTCATTTAATTGCACAACCAAGGATTGGATAGAGCAGCTAGACTCATACTTGCAGCTACGTCAAGTTTCAGAAAAGGAAGCCCTTAGGATAGCAGAGCTGCATCTTGAAGGTAAGGCTTATACTTGGTGGTTTTATGAATATTCTTCATTTAATCATGCAAATATAGCTACTTATGCAGGATTCACTAAGATATTAGTGAATAGATTTGATGAAAAACAATTTGAAACATCTTTGATTGAGCTAGCCAAACCTAAACATTCAAAACCTTTGCATGAGTTGGAAAAATCCATTATACCAAATCCACTCCAAATTTCTATTGAGGGAGATAGAAACTTGTATGATACCTTTCCAAGGGCAAGATCCCCATTGCAGGAAGAGATTTCTTCTCAAAAGGAAGACATGGAGATTCCTCCTTCAAGGGAAGACCATGATCTAGGGTCTCTCACTATTGATGAGGTATTCTCAAATATTGATGAGGAGGAAGAGCAGAGAGGAAGTAACAACGCTGTCACTTCAGGAGGAGAACCATCACTACATGGAGATGGGCATGAAGCTATTGCTTCAATTAGAAGAGCTTTTTCATCTTTGCAAAAATTTCCCAAGGAGCAGCATGTGACAGTAGTGATGGGTAGTAAGACCTTGATAAAAGGAGGAGAAGAAAAGGTGGATTAGAAACAAAGGATGGGGAGCATACACCCTTGTTTATTTCAGGAGGTTTATATACATAAGAAGGAGACTGGTTTGTGTAGTAAAAGGAGGAAAAATCAGTCCACTCACCTATGCAGTCTACTTCAGACTTTGATGTCTCATTACATGGAGGCATTCCACCTAAGAGGCCACCAGATCAGGAGATGAGAGAGATCTCACAACAGTTTGCACCACTCATTGAACCAGGAGGGGTGAGAACCTTGGGAGGATTTGGCACAACGCAGAGAGTCTTAGGTAGGCTCAAGTAGGAGGGAGGCATTCTCCCAATATCATCATTATCCACTCTCATCAACTATTCTGCGCTAGGAGAAGATATTTCTGGGATGGAGGATGGCACCATCATGGTGCAAGGAGACCACTCCATGGCATTGGAGAACCAGAGGATACGTCCACATAGGAAGGAATCTTCACCATTTGGTAGAGGATGGTGGAAAATCATGCATGATTGGCCAAACTTAGGAGATTTTGGATAGGTGATAGCTTCCTATGGAAGACTAGCCTCCAAAAGCTTCAACCTTCACTTGAGCATGAGCAGCTACAGGAGGGGCAGCAGGAACATGTTAGCAGCATATCGGTGCTTGACTTTGGCATAGGAGATGTCAAAGAAGAGGGCAACCACATGACAGGGGATACATAGTACAGACCAACAACGCTGTCATTAGGGAGTTTAGATCCTTATTGGAGATCCCAACTATTGGTGGAATACTCCAAGGATCTCCTTACATGTAGGATACTTGATGACCTGTTTTCAGATGGGAGATATACAGTGAGAGATGGGGTCATCTTTCATCAGGGTAGGATCTTCTTGACTAGAGCCTCAAAGCTCAAGGATAAAATACTACATGCAGCCTATGATATTTTTCTCTCCAATCCCACTGGTTTGATTAGAGCATACCATACTATCTTGGAGGGATTCATGTGGGAAGACTTCAAAGAGGAGATGCACTATCATATGAGGAGGTGCATAGATTTTTTGGAGGTTGAGGAGAGACATAGCTCTTGGGAAGAGTTATCACCACCACCCCCTTACTCATTGGGTGTGAGAGGGAGCTCATCCATGAGCTACCTCACTAGCTTGAATCAAGTGTATGGTAAGGATTGTATTTCTGAGCATCATGATATACTTAATATATACTTGGATTTTTTTACCACTCATGTGCAGGGCATTGCTCCAAGAGGGGGTACTCTTTCTTATTGGCTTCATGGGATACTTGGGGCCATGAGCAGTGATGATGTTGGCCACTCCCTAGAAGATTTTGGGGAGATGATGTATTCTTCATGGGGTGCTTCATTGACACCAAACATCATACACCTTCTCCAAGCATGTGAGAAGAATGGGACGACAAACAAGTGGTGGCGGAAACACTTGTTATATCATATTCTATGGTATTTAGGAGCCAAACTGCGTTGGTTACACTTGAGGGACCATTTCCCTTCCCCAGAACTATACATGGCAGCTAGCATGACTTTGATTATGATCCCATATGCTGATGATATTCTTATCTTTGTTGGGAACATGATTGGAGGGAAGGCACATTGGTTGGATGTGTCCATTGGGAATGAAATTTACCACACTTTTTATGCTTCATGCTTCAAGGGGAGTATGGGAGATGATATGGCCACTACAGTAGATCACTTGTTTCTTTATGAGATGAGCCATATGGTTGTTTGGAGCACTTGGGAGATGCCTCTAATGAAAATTTGGGAGGAAATTTTCTATGAATTACCATGCTGGAAGGTGATTCATTTCATTTGGATGATAGCATGGAGATGGGAGTCTCTCATTGGGAATGTGATCCCCTATGCTTGTCATCACTCCTACCTTGAAGAGTCCATTGGAAAGCAAGAAGGTTTCCATGTATACCTTCCATATTCTCATGATGAGAACCATTTTTTTTATCCACCAAAGGCCAACTTGCACATTTGGGAGGAACCATTGGGAGACAAAATTGTTGTAGAATATATGAAGCAGTGGTGGAGACTATTTGATGAGGAGGCCACAAGAGGAGGAGGGGATAATTTTTCTTAACCCTTACAGTTGCTTGAGGACAAGCAACATTTTGGAGGGGAGGACTGTAATATTCCAAAAATTTAGCTTTCAGCTAAATGGAATATTATAGATTGTTTTGTCACTAGGTAGGTGAATAAGTGGGTAGGAAGGCCCATAAATCTCCTTAGCAATAATAAAAAAACTTCAAGTGTGAAAGGAGACCATCTAAGTAGCTAAATAAAGCACCTTTGAGTGTGAACAGATGATGGAGCATGTTGAATAGGTCAACTTTGACCAAATCAACAATGTTGTTATGGAGGAGTGGACATTTAATGAGGGACAATGAAGTTTTGGTTGGAGACACCTTGCATGGATGTAGTGGCACTAATGGATGGGTCCCAAGGTGAGGAAGCTCACCAAATTTATAAGGAAGGGTAAGGCAACCTTTGAAATCAGTTTTGATATTTTTTTTTTTTATGGTCTGCATGACTATTGGCTCTCTTCAGCTGTTTAGCTAAGATTGCAGTGCTGTTTAGCACAAAGTGTTCCCGAGCGGGAATCTCACCCATATCCTTGGGGGAATTCGAGTGCCCACTCAGGAGTGGTTCTTTGGGCTGCATATTCCTCATTCTGGCATTCTGGCCTGCTACATTCTTCAGGCACAATGCAATATCTGTTTAGATTTGTGTTGTTTTGCATGGGGTAGCATTGGAGGATTGAATTGGGCTGTTTCTGAGCTAGTTTTGCAGTGGAGGAAGGATTACTTCCATTGGGAGATCAACAAGGAGGGTCCTTGATAATATTTAAGATCTTTGGCATCAGGCCAAGCTATTACATCCAGTGACAATGCAGTTTCAGTCTGGAATTGCATTATTTTGGAGGGAAGTTTCAGAGGAGGGTCTATTGGCTCTTTTGGAGTGTTTTCTTCTAGGTGAAGGGTTCAACCTTTCATTGGAGAATACATTTGGAGGAGATCTGCATCATATCCATGTTATTTCAGCCTTCTATTTCATGGACTTCAGTTGTAGTGACTCTTCAGTCCTAGGTTTATAGATCACCATTTGTATTTGAGTGTATTTCCAGAAACCCTTTTTGGGTATTCTTGGAAAAGTGTTGTATAGCCTTATTCTTCATGTAGATTATATTTTGAGGCTTACATCAGTCCCATTGTATCATTATATAGTCTTAGCAACAGTTATTTCATATTAGAATACGCTGTAGCATCATCTCCGACATTTTGTATAGCAGCAACATCTCACTTTTGAGAGTGTTTATGTATTGGAGGCTTGTGTGATCACATTCTATGATTTGTGCCTCATTGTTTTGTACTTGTTTTCTGCATATATGATCAATAAAATGGCCCCATATTGGTCTCAATGTTTCATGTTTTAAAGACTTGTTGTTGCTTTCATTTTATGAGTTGTATTGCTGCTATTTCCAGTTGGGAATATTACAATATTGCTTGGTGTTAGTTATAATTTCAATTTTTTATTGGTGGTTGCATATTCTTGGGGTTCTATGGTTGCCACATTGGTGGTAAGATTGAGTGGATGCTTGACCCCTTATGTAGGTTTGCACTATATGGCCTTCAGATGTGATAGAAGGCGTTGAGAGTTAATTTAGTTCTTGGAAAGAGTGGCATCTACATCTATTGCTCCATCTAGCCTTGATTTTGTTTCTTTGTGTCGTGAATGAGGTTGTTTGTTGCAATGAATTCTCTCCCTCTTCAACATTGTGAGTGCCTTTAACATTGTGTTTTTGGTCTATGTGTTCGGTTGCAAGAGTAAATGGGCTTACTATTTTCACTATCGTACTAGAATTTCATTTTTGGTTTATCGATTCATTCATAGCTCTTGGTGCCCTTATATTTGTTTCATTGCTCTCAACCATTACTAGTTTCAATTTATTAGCTCACTCATGACTATGAATTTGAGGTTCAAGGGCCTTGGTTGTTATGGTATTTCCAATTCTTGTATATGTTTTAGGATTGGATATGATGGATTTGTTTTTCGTAGTGGGATGTTGTTTTGAGCGGTTCTTTCAGAAGTTGACAGAAGAATGTTTCTTTTCACTAGTGCCTAGGCTTGAGATGTTAAATTTTCATCCTTCTCTCTTGGATCCTTCCTTCAAATTTTCTAAAATTGAACTTGAATTCACGATCACAAAAGTGAGGTAAGCCTTCACCTTTTATGTAACATACCCAATCCCCTCTATATCACTATTAAGGTGACTAGGTACTCCAAGACAACTCCAAATTATTGTAATGCACCCAATGACACATTTAAGCTATAATCAACCTTGTGATACAAAAACTATAGGCAACCGTCATATAACATTGTAGACAATTGTCATATAACAATGGAAATAGCAATTCCCCCAACAAATTAATTAATTGCTTGAGGATGCAATGAGCAATTTTAACATCTAAATTATATTTTTCACCCAAATATAGAATTTTAATCGCAAATACATGGAAATTTATAACAACAAACATATATAACCATTTTCCATACAAAATAATTGCATTCTTCGTGATTATGTCTTATTTTACAATACCCACGAACCCCATTACATCTCTTTATCATATTTGAGGCTTAATTTACAAAACGAAAGAAAAAATATGTCCTCTACTTTTCAAATAATGGTTTTGCTAGCATTAAATATGCATTTGAATATCTTCCAAACAATCCAAAATTTCTTTCCTAGAAAATTAATTTTTCCAGACATTATTCCCCAATTAAGCTCATAATTTCCATTTATAGCAACACCCATAAATGTTAGTCATCAATGTATGAATGGCATAAACCAAATTACTTATATGTTATGGGTTGCACATGGGGAAATAGCTGAGATAAGGTATTTTTTTCTCCCATACATAGGCACTAACACATGTAGGTGGCAACTCCCACAGCAGGAAATGAAATAACAAATGTGACTTTACTGGTTATGGCTACAGATTTCCACACTAATCATAAATCCTAACTATCATGACGAAGAGCGTAACATTCCAAATCATTTTTATACAACCTTCTAACTCACTAGCCTTTATTTCCCCCTCAATTTTGCACAACACAAAGAATGGTATCTTTGTCTTTGATAAACAATCCACTAATTTATCCTACTTACCCCCAATGCTCTATTTAGGTTAGCCAGGAAATCTTTATTATTAGGAATCAGGGAAAACTTAGTTATGAAGTATCTTCTTCTTTAACTTAACAATATCCACCACTAACACACCAACATACTTAGCAACAATTCAACAACAAGAGAATAAATGATTCTGCCCCCCCAAGGTTACCTTCCCAAAAGTTTGCATGAGGAATAAGTTTCAAACCATAAGCTTGGGAAAATAACAATAACATGTTGTAACAACCTCGGTTAAAATTCCATGCAACAAAGGTAAAATAAGACCAAGGTCATGGGACACGTATTCCAAGTTGAATGTTGGGAAAAAAATAGTGGGGGGGATCACTGGTGATTAATTAATGGCTATATAAATTGGCATTAATTGGCATTTATTTATGAAAATAACGGAAAATAGGAGAAAAGGAAGGTAAAAGGTCACATAATTTCATGTGAGGAAAATTAACAAAAAATGAAGAAAATAGAGGCCTCAACGATAAAAAGGCTTTTGAGGATCAACTCACGGGATTTTGCTAGTTTAGTCTTGGATTCTCTCATTCAATTTCACTCTCTCATACTCTTGTACACTTAGAGTATTCTTGGAGCACTCTATTTTACATTGGATTTCGAGAAAGAAGGCAAGGGAAAGCAGGAAAGCGCAAGGGAACATGTGCATTAGTAGCTATGAAAATATTGTTTTATAGGTATCAAGTTGCATGTATGGTTTCCTTGCTAGTTTTGGCATTCATTGTCTATGCATGTGGTTATTTGGTTATGACCTCTAGTTGGCATGGAGATTTGCTTAGATTGACAATAGTTTTACCTACCCCTACTATTTCCTAGATAGCCATGGTGTTGTGAGTTTTCCCATTTGTTTTCTTATTGGTGCTCATGTTCCTTATGGTTGTGGGTTGAGTTACTAGTTCCTAGAGCCTTGGTTGGAAAAACACTCTGGAACAACTTAGGTTGAGTTACTGGTCCTGGAGCCTTGGTTGGAAAAATGGTTTGGAGCCCTTGGTTGGTTAAGCTACCAGTCCTGAAGCCTTGGTTGGAAAAATGCTCTAGAGCCCTGCAGTAGTTGTGGGTTGGGTTACTAGTCCTGGAGTTGAGTTGGAGCAAACGCTCTGGAACCTTGGACAGCTCGGGTACATATCGATCTGGGTTGTGTTAGTGATTTTCATCCATGAGGTGAAATCATTGGTTAAGGTGGTTTGGCCTCTCGAAGCCCTTGTTTGGTTTATTCCATGACATCCCACATTCACTCTTGGAATATGGCATGGGGGTGTTTGGTTGAAAGAGAGATTTGGTTTAGCCTAATCCATGGTAGAATGGTACGTAGAAGTGATGCAGGTGGATCTTCAGATACTAGTGGCAAGTACAAAGCTCAAAATTCAAAGTGACAGGAAGGTGGAAAACTCAGCTTCATATCAAAGATATCGTTGCCTTGATCGCAATAGTGTGAACGAAGCGTCAATCCGAGCTCATATGAGGAAGATAGAGCAGTTTGAATTTTTGTTAAAAATAAGGGAAGTAGGGCCCACAACATGCCACATGGCATCCCAGTGAGCACATGGGACATACATAGCAGCCTATCAGGCCATGACACATGGCGCTCCTCTGTTGGTCCTCAACCTGCATAAAAGACAAAACAAATATTAAAAAAAAATTAAAAAAAAGTGAAAATAATAATAATAACCATAAGAGACAAAGAAAATCATTTAAAAAATACATTATGGTTATTATATATTTTAAATATAAATAAATTTTTTTATAACCACAATTCATATGGTTATGGTTATGTTATTTAGAAAAACAAACTCAAACGAATTCAAATTTGTTATGGTAAGTTGTTATATGGTTATGGTAACCATACTAAAACCAAACAACATAACCACTCATGCCTAAACGTTGAACGAAGCCACGGTTATAACACGGCATTATGAGTAAGGGTTGGGTCGGGCAGTGTGGAGTGATATGAAAGGACTATATTAGTTTTGTTGTGCTAAGTGTCTTTTCAGTTTATAAACATGTGCATACTTGTCCCATTAGTTTGCTTAAGGATTGAGGATTTTAACCATGAATTATAGATGATTTGAGGTGAATTAGAAACATAAAAAAAGCTTAAATAACATTGAAAAAAGTGAAAAACAGAGAAATAAGTCACCACATAAAATTTACACAACAGGCATGATGAAGCAGTTCACCCCTCCTGGGCTACATCTACTGGTCCAGCTCCCAATGGCATGTCCATCTTTCATTATGCTCAAAATTTTGCAAATACATGTAGTTACAGACCTCTAATGGTTGTTTTCTCTACACCAATGGCTCCATAATACTCCAATTAGTAAAAAATGACTCTTCATTCACTCTGAATGGGAAAAAATTGAGTCTCCTCACAATAAAATTTCTCCAATGTTGAGCTGCACCTAAGAAACTTCTTACCTCGGTTACTGTTTTGGGTGTGGACCAATTCACAATGGCTTCCACTTTAGAAGGATCAATTCTCAACTCTCCTCCTCCTATAATATGTCCCGAATAGACCAAAGAAGTCTTTCCAAACTCACACTTTGGCATCTGAAGAAACAATTTCTCTTTCTTCAAAGTATCAAGCACTCTATTCACATGTAAGACATGATCTTTTCTTGTTTTTTCTGAAAATAAATATGTCATCTAAGTACACAATCAAAAATTCATCAAGGAATGGACGCAAAACACTATCCATAACACACATGAAAGTTGTCGGTGCATTACACAAGCCAAATGGCATAACTAACCACTCAAAGAGTCCTTGTTTGGTTTTGAATGTAGTTTTCCATATATCACTTTCTGCAATTCTTACTTGATGATATCCACTTCCTAAATCTAACTTAGTGAAAATTTTATGCTTCTTTCAGCTGATGAAGCAAATCATCTATTTTTGGGAATGGGTAACGATTTTTTACCATAATCTTGTTCAAATCTCTGAAGTTTACACACATGCGCCAAGTCCCATCTTTCTTTGGTATCAAGAATATGGGCGAACCGCATGGTGAAGTGCTTGGCCTTATGATTCCTTTGTCCAACATATCTTTTATTTTCCTCTTTATTTCAGCATTCTCCATTATCGACATGCGATACATGCCGATGTTTGGAAGAGGAAAATCTTGCTGTAACCAAATATCATGTTGAATCTCTCTTTTTGGAGGCAACCCTGTTGGCTCCTAAAACATCTCATGATGTGCATTAACTACATCATATAAATCTGATTTCAAATTAGGATCACATCCCTCAAATGATTCATGATTAACATCAACTTTAAGCTTAATCATAAGAAGAAAAAAATTCTTACTTGAATTTACTAGCCTCTTTACTTGTCCAACATTTACCATAGCAATGTTTGTCTTCTTGCGATGTGCTCTTACAATGTACTCCTTGCCATATTTGAATAAATGATACTTGTTCTCATGGAAATAGAAGATTGCTTTCTTGTCATACAAGTAAGGAATCCGCAACACAATACCTGTTATGTCAAGCATAACCACATCTAATTCAACCGTGTCAAAAAAATTTGTAGTGATTGCAAACCGCAATATGCATTTCTTTGAAACCTATAAATTTGCATCCTTACAAATCCAACCTAATGGATATGGTTTTGGATGTGGTATGGTCTCAAGGTTAATTTTCTTGACCAAGTCTTCAGAGACTAAGTTTTCTTGTGACCCACTGTCAAACAATGTGTCAATCTTGGTATGTTTGGATATGATCCTCACATGAAACAGTTCAATTCTTTCTTCTTCATTTGGAGTGTTTATGTGACAGTTTGATGTACTTTTTTACCCCAGGAAAAATCATAGATTTTATTAGTGAAAATAAAAGCTACATTTTGTATATGCCAAAAGCATATGCAAATCAACAGTGAAGTTGTCAATAGATAGTTGTAGTGTAGCAAAATATAAATACATCCATTATGTGTTGCATAAATACATGATGTGGAACAACAATCAGTAGTCTGAGAGCATATATAAAAATATAACTGTAAGAAAAAATAACAAAAAAAAACTGCTGCCTCTAATGGGGATTGAAACCCATCCAATGATCAGGTACAAATGGTCGATGGAAATACTGATAATATGCATGATCATTATGCTCCTGAATCTCCATGTCAGCAGTCAATAGGTGCGTCGCCTCCTTGGATAGGAGTTCATAATTTGTGTTCCTCTCCCTGTAAATGTGCCAACATGAAATATGATCAAAATATGTTTTGTAATGTAGAACTTCATCCAAAATATTCTGTAGTGTGTGTACGTGACAAGTTGATTGTAGGTTGAACCAGTCAATGATAATTTTGGAGTCACCAAATATTTGTAGAGCATGAACTTTTTTTGTGATGGCGAATTGAAGGAGGTAAAGTAGACATGATATTTCTGCAAAGTTATTGGTGCCACGTCCAAGTCCAATCTTGACTTTGTAAAAATGGTGGGGTGAATGATGAAGTAGGAAGCCACCACCACAACCATGAATTTGTGTGGAATCGTCGAAGTAGGCCTAGGGAAGAGTTAATTCAATAATCATAGGGGAGATAATTCGAGGCTGTGGAGGGGGTGGATCATTTGGTATCATGTGGTAAATGGAGATAATGTGGGCAACAAATGAGGGCCAGTGATGTGGTATGTTGTGGAAGATGGTCCGATTGCGGGCCATCCAGATGTTCCAACATATTAATATAGGCAGATTTCTCAGCTTATGGGGAGCAAAAAAAGTCACCAATGCTCCTAAGCTTCTGTAAGAGAGTTCCCATCCCAATGAATATTATGGTTAATGGGGGAGTGGATAAGCAGTGAGATTTCTTGAGTTGCATTACAATGTAGGAAAAGATGAATACTCTCTTTAACAACTGCATTACAAAGTGGACATCTATGGGGACCAACATAAGATCTTTTCTAGAGATTAGCCCCCTTGGGAATTTTATTAGTAAGAATACACCACACGAGGAGTCCAGCTTTCGCAGGTCACTTTAATTTACAAATATAGCACCACCAAGGGAGCAAGGATTCAGGTTTGTGAGATCGATATATATGAATATACCCCTCTTTGGGAGTGTATAAACCCTGTTTAGAGACCGTCCAAATGAGTTCATCATCCCGATCAAGAATTCGTGTATCTCTTAGTGCATCTAGATAAGCAGACCATATTTCAACCAATTGCGGTTGAATTTGTAGTTCATGATGGGCTAGCCAACCTTGAGTAAATAAGGTAGTTTGGTTTTTGTCAGCAGTGTGGTTGAGTGTCAGATAACCAACATGATTAAGAGAGTTAATAAGTGCATTCAGGAGGAGGTGTGCATTGCTGCAACCCGTCCATGAATCCCGGCCTATACGAACCCTGTTACCATTACCAATTTTCCATGCCAAATTTGTACTGATATGTCGAATCGAGCCGAGGACAACTTGCCAGATGTAGAACAACAGGGATAGTGCATTGTAACCATTTAGGTGTATTTAGTGGATGGATATATTTCTAAGTGACCACCTTGGTCCATAAGTTGTTGCCAGTAAGAATCTGCCATCCAAGTTTAGCAGCTAGTGCCAATGCAAAGGTCGGTAAATATTTGATACCCCAGCCCCCCCATCGCTTAGGTAAAGCAATACGAGTCCATTTAGTCTAGGAAAAAGTGTGACCTTCTTTAGCACCGAGCCATAAAAATTTCCCGCAGATCTACCGAATCTTGTGAAGTATTCCTTTAGGAATCCAATCCGGGGACATCCACTATACCGGAATGGCTTCTAAAATAGATTTGATAAGTGTCAGTCACCCAGCCCTTGATAGCCAACGATGACACCAGTTGTTTAGTCATTTTTCGATCTTGGTAATAAGCCAATTCCAATCAATAGTTTTATAACTCACTGGTTTGAGATAGAATCCCAGGTACTTCAGTCCATCCTCAAGTCCAGTGAGGGTGAATGGGAATCTCTATTGTGCATAATGGATCTCATGTGGTGTGCATTCATGACAAGTCAAAGTATATTTGTCTTTATTGCATTGCATACCAGTGGCAATGCAAAATAGAAGCAGGTTAGATCTAACCACAGTCGAATCACCAAGTGTGCCATGGAGGAAGAGAATGATATCATCAAAAAATAGCAGGTGTGTGAGTACACAGTTAGCCGAGATGCGAATGCATTTCAATCTACCACGATCAGATTCATCAATGATATATCTGTTGAGGCCCTCCATGGTTAGGAGAAATAGGATGGGAGATAACGAGCATCCTTGTCGAAGTCCTCGCTTGGCATGAAAAAAATTGGTAGCAGCCTCATTAATGAGAATGCTAAATGCAATAGAGGTAATGCAACACACTATCCAATTAATAATCTGTAAGGGGAAACCTAGGTGAGTAAGAAGCATGCGGATGTAGAGCCAACTAGCTTGATCAAAAGCTTTTGCTAGATCTGTCTTGAGAATCATCCCTTTGATCTTTTTAGTGTGCATAGAATGTAAACCTTCTTGCACAATGCCTATAGCATCACGGATCTGTCGATTTTCAAGAAATGAAAATTGTTCAAGTGAGATGAACATAGATAAGATGGGTTTCAATCGATTTGCAAGGATCTTGGCCATTATCTTGTAGATACAATTTCATAAATAAATCGGGCGGAAAACTTTGAAAGAGGAGGGTTGATCAGATTTGGGGATAAGGGAAATGAAGGTAGCTTTAAAGGCCTCATAGATGTGCCTAGTTTGTCGGGTCTCTTCCACCACCTCCAGAATATCATGTCCCAGTAGATCAAATAAAGCCAGATAAAATTCCACAGACCATCCATCAGGTCCTGGGCTCTTATCCTTTTTAAACCATTTAAGGACCGATTTTAATTCCTCCATCGATATAGGTGAAAGGAGATCATCTTATGCAGTAGGATCCACATATATGGGAAAAAGGGAGGCCACCTTAATGATTTCAACCAGAGAGGGTTGTAGAGGTGCCTTATAAATATCATGAAAATTGTTGATGCCCTTCTGTGCAAGTTGAGAGAAGGTAGTTGCAGAGGAACCATCCTCATTGCCAAGTTCCCAAATGGTATTGATGGTATTTCGGCCCTTTGAAAATTGATGGAAGAATTTGGATTTTTCATCACCTTCTTTGATCCATGTAGCCCGACTTTTCAGTCTCCAAAATTCATCCCTCATTTGAAGAATCTTTAGGCGATCAACTTCCAGTTTAATAATTTGTGATTTCTCATCTTCGGCCACAAAACCACCCCCAATATAGCATTCCAGCCTGTGAATATCCTGTTCACTATTAGTGAGCTCCAGTTTCTCCATTATTTTCTTGTTCCTAGCCCAGGTGATAGTCTCCTTCTTAATTGAGAGGAGTCTGTGAGTAAATATGGAGGAATGCGAGTGGAGGCTAGGTGGTGGAGGGAGTCTCCACTGTGAGTTCACTAAATTGATATAGTCTGTGTCTTGTAACCACACAGAGAAGAATTTGAATGGAGTAGCCGGCTTGTTAAAGGCCCTAGTGATTTCCAGATATATCGGAGAGTGGTATGAGATACCACCAGAGCCGATCCATTATCTGAATGAGATGAGAGTATGTAGTAAGCCTTCCTTAATAAGGAAGTGGTCAAGTCTGCGAGCAACCAAATCAACCTTAGTGCGACTGTTGTGCCGAGTTGGAGAAGGAGAGGTTATGATCAGATCCACTAGTTGATGAGTAGAGAGAGGGTGTCTGAAGTAATCAGAGAGTGGATCCACATGTGAATTAGGTCCCCAAGACTCAAAGATCCCAAGGGAGAAATTCAGGTCTCCAGCCAATATAATGTTTTCAGAACAAAGCACTGATGAATTCAAAAGAGAGGTCCAGGCTGTTTCCTATTGGTGCGGGGTCCATAGGCATTAATAATGCAGAATTATAGACCAAGGGCCTCTGAAAAAATGTCCATCCCTAATATGTAATCCCTTACCCAAACATTAAGTATTTTGATGTGTCAGGGGTTGATACAGAGGGCCAGACCACCCGAGCGACCGTTGGCATCGATTGCATGGATGGTCCATGAAGGGAGGAGGGGAGCAAGTGCTTGGATAACAAGTTCAGAAGTACCATGATTTTCCTGGAGGAGGATGATATCAGCCAAGGAAGTAGATAAGAGGCGTCTAAGGGAGAGACGCTTCGTAGGGATGGCCAACCCACGACAATTGAAAGAAAGGCAAATCATTGAGAAACCGGGAGTGGTGATTGTCTTGCTCTAAGAATCCCATCGATGGAGAGTTTTGTGCTTTAGGCAACTTCAAAACCAGCCTGTAGGATGGCCTTCGAAATATGAGAATGTCGGCCGCGAGTGGACTTGTGCAGAGAGTGGGGGGGCCAAGATGTGGACTAAGGCCAGCCAGGGTATAGTTCTGAGGACACAAATTGTAGGAATGTGTGGAAGAGGTGTCGGATGGTTCAATGGTGAGTGATCTGTTGGGAAGTGAGAGGGGGATAGTGGGAGGTGTGGGGGTAAGGGAAGAAGGTGCCGATGGGAGGGTGGGAGGAGGTGATGATGAAATATTATGAATGGTGGGGGGTGTTGTGGATCATCTGCATATCCTTTTAATTTTATATTAAAAATACAAAAAAAAAATCTGAAATTGAAATAAAAGCAAATATGTTAAATATGTTAAAGTATTACAGTCTTATACTTTGGCATAAAAAGGAAATGATTTTTTCTGATGTATTAGAGTTTCATTGTTTTAAACTTTATACAAGTGGGTTTTATATCCAAAGATTAAAGGCAAATTAATTTAACTGGCGGAGAGTGCTCATATTAAAAAAATGAACTGGATGACCCAACTCGCAGGCACTAATAGCACGAGAGTTAACGAAAAGGGTGCCCCCGCAGTTGACTGGGTTGACTGCGGAGGCGATGAAGATCAACGGTGGATATCAACTACGGGGGCACCAACCGGAGTTTTTAGCCGTACCCCAAGACCCCCTGCAGTGACGTCATATGCTGAATGGAGAAAAATTGTTTTTCATGTCAAATCAGTCCAACAGTTAAGTGACACGTTGCGTAGGCATTTAACACAAAATCCGTGCCACCTATTTAGGGGTGTTTTTCATTTCGTTTTCAAAATACTTTGCAGTTTGTCGCGTTTTGACTTGTTGCTTCTTTCCGTCACCTTTCTGTTTTAGTCACCTTGTAAGAGTATTCCTTCAACACCTTTTCTAATCATGGCTAAAAAGGTCTTCTTTGTCTGGTTCATCGAGCTACATCCTCTCATGGATAATGAGAGAGACATTCAAGATACTGCGTCTTCAGTGATTCATCTTCCATTCTATCAACAAGTTGTATTGAATAATGATAATTCCCCTGTCTATTCCGCCATGAAAGAATCCAGGGTCCTTTCTGCATGCATCCCAAAGACACATTTATTCCCAGAGTATATCTATTGGCTGGTTTCCGCATTGTATCCCAGAAAATGTTTCATGATGAATTACCAAGGGGAAAATGTTCTGCAGGTGTCTACCCAATTAATCCGCCAAGCCTTATGTTTTCCTGAAGCCGAATCATCAGTTCAATTTTTAGAAGATTCACTGGTTACTTACTATGAAAGCCTTGTAGGAGAAGAGTTCAATCAGTTTATGTTCCATTTGAAGCCCAATATGAAGCAGTTTCAGCCAGAATGTGGAGAATTTAATATGGCAGTTTTCAACAAAGACACTCGACCTGTATTAAGCAGCATTGCTAAAATATTGGGCAAAGAAGACGACGCTACAGTGGACAGGTCAGTCCTAGGAATGTTCGCCATGATGATGAATCTAGGCATGGTCCTGGATATTCCATCCTTTTGGCAAGAAGCATTCAACTCACAATTGATGAGTCTTCAACCGACAGGTTCTTTTAAATTTCCCTCAATGATTGTCTACTTATTTTTATACCAAAATGTTGAAGAATTCATGCAGTTAGGTCTAAATATAGTGGATGTAAACAAGCAAAGACAGTCAGTTGTATTCTGGACAAATATAATCAGAAGGGAGCAAAATGAAGAGGAGTTATTTTATTTTTCTAGTCAGTATATGCCCATTGCATATAAAATATTAAATGGAGTTCATCCCCCTTGTTTTTTACCCAAAGCCCAGGAGTTTCTACATTTAGGAACTAGCTGTAAATTTTGGGACTGGTTTGTATTTGAAGAATATTCAGAAATAAGGTTGTATGGAGCAAATGTTGAACCTTACAGGCTCCCAATGTTTGTACCAATGAGGCTTTTCGCCTTAGAATTTATCAGACATAGCCTGAATGTTGATCATGTGCACTTTGTCCCTATGAAGAAGAGCCATATGTATAAATTTCCTATGAGTGTGGGACCTTTCATAGTTAATATGAGGCAGGCATTTTACGAAGTAACAAAATTTTTGGAGGAAACACATTTGCTACTAGGAGAAAAATGGGCTTATGATCCCCATGGTATAATTTCACAGAGAAAAATTGAGAACAGATACTCAGATTTCATTCATGAAAGTATACCTGAGTAGGAAAAGGTGGCAAACAAAGGTGAAATAAGTTCAGTAAATACAAGCATTCAAATTCCTGTTATAACTGAGAAAATAAATAAAAGAGGTAAAGAAGCTGTTATTGACTTGGATGATGAGACACCAAGAGGTGAGAAAAGGACAAAATTTGTTGAGGATCATTCCTCTAATTCACCTGGTTTTTCTTTGCATTTGGGTGAACAACAGAATGCTCCCTATTCCCTTGGAGGTCAAGAATCCTCTCATGAACAAGTACCCTTAATAAAAAAGGCGTTTTCTCAAATTGAAGAGAGAAATCAGAGAATGAAGGCCAACATGGAGGCCCAAGCCGAACATCAGGTTACTACCAATCAGACAAGGCTGTTGAATGTAATGGATCTTGAAAAAGATCAATTTAGGATTGCTCTATCACATCCCACAGGAATGTCAATTGGGTCCTCAAAATGTTTTAATACTGTAAATGTGACTATGGATGTTAAAAAGATTCCACTAATGGACAAAATGAATTTGCATATGCAGACCAGGCAATTGATTGTTAATGATCTCACAAAGACAAATGCAATGGCAGTTAAATATGAAAACATGTTAGGGAAAGTTATCAAACAATTGAAGTTGGAAAAGGCCAATTCAAGAGCCTTAACAGTCCAAAATGAAGAGTTGAAGAAGATTATTATTAATATTGGTGTAGACTCTAGTGACAAGATTGCTGTACATAAATTCTTGCAAAGTGCTGAAGTAGAGATATCTGCATTAAGGAATAAATTGAGGTTACCTACTGGTGAACACTCAATGGCTGCAGAGATTGCAGAGATAGAGAAGGAAAAAGAGAAGTTTTTGCAGCAACTTATGCAGAAGGATGAAGAACTTTCCAAAGTGAAGCAGACTGCAATTTCTTACAAAATCACATGTATAATCGTAACTATACTTTTGTTTTTCCTACAGGTGATGAAGATCCTCAAGCACAAATTATTCAATTAAATACTGAGTTGCAGATGGCTGAAAGAGATAGAAAGACGGCTCAAACAGATTTTGAGACTGCTACAAAATTGATGAAGGTCATAGAAAACGACGCAGATAAGTACAAAATGGATTTCAGAAATGCTGAAGCTGAGATCAAGAATCTCAAAGAAAGAATGAAAGGTAATGTGTCATTAATACAAGCTAAGGATATAATTTGGACTGATATCATCTCAGAAATGAAGTTCAATTGGTGCTACCTGATGATTATTGCAAAAGAAAAGAGCCTTATTATGGAGTGTGAAGAACCGATTATGTCTGATAAGCAGAAAGGGATTAACAGAGCCATTTGGGCTAGAATATTTATTGATTATATCAATTTCAAATCAGATCAAGAATTAGAGGAGAATGATATGCTAGATAGAATGTTGTATGCAGTGGAAATTAATAAAATGATTATCAGGAATGATCTCAGAAAGGCAGCAGAAAAGAAACTAATAGAAATCAAAGAAGCAATAAGTGAATTTGATAAATCTTTTGATAAAATGACAAGGGTAGGCCTGCCATCATGTTGGGGAGCTGAGGGGAATCTTCTGCCATGGAGCTCTTATGAGAATTTACTGGTGATGAAAAAAAAGCAAGATTGACAACAGGCATGAGAAGACTCAGGTACTAAAAGGAGAGACAATGGTCAACTTCTTGCAAAGGCATTTTCAACTCTTGTGGATGGTAAAAACTCTTTTCTCTGAAAGGCCATCTTATGACAGAATTACTGCATTCAGATTGGAGTATCACAATCTGACACATTCATCCAAGATGAAGGTAGAAATATGGAAAAAGTGTAGATCTTGGACTATTGAATTGCCAAAGGGATCAACAAAAAAGAAAGACAAATCAGTTGATCAAGGAAAAGAAGCCACGTCATTAGCAATTCCTATAGATTAGGATATTTACTTTATGTTATTTTCTGAAGTCAATGTAATTGTAAAAATACAATTTCAAGGCATGTAATAGACAACCTTCGAAGTCATGAAGTAGTTTTGGTAGTTAGAATTGGTTACAACATTTCCAAACTGCTCTTTATTGTATTTAATGTAATTTCCAAGAGGAAGGAAGGTTCCGAGTTTTGGACCTCCTGGAAAAATATTTTTGTACTCAAAGATTCAAAGATTAATGAATGAGTAAGCAAGTTTCAGGCAATTTGTTTATGTTGAAATGTATTCCAGTTTTCTTTATGTATTTCCTTCTATGAATAAAACAAGGTTATGAGCAACAAGTCTCTTCTTACTTCTGTGTATGAGAGTTAAAAACCTTAATTGGCGCTCCTCTGTTTTAACTATTTCTTTCACATGTTTCTTTCGAAGTTTGGAATGGTATTTTCTATATAAAGCAGCATATCAGTTTGGACTTCTCCTTACATTTTCTTCCATTCATTTTTTTCAACATTAACAGATGGTAGCATTGCAAAGCATTCATAATATTTGATATTTAAGGGCGTGATTATAAATACTTGAGGGTTAATAAAACAGAGACATAAAGAATTTGTGACATAATTATAAAATGTCTTAAGCACCGATTCCTTATCACAGCTAAGGGATTGTCTCTTAAGGTACAACATTAATTGGCGCCGTTGCCGGGGACCGAAGATTCGAATTTTTCCCTGGGTTTTGTTCATATTTCCTCTGGTTGTTCAGAGAGGAGGAAATACTAAGCTGTGCTTCTTTAAAATAATTCTGGCTCCTAAGAAGCCTCACATGAGGTCAGATACCTCTCAGCAAAAAGCTCCTATTTTGTCTGATCCAGAAAAGCTAGTTTCAAAGAAGGGACATAAAACAAAAATATTTTCTACACTTGATGCCACACTGCTTGCACCAGGCAGCAGTTCACATACATTTTTGTCCAAGGATATTTCTCGGAAACTCATTTTCCCGGAAAAAGAATCCTCACCTTCACCCATTCATTTCCAAGAACCAACGCTAGAAGAACAATCTTTTGAGTTTGTATCATTTCCTCTTACAGAAACTCAACCTCATACAGTTGCCAGTTCTTCTGCTATTGTTCATACACCTATCCCTATATCAGTTGTTCCACCTCATTCATCCCCACCTACAACTGGTATCCATTTTACCCCCACTCAAGGAGCAGTCAATCAGGGCATAAACATGGCAGCCCCTGCTTTCTTGATGAATAGATATGCACCATTAAATCTACCCCAGCCAATGAATTCAATGCCTCATGAGTATCTAAAGTTGCTCCCTAGATTTATTGGTGAAGATGAAATAACTGCAGAACAACACTTGCCCTTGTTCTACACATTTGCAGAAAATTTTAATGTAGAACATCTTGATGTGGTAATGAGACTTTTTGTATAGTCTCTAAGTGGAGAGGCAAGAAAATGGTTTAAAGGATTAACCAATGGTTCAATTAATGATTGGGATGAATTAGAAAGATAATTCATCCAGAGATAGGGTGAGAAAAGAGACCATGGTTATTATTTAACATAATTTAATGCTATAAAGAAAAAATAAAATGAAAGTATGAGTGATTTTGTCAAAAGATTTAATAAGTTGTACAATAGTCTTCCTGTGGAAATGAAACCTCCTCCTATTGGAGCAAGAGTTGTTTTTGCTGGACCATTTGAGCCAGATTTTAGTTTTACATTGAGAGAAAGAATATCCCCCACTCTTGAACAGATTCAAACTGATGCCTTAGAGATTGAGGCAAATATATCTGCTGTTGGGAAAGTTCAAGATAAAGAAGGAGCCTCATATCAAGATCAGAGGATAGATGATATGACAAAGGTCATAAAAAAATTGTCTAACAAATTAGTAAAGATGGAAATAGACAACAATAAACCTGCAAAACAAAACAGAGGGGTTTTTAATCCCCAGTTTAAAAAATAGCCCCTACAGATTTTGCAAAGAGAAAGGAAGGATCAAGATCAAGTGCAAGCACCTGTATATATAGAGGCAACACCATCACGTTTTGTTGATGATAATGAAAAGGAAGATGAAGATAAAATTTCTGTTGTGTATATGGAGGATGGTGGATCAGAAGAATAAATTGAGAAAGAATATGAAGAAGAAAGTAAATAAACTGATATCTCATTTGATCAAGAAGAAATGGATGATTACTGTAAACAATTCACTGATTTTATGCAATCAGAATGGCATAAAAAATATGATTTGAGGTCAAAGAAGAGACTGAGAACTCAAGATGATGAAGAGAAAGAATCAGAATCAATACCTACTCCAATGACGACTCCATTACAAAAGAACCAAATTAAAAGATTAGACAAGGGGAAACAACCCATGAATCAAGATAAAGAAAAAAAAAAACAGCAAGCTGATGCTTCCCAAATAAAACATAATGATCCTAATATGTTGGAGAAGATTGTTAATTTTTCTGATCAAACTGCAAATTCAAACAGAAACCAAGAAGAACCTGAAAAGTTGACAAAACAAAATCAAACTTTCAATTTGTCAAAAGAATAAGAAAAAGTGAAGATTCAAGTGCCACTTCTTGAGTTGGTTAAAACACCTGGTTATAAGAAGGAAATCGCAGAGTTTATTAATTTGTCTCAGTTTGATGAAGTGGGTGATATAGTGAATCTGCAAGAAGAGAATCCAGTGGTTACTTTTGGACCTCATGTTGAAGAGTTAGACTCTTCCATTGTACCTTTTTATATATCAGTTCTGTTGCATGATTTCATTTTACATAATTGTATGCTAGATTCTGGTGCATCACATAATCTAATGCCACTGTCTATGATGAAAGAGTTAAATTTGCAAATTACCAAGCCATATAGAGACATTTATTCCTTTGATTCAAAAAAGGTGAAGTGTGTGGGTCTTATCAAAGATATGGTTGTTTCCTTAGCCCAAATTCTAGCTAAGAGTATTATGATGGATGTGGTAGCAACAGATATTCCAGCCAGATTTGGTATGTTGTTGTCTAGATCTTGGGGGGAAAACTTGGAGGAGTTTTGAAATTAGATTTCACATATGCCATCATTCCTGTTTTTAATGGGGAGGAAAGGAGGTTATACATAGAAACCAGATTTTTGAAAACTACTACCAAGAAAGATGCAGGTAATTCCCCCATTTATGGTCAAGAGAAGGAGGATACTCTTGTTTCATGCTGCATGAAGATGCAGAATTTGCTGAAGATTCACAAAAGAAGCTCCCTTCAGCCATTGTACATAAGGAGTTGCATTCAAATAAGCTTTGGAAGTGTTATTTCGATGGTGCATTTTCTAAGGAGGGCACCGGAGCTGGATTCATATTTGTATCACCTGAAGGTAACCTTGTACCTTTTTCTTTCAAATTGGAATTCGAATCCACTAATAATGTAGCTGAATACGAAGTATTTATTTTAAATCTGCAAACAATTAAACAAATGGGAATTCAGTCTATCTCTTTTTTTTGTGATTCTGAATTGATCATAAGGCAAATTAAAAATTGGTGTCAGACTAAGCATCCCAGATTGAGGTCCTATAGAAATGAGGTATGGGATCTAGTTGAAAATTATTTTGAGGCATTTAATTTACAGTTTTTTCCAAGAGAGGAGAATAGAATGGCAGATTCATTAGCAGTTGCAGCTAGTACATTCAAACCACCAATCAATCCAAGGTTGAGATATGAGATTGAGTTGAGACACAGGCCTTCAATTCCTGATAATGTAAAGCATTGGTAGGTCTTTGAGGATGATGAGCATATTAACCAGTTCTTGACAATGATTGGGAATTTTGAAGACTGTCAAGTTGATTTAGAAATGGATGAAAGTGATCAAGGTGAAATGTCTAAAAATTTGAAGCAGACAATTGGAGACCAGAGGATAATTCAGTTGAAAGATAATATTTTGCCCAAAGGTTTGAGACCTCTTGAAGGACTGTTTGATGCTAATGATGTGGCACTAAACCAGAAAAAGGAATCCCAAGATGGAGAAATGGAGGACTGTAATTTAGGAACTCAACATGAGCCTAAAATAGTCAAATTGTTCAAAGGAGTTCCAAAGGAATACAAAGAGAGGTATGTAGATCTTTTCAAGCAGTTTACAGATGTATTTGCATGGTCATATGAAGATCTGAAAACTTATGATAAAATTATTTTTCAACATAAAATTCCACTGAAAGATGGGATTAAGCCTCATAGACAGAAGCTCAGACAAATTAACCCATTATTGTTGTCTCCAATTGAAAAAGAGGTAAAGAAACTTTTACAAGCAAATATTATAGTTCCTCTAAGATATTCAGATTGGGTTTCCAATCTTGTACCGGTCAGGAAGAAAAATGGAGAGATAAGACTATGTGTAGATTTCAGAAACTTGAACAGAGCTTCACTGAAGGATAATTATCCTTTGCCAAAGATGGACTTTGTCTTGCAGAAAGTAACTAGAGCATATAGGTTATCCATGGTTGATGGTTTTTCCGAGTATAATCAGGTTGTTGTGGAGAAGGAAGATCAAAAGAAAACTGCTTTCACTACACCATGGGGAACATTCATGTATGCCAGGATGCCATTCAGCCTCATGAATGCAGGAGCTACTTTCTAAAGGGAAATGGATATTGCGTTTGTAGGGGACAAATTTGTAGTTATTTATCTTGATGGTGTTACAATTTTTTCAAGTTCTAATGATGAACACCTACAACATTTGGAGAAAGCCTTTTTGAAATGCAGGAAGTATGGATTATCATTGAATCCAAAAAAATCCTTGTTTGCTCTAGAAGAAGGAAAATTGCTATCCCATATAGTTTCAAAGCAAGGAGTGAAGATTGATCTAGCAAGGGTTGAAGCCATACAGACAATGGCACTGCCTCGAAGTAAGAAGGATATTCAAATATTTCTTGGAAAAATCAATTTTTTGAGGAGATTTGTTCCAAATTATGATGAGATTGTCAGGAAAATAACAAATATGTTGAAAAAGGATGTTGAAGTAAAGTGGGACAAAGATGCAAGGGAATATTTTGGAAGAATTAAAGAAGCTCTCCAAGAAGCTCCTGTTTTAATCAGTCTAGATTACTTAAAGCCATTTCAAATTTTCTCATTTGCATCTTCTTCTACAATTGTTGCTGTGCTACTACAAAAAAATGAAGAAGGAAGTGAGAAGCCTGTAGCGTTTTTTAGAAAAGTGCTTCGAGATGCAGAACTGAAGTATAATATCTTGGAGAAACAAGTATATGCTCTGGTTAAATCATTTAAGGCTTTCAGTTTTTATATACTTCATTCTCAAATTGTACCATATGTGCCTAATTCTGCTGTAAAGGATGTATTAGTACAGAGTTGATGTTGAAGGGAAAAGAGGGAAACAGATTTCTAAAATCCAAGAATATGATTTGGATATCAAACCAACAAAGCTAGTCAAAGGACTAGGACTGGCTAAATTGTTAATAGAATCTAATTTCCAAGATTTGGGAATCAGTTTACTTGCACCTGTAGAAGAAGTCACTGAAGAATCAAATCACATTCAGACAAGAGCAACAATTAAGTATAAATTCCTCTGTTCAAACTGGTACAAAGATATTATTCATTATTTGTGTTTCCTTTCTTGTCCACCTTCAATTAATAGAGCTAGGTACAGAGCCTTGAAACTTAAAGCTCAGCCTTATGTTATAATTGAAGCTAAGTTGTATTGGAAAGATCCTGCTGGTGTGTTGCTGTTATGTCTAACAGAAGAGGAAACCATAGAAGTGATTAAAGAGTATCATGAGTGCTTATGTGGATGTCTTTATAGTTGGAAAGTAACTGCTCATAATATTCTTAAATTAGGTTTTTATTGGCCCTCTTTATTTGCGGACGTATACAGGACTGTTAGAAGTTGTCAAAAATGCCAGTTGTTTGCAGAAAAGAAAAGGTTAGCTCCTTTACCTCTTCTCCCTTTTTTTTTGAAGAACCTTTCATACAATGGGGATTTGATTTCATTGGGGAAGGAAATCCACCATCAAGTGGGCAATTTAAATGGATTTTGACTGCAACAGATTATTTTACAAAATGGGTAGAGGCAGTCCCTTCCAGAAGAGAAAATGATTTGGTTGTAATGAAATTTTTGGAAGAAAATATTTTTAGCAGATTTGGATGTCCAATGAAGATTGTGACAGATAACGTTCAAGTTTTCAACTCAGTCAGGTTTATAAACTTCTGTCAAACTTATAATGTGATATTGTCCCACTCCACAACATATCACCCTCAAAGAAATGGATTAGCAGAATCCTCTAATAAAACGTTGGTGAAAATATTGAAGAAGACAATAAATGAGAACCAGAAGAATTGGGATTCAAATCTGATCTTTGCTTTATGGGCAGTGAGGATGACTACTAGGAGATCCACTGGTAAGTCACCTTATGAATTAGTATATGGTACGTAGGAATTGTTTCCCACTCAGTTAGTAAGGCTAGTAATATCTTTCCTTCAAGATGCTCAAGAGGAACCTAATGCCTTGATTAGAAGAATTAATAAAGTGATGGAATTAAGTGAAAGCATAAATAAGGTTAGGGGAAATTTGGTCACTTATCAGGAGAAAATGAAGTCCATTTTTGACAGGAAAGCAAGAGAAATCATGTTTCAAAATGTAGATTTGGTACTGAGATGAGATACAAGGAAAGAAGATAAAGGGAAGCATGGAAAATTTGATCATTTATGGTATGGTCCATATAAAATCATTGAAGCCAGAGCAAATAACACTTTCATGTTGGAAAGTCTTGACAGAGAAGCAGTAGAACTGCCTGTTAATGGGCAGTATTTGAAACACTATTTCTAGCACTAGAAGCAGCTATTTCATCATTGTACATATCCGGTTTTCTATCATTGTATATTTCTCATCAAGCAATTTTTGACACCATGCCCGAAGTGAAGGCACTGAATTGCAGGTTCTTAGTGTTTCGTGGAAAAAAACACTATCCCCAGGTGGATCTAGATGTTGTGGATCATCTGCATATCCTTTTAATTTTATATTAAAAATACAAAAAAAATCTGAAATTGAAATAAAAGCAAATATGTTAAATATGTTAAAGTATTACAGTCTTATACTTTGGCATAAAAAGGAAATGATTTTTCTGATGTATTAGAGTTTAATTGTTTTAAACTTTATAAAAGTGGGTTTTATATCTGAAAATTAAAGGCCGATTAATTTAACTGGCAGAGAGTGCTGATATTAAAAAAATGAACAGGATGACCCAACCCATGGGCACTAATAGCACGATAGTTAACGGAAAGGGTGCCCCCGCAGTTGACTAGGTTGACTGCGGAGGCGATAAAGATCAACGGTGGATATCAACTGCAGGGGCACCAGCTAGAGTTTTCAGCCGTACCCCGATACCCCCCGTAGTGACGTCATATGATGAATGGAGAACAACTGTTTTTCGTGTCAAATCAGTCCAACAGTTAAGTGACACGTTGTGTAGGCATTTAACACAAAAGCCACGCCTCCTATTTAGGGGTGTTTTTCATTTCGTTTTCAAAATACTTTGCAGTTTGTCGCGTTTTGACCCGTTGCTTCTTTCCGTCACCTTTCTATTTTAGTCACCTTGCAAGAGTATTCCTTCAACACCTTTTCTAATCATGGATAAAAGGTCTTCTTTGTCTGGTTCATCGAGCCACATTCCTCTCATGGATAATGAGAGAGACATTCAAGATACTGCGTCTTCAGTAATTCATCTTCCATTCTATCAACAAGTTGTATTGAATAATGATAATTCCCCTGTCTATTCCGCCATAAAAGAATCCGGGGTCCTTTCTGCATGCATCTCGAAGGCACATTTATTCCTAGAGTTTATCTATTGGTTGGTTTCTGCATTGTATCCTAGAAAATGTTTCGTGATGAATTCCCAAGGGGAAAATGTTCTGTAGGTGTCTACCCAATTAATCCGCCAAGCCTTGTGTTTTCCTGAAGTCGAATCATCAGTTCAATTTTTAGAAGATTCACTGGTTACTTACTATGAAAGCCTTGCAGGACAAGAGTTCAATCAGTTTATGTTCCATTTGAAGCCTAATATGAAGCACTTTCTTCCAGAATGTGGAGAATTTAATATGAGAGTTTTCAACGAAGACACTCGACCTGTATTAAGCAGCATTGCTAAAATATTGGGCAAAGAAGACGACGTTACAGTGGACAGGTCAGTCCTAGGAATGTTTGCCACGATGATGAAGCCAGACATGGTCCTGGATATTCCATCCTTTTGGCAAGAAGTAGTCAACTCACAATTGATGAGTCTTTCACTGATTGGTTCTTTTAAATTTCCCTCACTGATTGTCTACTTATTTTTATACCAAAATGTTGAAGAATTCATGCAGATAGGTCTAAATATAATGGATGTAAACAAGCAAAGATAGTCAGTTGTATTCTGGACAGATATAATTAGAAGGGAGCAAAATGAAGAGGGGTTATTTGATTTTTATAGTCAGTATATGCCCATTGCATATAAAATATTAAATGGAGTTCATCCCCCTTGTTTTTTACCCAAAGCCCAGGAGTTTCTACATTTAGGAACTACCTGTAAATTTTGGGACTACTTTGTATTTGAAGAATATTCAGAAATAAGGTTGTATGGAGCAAATGTTGAACGTTACAGGCTCCCAACATTTGTACCAATGAGGCTTTTCACCTTAGAATTTATCAGACAGCGCCTGAATGTTGATCATGTGCATTTTGTCCCTATGAAGAAGAGCCATATGTATAAATTGCCTATGAGTGTGGGACCTTTCATAGTTAATATGAGGTAGGCGTTTGAGGAAGTAACAAAATTTTTGGAGGAAACACATTTGCTACTGGGAGAAAAATGGGCTTATGGTCCCCATGGTATAATTTCACAGAGAAGAATTGAGAATGGATACTCAACTTTCATTCATGAAAGTAGACCTGAGCAGGAAAAGGTGGCAAACAAAGATGAAATAAGTTCAGTAAATACAAGCATTCGAACTCCTGTTATAACTGAGAAAATAAATAAAAGAGGTAAAGAAGCTGTTATTGACTTGGATGATGAGACACCAAGAGTTGAGAAAAGGACAAAATTTGCTAAAGATTACTCCTCTAATTCAGCTGGTTTTTCCTTGCATTTGGGTGAAGAGAAAAATGCTCCCTCTTCCCCTGGAGGTGAATAATCCTCTCATGAATAGGTACCCTTAATCAAAAAGGTGTTTTCTCAAATTGAAGAGAGAAATCAGAGAATGAAGGCCAGCATGGAGGCCCAAGCAGAACATCAGGTTACTACTGATCAGACAAGGCTGTTGACTGTAATGGATCTTGAAAAAGATCAATTTAGGATTGCTCTGTCACATCCCACAGGAAAATCAATTGGGTCCTCAAACAATTTTAATACTGTAAATGTGACTATGGATGTTAAAAAGATTCCACTAATGGACAAAATGAATTTTCATATCCAGACCAGGCAATTGATTGTTAATGATCTCACAAAGACAAATGTAATGGTATTTAAAGCTGAAAACATGTTAGGGAAAGTTATGAAACAATTGAAGCTGGAAAATGCCAATTCAAGAGCCTTAACAGTCCAAAATGAAGAGTTGAAGAAGATTATTATTAAGATTGGTGTAGACCCTAGTGACAAGACTGTTGTGCATAAATTCTTGCAAAGTGCTGAAGTAGAGATATCTACATTAAGGAAGAAATTGAGGTTACCTACTGGTGAACACTCAATGGCTACAGAGATTACAGAGGTAGAGAAGAAAAAGAGAAGTTGTTGTAGCAACTTATGCAGAAGGATGAAGAACTTTCCAAAGTGAAGTAGACTGCAATTTCTTTACAAAATCACATTGATAATCATAACTGTACTTTTTTTTCTTTCCTACAGGTGATGAAGATCCTCAAGCACAAATTATTCAATTAAATACTAAGTTGCAGATGGCTGAAAGAGATAGAAAGAAGGCTCAAACAAATTTGGAGATTGCTACAAAATTGATGAAGGTCATAGAAAACGAAGCAGATAAGTACAAAATGGATTTCAGAAATGCTGAAGATGAGATCAAGAATATCAAAGAAATATTGAAAGGTAATGTGTCATTAATACAAGCTAAGGATATCATTTGGACTGATATCATCTCATAAATGAAGTCCAATTGGTGCTACCTGATGATTATTGCAAAATAAAAGAGCTTTATTATGGAGTGTGAAGAACCGATTATGTCTGATAAGCATAAAGGGATTAACAAAGCCATTTGGGCTAGAATATTTCTTGATTATATCAATTCCAAATCAGATCAGGAATTAGAGGAGAATGATATGTTGGATAAAATGTTATATGCAGTGGAAATTAATAAAATGATTATCAGGAATGATCTCATAAAGGCTGCAGAAAAGAAACTAATAGAAATCAAAGAAGAAATAAGTGAATTTGATAAATCTTTTGATAAAATGACAAGGATAGGCCTGCCATCATGTTGAGGAGTTGAGGGGAATCTTCTGCCATGGAGCTCTTATGAGAATTTACTGGTGATGACAAAAAGCAAGATTGACATCAGGCATGAGAACACTCAGGTACTAAAAGGAGAGACAATGGTCAACTTCTTGCAAAGGCATTTTCAACTCTTGTAGATGGTAAAAAATATTTTCTCTGAAAGGCCATCTTATGACTGAATTACTGCATTCAGATTGGAGTATCACAATCTGACACATTCATCCAAGGCGAAGGTAGAAATATGGAAAAAGTGTAGAGCTTGGACTATTGACTTTCCAAAGGGATCAGCAACAAAGAAAGACAAATCAGTTGATCAAGGAAAAGAAGCCACTTCATCAACAATTCCTATAGATTAGGATATTTACTTTATGTTATTTTCTGAAGTAAATGTAATTTTAAAAAGACATTTTTAAGGCATGTAATAGACAGCCTTCGAAGTCATGAAGTAGTTTTGGTAGTTAGAATTGGTTACAACAATTCGAAACTGCTTTTTATTGTATTTAATGTAATTTCGAAGAGGAAGGAAGGTTCCGAGTTTTGGACCTCCTGGACAAATATTTGTGTACTCAAAGATTCAAAGATTAATGAATGAGTAAGCAAGTTTCTGGCAATTTGTTTATGTTTAAATGTATTCCAGTTTTCATTATGTATTTCCTTCTATGAATAAAACAAGGTTATGAGCAACAAGTCTCTTCTTACTTCTGTGTATGAGAGTTAAAAACCTTAATTGGTGCTCCTTTGTTTTAACTATTTCTTTCACATGTTTCTTCCGAAGTTTGGAATGGTATTTTCTGTATAAAGTAGCATATCAGTTTGGACTTCTCCTTACATTTTCTTCCAGTCATTTCATTCAACATTAACAGATGGTAGCATTGCAAAGCTTGCATAATATTTGATATTTAAGGGTGTGATTATAAATACTTGAGGGTTAATAAAACAGAGACATAAAGAATTTGTGACATAATTATAAAATTTCTTAAGCACTTATTCCTTATCACAGCTAAGGGATTGTCTCTTAAGGTACAACAGGGGGAGTGGTGGAAAACATGAGAGGAGAGGAGGACGGGGGACAAACAATGGAGGAGGTGGAGAATCCAGCGAGAGAGGGCTTTGAGCACTAAATAGATGCAGAAGATAAAAATGATAAAAATGTGAAAGGAGGAGAAGAGGGAGTACCATAATCCTGAGGGAGTCTAGTAGGTGTAGCAATAGCCATAGATATAGTGACTCGGAATGGGGCTTCCGCAACCTCCAGTGTGTTATTTGTTTGCGAGAAGTATTCAGGTGCCGAGAGAAAGCTGGTGGGTTGTGCCTGTCGTTGTAGCGAGATTGATACCAGAGCCATATGATGCGAACCTCCAAGAGAGTGGGGAGCTGATGCTTGTCCATTTAGTGGGAAATCTTTAAATACATGTCCAACTTTATGACATCGATGATAGCAAAATGGAACCCCTTCATAATCTAGTAACTGCGTCTAGGTAGAATTGCACCATTGAATATTGATGGATTCTTCAAGTCCTTCCCTGGTATCCAGATGAACCAGAATGCGAGCAAATGCCATCTTGCCAGAGTCAATATATGGGCGATCATGGTCCAAATATGTACCCAGTAGATTGCCAATATTCTTGAAGATGTGTTCGTACCATAAATGTAGCGGCATCCCAGGCAACCGAAACCAAATAGGTCCCGCTTCCAACGGTTCCTGTTGAGGATCAATTAAGGGGCTCCATCGCTTCAGTAGCACAACAGCCATCTCGATGTGCCAGAATTGCGATAAAACTAGGTCAGTAGGTTCCCTAGTAGTGAAGCGAAGAGCGAACCATCCCTTAGTAAGTGTATGAATGGTAGGGAGCTCATGTAATAGATCACCCCAAATCTCTTGTACCCACTGTTTCAGTATTTTTACCCCATAGTTCCTGCCACGAACACGACCCACCACCACTCTATCCATGGTGCCCATGATATCGACCATTTGAATGCCAGCGCCAAGGGTGTGGATAATAGCACGCTTACAAGACCACACACATTTCATGCATCACGGGGCACGAGGGGGGAGCCCAGGAGGAAGGGATGTTGCGGTGGAGGGTGACAGAGGTGAAGTAGTGATAGGAGGGGGGGGGGGAGCCCAGGAGGAAGGGATGTTGTGGTGGAGGGCGACATAGGCGAAGTAGTGACAGGAGGGGGGGGAGTGGAGTTATGTGGGGTAATGGTAAATCGACAGGATGGACGATGGGGGGGTGGCTGCAGGTCCGTGGGTGGAGTTGGGGAGGTGTGTGAGTGGGGTAGTGAGCGGGGGGAGGGGGGAAGAGTGAGGGGGAGTTGAGGATGAGGGAGGCGAAGGAGTTGGAGCAAGTGTGCAAGGGTGGGTGAAAGAGGGAGTAGCCGAAGTGAGGGAGAGGGTCTGCGAGAGGAAGGCTAAAGATGCAGGGGATGGGGGACGGAGGTCAGGAGAGGATATGAGGTCTAAATCTGCATCCGAGAGAATAGCAGGGGATAAGAGGGAGAGGTCAAGGACCAGGAATGAGTCGAGGTCAGGAAAGGTAAGTGGGGAGGATACAAATTTTGTGGAACCAGAGAAAGTGGGACAAGTAAATGGAGAAGATGTGGGGTGAGAGACATACATATCGGACGATAAAAAATGAGCAAGGGTCCAAATGTCCACCAGGTCATATGGTCCGTCCGAATAATCCACAAGCTATTCATCCTGGGCCCCCTCCAAAGAAATCCCCAATAAGAAACCATTAATGCCAGAGAGCAACCATCAGTTTGGGGAAAACGGTCTTGGGAAACTGTAATACCAGAAATGGACAGAAGAAAAGTCACCTGAAGAAAAAATGATGGGTGGTCACGGAGACACTGCACTGACAGTTCAACGTTCCAATTCCGAAACAGGTCGAGAGTATCGCGGGAGCGGCGACGGTTTGTGAAGGTCGCAGAATAAGGTTAAACATGAAACTGACTAATGGTAGGGAGTCCAGATAATGCGTCTCGAATGTTGCAGTGCGACGCCATACCAAGACCAAATCCATGAAACCCTTGGAGATCCACCATCGATTGCAGAGGGTGCAGCTCTGAACCGCCAAACGCGTTCATCACAGGTGTCTGCGAAACCCTAGTTCTGCCATGGGTGACCATGAGCTCCTCATAACCCCAACCCCACATATCACAATTTGATGTACTAGTACTGGGTTTAGTTTCAATTTATTTTCCCTTCATGTTATTCAATCCCATGGCTGTAATCTTAGATCCATCACCCGAATCATCTCCTAAAATATGTTGAGTTGTAGCAGCAGTTTTCTGTTTCCCTTTGTTATTGGGTTTCTTTGGCCTCATTTCAGGATGTAATTTCCAACAATGATTTTCATCATGGCCTTCTTTTGAACAGTGTTTACAAACCAATTTTTATACCTCTTTCTTAACAGATGAATTCTTTTTCTTTTACCTTTTGAGGTCTTTTCTTTGGATTTACCCTTAAAAGGTTTCTTTCTACCCTCTTCAGAAATATTCTTCCCTCTAGCTTCTAGATATGTGGCCTGAACACATACTTAATCTAGACTGGTGGGGTTAAACATGAGAATAGTATGTTTCAGGTAGCTATGTAAGCGTCCTATTTACTTGAGCAAAGTATCTTGGCTCTGCAAATCTACTCCTAATAAGATAGCTCTTCTCCTATATTCTTGGGTTTATTCTTGCACATTTTGTCCCTTCAGTTGCCTAAAGTTTTACCAGTTCATTATGGCTTTCTGCATATAAGATAATGAATAAAAATGTTGTTTTATAGCAGTAATGAAATCTAACCATGATAGAATAATCTTACCATGTTTCTTGATCTCCTCCTTTGTCTTGGCTTCCCACCAAACAAGTGCTGCACCTTCCATTCTCAATGAAGGTAATTGGATTTTGGTATGATCATCTTGAAGGTTCCAGATTCTCAAATAGACCTCCAATTGCCTAATGCAATTATCAAGATTTTCTACATTGAATTCACTATTAAAAATTGGCAATTCAAACTTAACATCAAGTTTTAAAAAAGGACTTTTACCAGTGTTATTTGACTTGTGTGGTTGATGTATTGAAGAAGAAGTAGAGGATGATGATGATGAGGGTGAGGATGATGGCTTTGCATTGCCTCCATTTCCTCCACTGCCCTTCTTTGACTTATCTTCATCCTTGTGACCTCCTAAAGATCCCTGTACTTCCTTGTGAAGTTTGGATCCTTCTCCTTCCAGTCTCTCATTCCTTTCTTGATAAAGGATTCTAACCATCTCAGTCATGTCAAGAAATGCTTTCCCGAACACTCTTTCTTCATTTTTGGGATCAACTTCTTCATGGATTTCTCCTTCTCTATGAAACGTGCTTAATGTAGCTTCTACTTCCTTAGGAGGTGAACTAGGTATTGGAGGTTGTGGCAATATTTCTCTCCTTTTATTTGGCTCTTCTTGAGACCTTTCTGCTCCCACCAATTTTCCTTCTCCTCTTTTAAGCTTAAGCCTAGTAAGCATCTAAAAACTTGCAAACAATTAAACAATTCTTTGCACGAAAACAACACCAGAGAATAAACTCTAGCTCTGATACCAATCTAATTTGAAAGGATTGTATTATTTTTTTGTGTTAAGTGTATTTTCTATTTATAATCATGTGCATACTTGTCTCATTAGTTTTCTTAAGGAATGAGGATTTTAACCATGAATTGTAGATAATTTTAGGTGAATTAGAAGCATAAAAGAAGCTTAAATAACACTGAACAGTAGTGTAAAACAGAGAAATAAGTCACCACATAACATTTACACGACATGCATGATGAAGCAGTTCACCCCTCCTGGGCTACATCTGTCGGTCCAACTCCCAATGGCATGTCCATCTTTCATTATGCTCAAAATTTTGCAAATACATGTAGTTAAAGACCTCTAATGGCTGTTTTCTCTGCACCAATGGATCCAGAATGCTCCAATTAGTTAAAAATGACTTTTCATTCACTCTGAATGGGTGAAAATTGAGTCTCCTACTCTTTTTCCCAATTACACCTAGAAAAACTCCACTAAAAGTGGAGAACTCCACTTATCTGGAGTTAAAATAGTGAAATCCACCCAAAATTAGGCGCGCTCCAAATCTCTGCCAAAATTACCGTTTACATTTAAAGTTAGTGGTTGGGGTGGCCACATTCCAACCCAAAGCCACGTGGTGATCGCAACAGAAGGCATAACCCCGAGAATGTAACTGTGGGTTAATGTTTGAACTCTGGTTAGTGTTGTGGTTTATTGAAACCGTCGCATTAATCACGTAGAAATACATCTCCATGTGACAACATAACCCCGACAGTTGCAGAGACTGGCAGAGATTTCGCTGAGGTTGACAATGGTTTGTTTAAAGGTTGTGATTTTTATATGTAACCACACCACGCGAGACCGCTGGCGGTCCCCAACCCCCACACTCCATTACATTGAACTTCAAATAGAACCCACAACCCTTTGTAGTTAAGAACTATGTGCAGCTCGGGTGGTTAGAACGGTGTGTGCTCTGTTGGAGATTGCGAGGTCAAGCCCTGCGGACCTTCACCCACGTGGCGGCCTCAGGACTAGCCACATGGCACCTTCCAATTGGCCCTCAAAACAATGTACAACCTCATTCAACAAATAATGAAGCGACACTTGTCACCCACTGATTGGTTTTGAGGAAAGGAATATTCCTCAGAATATTCATTTTGCTGACTGGACCTCCACCCTGCTGACTGGGCATCCCTTTCAACCCTAGTCAAAATGTCAGAAAAATTTACATGTTTAGCAATTCGATCAGAATGCGATATCTCCCTCATATGACATCGGTTTTTCAAACCATTCGCAGCGCCAGAATCAAGAAAAAGAGATCTACGCAACCATCCTGGTTTCAACCCAATCCTGTAACTGTGAATTTTGAGCAAAATTTATCAACTCCTGATCATGGAGCGGACCCGCCCACTCGCATTTTAATATTTTTAATGTGTATGACATAAAAATAAAGAGGGGAAGGATTTGATCCCCTGACCCCTCTCCTCTAAACTAAGCCTCTTAATCGCTATTCCAACAGGCGGACTCTGTAAAGTCTGTCGAGCCTCATTATATGAATCCTCATTTTCGCAGTTTGAGGCAAGTAGTACGGGCATGGATTTCGAGGCAGAGGCAGAGGAGGTAGAATGATGGTACGTAGTTTGAGGCAGAATATTCCTTGACGCCCATAAATATTCCAAGGAGGTAAAATTTTCCTGTGTCAAAATGTATTGAACTTTATATGCATTTTAACTTTATGGTGTGCCCAAATTCGCCTTTTGAGCAGCGGTGTTGTAGATTCCATGTGGAGGAGAGTCTTTACGAATCTTGAGGGAATCTTTTAGATTCCTTGGAGGCCGAAATTCGCTGGTGTCATAATGAGGTCAACTTCATATTCATTCTTCTTGAAATTTCGCAAGGATCTCAATGGTGAGATTAGATTCCTGTTTTGAGTTGTAGATTTCTAGATTCCCCGTGGAGCAACATCTTTGAGGAATCTAGGGGGAATCTAAAAGATTCCCTAAGGCCCAGATTTTCCCTTTGTCAGAATTCAGCAAATTGACAGTCAATCCTACACCTCTCGACGACATGAGTTTAGCGGTGCAGTCAGATTTTCCATCTGAGCCTTATGTTTTTTAGCCACTTTTCAAAGTGGAATTGCAGGTGTCAACATTCCATGTGTAAGTAGTCATTTTTAGGACACCCGATGCCACGAGATTGATGGTACAGCCAGATCCAACAGTTTATCATCCTTTTCTTCATATAGCTCCAGGATGTGAGGCATATGTAGTGTGATCATGTACTTATTTGTCTATTTTCTATAAGATTCATTGTGCTGTATAGATCCCTGTTGATGTTTCACGAGGGATCTTGTTTTTTTCTTGATGTGAGATGTAATTTCTATCATGGATTTGTATTATGTTTGAGATCCCTTTGCTTCCATGTTGGCAGAATACTCATTTTCACATGTATGTTTGATTGAGATCCCTTTGTTGCCATGCTGGCAGGATGCTCACAGTCATTATGTGTGAGTTATTGTCATACTGATAGGAGTCCTTTTTGAGAGTGAGAGTTACTGAAGCAGAACATCTCGTGGAAAGATCCAACCACTCCTGCATGAGGGAATTTTCCTTGTATTACGGAGAAAATACCATCCATGTACATCATCACTCTTTCAAACACTTAATGCAACGACCTACACCATCTTGACACTGAGGCCCAAAGACGTAGTCCCTCCTGGACGAACTCCATTATCAATCTCTTATGTTGCTAATGCTTGTTATGTTCCTCTTCTTTACATCATGTAGATGTTCATTTATGTTCATTAACGCTTTGATTAAATGCAATTCTAACACATCAGCCGAAGTAAAAGGTCTTGGTTAAAGGTATCAAAAAGTTACCTGGATCATGAAGTACCTAACTTGGGTTGTAATTTCATATATGCATAAGAGTTATTCTTCTATTGGGATTCAAGTATATATGTTGTCAATATGTTGGTGATATTATGGCTGAGTTGCCATGGTTTACATGCTGGTTAATTTCTGATTATATGTTGTGTATACGACATGTATCTCTATGGCTCTTGTCATGAGTTTTTTATATATTTATTGGTCAATGAGTGTATGAGCTAACAAATGTTATAAAAACTATTATGAGAGAGCATTAAACCTTCTTGGTGAATCTCAAATAAGTTTGAGACCCCTATGTTCAGATATCAATTCATGCCCTGTAGATTACATGTTTGCCATATGTTTGACGAAATGTTTGTCATGGTTAGGCTTGGTTAAGTCAATTACTTGATCAATTTTTATGTTAGATGCTTTGTATTTATGTCATTTATTGTTTTGGAAAGTCTCATCAAGTTCTGGACAGTGAGATGGAGACTAGCCCTGAAAAGGTGGCACAAATTACGTGGTTGCAGGCTCAGACTAAGAAATTGGGTCTGTAGTCACATGGATGCAGTGTTATGCATGTGACCGGAGGCCTATAATTGCATGCATGCAGTGTTATTCCTACTACTAGAAAACCAAGTCAGTAAAAAAAGTAGTATAACTTAGGGTCTGGGCACATGGGGTGGTTTTTCATCTCCTAGGGGTCTTGTAGCTCTTAAGGAAGGTCAATAAGTTTCTAGTTGCCAAACCCACTTTCTTAACTGTATTTGGGAGGTTAGGTCATATCAGAGTAACTTTTCATCACATGTTTACCCCGGTATACCCGTGAACTTGGGTAAATGTGGGAGGAGGGATGTTACAGAGTGGTATTAGAGCTTCCAGGTTCAAACACTTTGACTGGATGGGAGGAATGTGTTTGTTATGAATGCATGTTAATTGTTTATGTGATTGTTATGCATGAAATGTGATAGTAATTGTTGAGTTTTGTGTCATCATGATGTTGTTGGTATGTTATGTTGTTAATTTGTTAACTGAGATGGAGCATGAGAAGCAGATTATCAAAGCGAGGTTACAGCACTGGACCTCAGAGTAAGAGGAGACCGTCTTACAGTTTTGTATGTATGGCATGCAGGTATGTTGGTTAATGGTTGTTATATGCATTATGGTTATGTATATGCTTGTAATTCTATTGTTTTGTGGTTATTTGTATGGTAGATGCTAATTGACCAGTGCGGTCATATGCACATGCATATGAGAGTCATGAATGGTAGTAACTTGTTGTTATATGAATTGTGGTCATACACATGATGATTATTTTCATTGCATTTAAGATCTTGATGTTATATGTATCGTGTTAATCTTCATTAACCTGTGCAGATGGTTATGGTTATGATATTTAGGTATGAGTTGATATGTTTGTGATATTGTGTCGTACTAATCTAGATTGACTTGTTCAGATGTGATTGCCTCCCTTGAGATACATTGAGGAATGAGATTGATTATGTCATCTATTTGGTTTATCTAAAATGGTATGTTTATTGGTTGTTTGAATGTTTGATTAACTGCATGACATGAGTATGTATCTATAAGATTGCATGAAGGAATGATCTTGCTTTAAGATGGTTGTACTAACACAATATGTGTTGAGATAGCTTATATGTACTTGAGTGCAAGTGGGTGCTAGTTGTAGTATTATGAATAATGATTGCGATTTGATTATGACATGACTGTTAGTCTTGGTAAAGGTTTATTTTAAATTAATGGATACGATTTCTTGATCTTTGAAACATGTGACTAACGTGTGTGAACAGTTGCAGGGAAACATGATTGGTATTAGCGTAACAAGGTAACAATTGATTTTTTTATATAACTAACAACTAAGTGATGTGATAGTGCATAATAAGACTCAATTTTATCAATAAAAAAGGTAAAAGAAAGGAATTGGGTGAGAAATCCTTTGACTATGTTTGGAAACCGCAATTCGAAATGAATGAGTGCTTTGCATATAGGAAGTCTTATCAACCTTGATTTTGTATGACATTATGTGGATGTGTGCTAGATTCATGAACATGTATTTGATAGGTATAACAACTGGTTTTCAGTTATAGTTGGATTCTTCAAGGAGTTGGAATCCCTTGAGAAATGATATGTGTACATAATATGTTATAGGTCAACGAGTTGGGTACAAAAGGGAAAGGTAAACGATACATTGTTGAACCAAATTTCATCATTATATTATTATTCATCCATATCGATTCATTTGGAGTAAAAACAAAATGTGGAGGAATAAGCTCACGGGACCATTTTTACTGGCGGGACCCAATTTGGAAAAACAGGGTGTGAAACCTTCTCGAAGAATTTTGAGGAATCAAATGATGTTTTTGGAGGTAAAACTTTGTCAATTAAGCACATCACCTTTTCATGTTATTATACACACAGATATCTTTCCAATGGTGCAAGAAGCGTGTCAATCAGAGTATGTATGCAAAAGTTATCTCACTCAGAAGTTGACCTTCCTGTTTTCACACCTATAGTTCTGGAGGATGTCACATCAGCCCCCATTATTCATGGAAAAGGGGCTAGCCACATGCTTGTGATGTAAAATAATCTAGAAGACTCTATATAATAACTATATTTAAGAGTTGATGTAGTCAAAATTAACCACTAGTAGGCTATTGGGTTGTGTTATAACCAGGCCACTCGGTGATTAGATTTGGATCAAGGACCTAAGTGATAGGTCAAAATTCAAAGTGTTCAGAAGTGTGCAGAACTTGAGCAACCGGATAGATCTCGTCTTCCTAATTCCAGTGCCGTGAATGGTTCGAAAAATCGACACCGTATGAAGAAGTTATCGCAGTTTGAAAAGTCCAGTAAATTGCAATTTTTGGACTTTTACCAAGTTTGAATGGAATTTGGGAAATTTAAAAAGAGAATATTATAGGGAATATTCCTCTTGGACCAGTAATATTTTGACAAGTGTCAGCCTACTATTGGTTGATGGACTGTATGCGGTTTTTAAAGGGCCAATGGGAGGCTGCCACGTGGCAGGCTCGGAGGTTGCCACGTGGCCCAGTTTTGGGGTGTAAAATTATGGGTCGAACTCCATCGGAGTCAACCACATGACCTGCTTCCAAACACGTCCACGCTTTACCATTGGGTTGTGTGTTAGTTCTTAACCATATAAGAACTTTGCATATATTTAACGTTGGTTGTTTTCATGTTTGGGGGTTTGGAGGGGCCAACCTCGAGGGCCAGGCCCTCCCCACATGGCCGACGGCCCATGACCATAACCCAAAATCTTATCCGCATGGTTTAACAAACAATTCCACCAACCATATATTAACGTGTCACATGGCTATGTTAACCACAACAGTTTCGATAATTCTGACATTTTCTCTAACTGCGGGGTTGCGAGGGTTGGCACGTGGTTACCCCCTCCCCTTAAACATTAAATTTTAGTGTTAGAGCTGGCGGAGAAATAGAGGTGCACTCCAAATTTTGCGAATTTTCCAAAATTGACTTCAATTAACTGAAGTTCCCCAAATTTAGTGGAGCTGATTTAGGGACATTGGGAAAAATGAGTTCAGGCTCTATATGGAGCTAGTGTCGACCAATTTTGGAGTGCCAATAGTCAATTTCGACTATCTCAGACATTACAGACTCATTTTTGAGTGTTATAGATCCATCAGATGACTTTTGAGCAGGTTTTTGCTTCAGAGAATTTCTAGGGGCCGCTGGGGGCCAGCACCAGTTTGAGGCTTAGCCAGAGCAGCTAAAGGCCTTATTCAGAAATCCAATAGTCAATTTTGGATACTTTATATTTTCTAGAACTAATGGTTAGGTTTTCAGAGCATTTAGAGGACTTTTGAAGGTCGATATGCTTCAGTGAAGTTCCAGGGGCCATTGGGGCCAACAAGTGCCAGTAGCAATTCGAGGCCTAGCCAGGGCATCTAGAGGCCTTATGCAGCAAACCAATAGTCATTTTTTACTGCAATGAGAATTATGAATCCAATGGAGGAGTTTTCCAAATATTTTGAGGATTTCTAGAGGTCGATAACCCACAGAGAATTTTTCTTTGACCCTAGAGCCAGGGGGTGCCACCAGGTGTTGGAGGTGAAACCGAAGCAACTGGAGGTCAATATCAGCGAACCAATAGTATATTCTGACTATATTTGGAATTATGAATCCATTAAAGGAATTTTCAAATCCATTTGAAGACTTCTGAAGGTCTATAACCTATAGGGAAGTTTTGGGAAACCCAGGGCCAACATTGGATGGAGGCCTAGATTGGGAATGCAGTGCTCTTTTGAAAAAATGATCAGTCCATTTTGGAGGTCTGATATGTGCTGGAGATAGTAGGTGAGGTTTCATGGACATAAAAATAATTCTGAAGGAGTTAGTGCCATAGAGAATCTTAGTGTAGCTCAAGGCACCAACAGAAGGAATCAAGTCTAAGGAAGCCTAGATATGTTTTCAGAGTGATGAAAGCCATGACATGGATATAAATGGTATTCTAAACCCCTTGGTTCAGTTCAGTTAACCATTGGAGTTAATTTTGTAACTTGTAAGAGAAAATTTTCCATAATCCCAAAGAGCCAAGTCAAGATGACAAGAGCTCAAGGAGACATATCGCACGATATTCGAGTGAACTCCTAGATTAAATTTTCTGTTATGTGTTGTTTTTTATTTGCTGCATTATGTGGCTGTTACATATGTTTAATATCAGCAAAAACAAATGGACTTAAATCACTTAAAAAGTTAAAAAACATACACCTGTTTCAAGTATAAATTTTCGCAAAAGTCAAGTATAAGCTAGATCTTTTATTTGTTTAATTGAGTGGGAGGTTCTTGAAAATCATAACAAGTTATCCAACCCATTTTTATATCATGTTGGTATCAGAGCACTTGGTTGCTTGATTGACTGAGAAATAGCTTGATTGTTTGACTTGAAAGGTGTTTAAACAATGCAAAGGATTTGTCTGTTTGAAAACTGACTATTGCTTGAGTTTTCTAGAGGTGAAGGGATAACTATTGTTAGCTAAGTCCAGAAGATGACAAGAATGAAGAAGGAATATTCCATACCCAAAGGACCTCAAGGCAACCCTTGAAGCACAAGAAGGGTTTGTTTGCAAAAGGCTGCTTGAAGAAGAGCTTGACTCTACATCCATTTTGTTCAGAAGCTTTGTCAATTGTTTTTAAAAGCTTTGGAATTGTTGATTGAAGTTATTTTGTTCATTGACATTATGATGACAAATTCTTCAAGTGAGGTTTCAAAATCCTCCTCCTTCACAAGATTCTTCGATGAAGACATGAAGCGAGACTTCTACATCTTGAAGGACATGGTGCAAATTCTGTTTGAAGATAGAAGAGAAAACACAAGACTTCATGAGCAATTGGATTCTGTGAAGCAAGAGAAGGAAGAAATTCTTCAAAGAATGCATGAGATGGAGATGCAGCTCCATCAAGCCCAAGAGGACTTAACCAAGAACATGCGTGAAGCAGAGGTAATTCACTCTAATTTTTCTTCAGTTTCCTCTTCAGATAGTTGTGTTGGTTCATTTGAAAAGCACACTAGAGGTATAGGGTTCAAGTTAATGTTTAAAATGGGCTATGAAGGCAAGGGTTTAGGCAAGCATGCACAAGGCATGATTGATCCTATTTTGGTTGAGGAAAGACCTAAGAAATTTGGTCTTGGTTATGTTCAATCTAATGGCGTAGACTCCAAAGCCATGAAGGCATGTGAGACAACTTCAAAAATAAATTTTGTTCCAAGTTCTAAACCACAAACATGTCAAATTTGTTTTCAAGTTGATTGCCATTGTTTGAAGCCTATGTTGCAGCAAGAATATTGTAGGCATGCAGCTTATGGTGAGCATGCGAGTTCGAACAACTATCAAGACATAAACACTGATGTTAGTCTTTAAGAGAAAGCTGGAGCCTCTACTAGTTCATCTCCTCAAGAAGGAAAAAAATATGCACATGCAAAGCATCATTTGAGGTATAATTCTTCCCATAGTCAAGTTGATTATGTTTCTGCAAGGCATAAAAATTCTGCATGCTTAAATGAAAGAAAGAGTTGTTGTGCATATTGTGGTCTGTGTAGCCATTTTGTTTCAAAATGCGGGAAAAGGATGAAGGCATACAGGAAACGGTTGAGGCAAAGGCAACCTGCAAAGAAGGCGCAAAAGACTTCCACACATTACCAGAAGAGGGGACATGTTGTTGCCCAATGTTGGACATTGCATCCAACTAATTGTCCCAAGCATTTGAGGCAAGAGGACAGAAATACTGGCGAAAGTGGAACCAAGGATTCCATCATATATGTGAGAACGAATGTTTCACATGAGGAATATTTTCAGCATCAAAAGTCGTCGTGGAAGTGGCTTGGTAAGAAGTGGTTTGACTTCTTGACTCAGTAAGACATACACTCATTTGTAAATATGCAAAATTTCAGTTATGTATGCATGCTTTCTGTTGTAATCTCACGTTTTCTTGTGCCACCTTGGATCGATGATTAAGGAAGTGATGTTCAACTACCTTCTATCAATTTCTCGCCATAAATTTCTGGGAGAGTTCAAGGAAGACAATTATTGACATAAGGACAAGAGCATTCTGGAAGGGAAGTGTTGACTACCTTCGAGTTGTGGTTCAAAGGCACTAAGCCATGCAAGGAAAGTGTATGGAGGCTGAAAAGAAGAGGGTGTTGTACTCTCATCTACTGTACATATTAGTATATCAGTCTTTTGGGGTCCAAAAGATTCCCAATGGGGAGGTGTGATCAGATTTGGATCAAGGACCTAAGTGATAGCTCAAAATTCAAAGTTTTCAGAAGTGTGCCTAACCTGAGCGACTGGATAGATCTCATCTTCCTGATTCCGACATCGTGAACGGTTCGAAAAACCGACACCATACGAAGAATTTATCGCAGTTTGAAAAGTCCAGTAAACTGCAATTTTTGGACTTTGACCAAGTTTGACTGGAATTTGGGAAATTTAAAAATAGAATATTCTAGGGAATATTCCTATAATATTCCCCAAAATATTCCTCTTGGACCAGTAATATTTTGACAAGTGTCAGCCTACTATTATTTGAGGGACTGTACATGGTTTTTAAAGTGCCAGCGAGAGGCTGCCACGTGGCAGGCCCGGAAGCCACCATGTGGCCCAGTTTCGTGGTGTAAAAGTATGGGTCGGACCCCACCGGAGTCGACTGCATGACCTGCTGCCAAAAAACACGTCCATGCTTTACCGTTGGGCTGTGTGTTAGTTCTTAACTATATAAGAACTTTGCGTATATTTAACATTGGTTGTTTTCATGTTTGGGGGTTCGAAGGGGCTAGCCCCTCCCCACATGGTCGAAGGCCCATGACCATAACCCAAAATATTATTCGCGCGGTTTAACAAACAAGTCTACCAACCGTATATTAACGTGTCACATGGCTATGTTAGCGCTAATAGTTTCGGTAGTTCCGACATTGCTCTAACTGCGGGGTTGTAGGGGTTGGCATGTGGCCAACTCCTCCCCTTAAAAATTAAATGTTATTGTTAGATCTGGTGGAGAAATAGAGGCGCGCTCCAAATTTTTTGGATTTTCCAAATTTGACTTCAGTTAACTGAAGTTCCCCAAATTTAGTGGAGCTGATTTAGGGGACATTGGCCTAAATGAGTTGACACTCTATCTGGAGCTATGGTCGACCAATTTTGGAGTGCCAATAGTAAATTTCGACTATATCAAACATTACAGACTCATTGGTGAGTGTTGCAGATCCATCAAAGGACTTTTGAGTAGGTTTTTGCTTTAGATAAGTTCTCGGGGCCACTTGGGTCCACCAGCAGTTTGAGGCATAACTAGAACAGCTAGAGGCCTTATTCAGAAATCCAATAGTCAATTTTGGATGTTTCAAATGTTTTGAAACTAATGGTGAGGTTTTTAGAGCCTGTAGAGGAATTTTGAAGGCCGAGATGCTTCAGTGAATTTCTAGGGGCCACCAGGGCCAACAAGTGCCAGCAACAGTTCGAGGCCTAGCCAGGGCAGCTAGAGGCCTTATGCAACAAACCAATAGTCATTTCTAACTGTAATGAGAATTATGAATCCAATGAGGGAGTTTTAAGAAGCTTTTGAGGACTTATAGAGGTTGAGAACCCATAAAGAAGTTTTCTTTGACCCTAGAGCCACGGGGTGCCACTAGGTGTTGGAGGAGAAACCAGAGCAGCCGAAGGCCAATCTCAACGAACCAATAGCCTATTCTGACTATTTTTGGCATTATGAATCCATTGAAGGTATTTTTAGAGCCATTTGAATACTTATAAATGTCAATAACCTACAGGGAATTTTTTGGCAGCCTAGGGCCAACAGTGGATGGTGGCCTAGATTGGGGATGCAGTGCTCTTTTGGAACAAATGATCAGTCCATTTTGGAGGTATGATATGTGATGGAGATATTAAGTGAGGTTTCAGGGACATAAAAACAATTCTGAAGGAGTTAGTTCCATAGAGAAGCTCAGTGTAGCTCAAGGCATCGACAAAAGGAATCAAGTCTAAGGAAGCCTAGATTTGTTTTCAGAGTGATGACAACCATGACAGGGATATAAATGGTATTCTAAACCCACTGTTTCAGACCAGTTAACCATTGGAGTTAGTTTTTTAACTTGTAAAAGAAAATTTTCCATAATCCCAATGAGCCAAGTCAAGATGACAAGAGCTCAAGGAGACATAGCCCATGATATTCGAGTGAACTCCTAGATTAAATTTGTTGTTATGTGTTGATTTTTATTTGCTACAATATATGGTTGTTGCATATGTTTAATATCAAAAAAATAAAAATGGACTTAAAGCACTTAAACAATTAAAAAGCATACACATGTTTCAAGTATAAATTTCCGTAAAAGTCAATTATAAGCTAGATCTTTTATTTGTTTAACTGAGTGGGAGGTTCTTGAAAAGCATAACAAGTTATCCAACCCATTTTCAGATCACTAGGAGGAAGAGGCATTCCATTCATTCAAGAGAATTTTGTTCCATCGTTGAGCGAAGATATCCAAGAGAGATAGGAGGTAGAGAACACATAGAGGATTTGTGCATTGTAGCATCCCATGGGCCAAAATCATGCTTCTTTGTACCTATAGCCATATTTCCAGACAGAGAAAGAGAGCGAAGCGACCTCGCCTTCCAGCTGGGTTTTCTCCCAGAAGGGTTTCCAAGAGAGAATATCTTGTGTCTTATGTGTGTGTGAGCTTATTTTTTCATTCTCTACTTTTCTGAATAATTTATATTTGCATGCTTGCACTAATTACAGTAAAATCTACAGATCTAGAAATTAAAAAAAAAACTGTAATAGTGTCGAATATAATATTTTTAATATAATATTATTAGATATGTTGTGTTGAACTGCCTCATGGAATATCCATGATAGTTTACGGATCAAGAGTTATGTTTATGTATGCACTGATAGTTGTGTGTCTATGGCAGTATGATGTAGGGGATTGCATGGAAAAAGAGACTGCCATGAAATCTTGAAGAAGGCTCGTGTTGAGCTTTCCCTTGGAGGAATTGGGAGCCCATTGGGCTTAATCAAGCTGCGTGTTGCTAGTTTTGTGCTTTGTGATTTGTTTGCGCTTGATTTGTGTTTTTTTTTTTTAATATGGTGCATAGCCATGCCACTTTGTTTGTGGTGTCATATTGCTATTGGTTTTTCAAGGTTTTCTTCTTGTTTGTTTCTTGTTCTTGCCTTTTATGTTTTGAGGGTCTTACGAATTGGTTTGGGAAAGATGAAAGTTAATGGAGCTAAGGTAGAGCTAAATGAAACCCAATAGGTAAGGTAAAACTTGGATGAAACTCGGTGCATGTATCATGGCAACTAAAGGCAAGAGTATGATAGCTAGTTGAATTGGTTGGGTCCATTGGGGTAAATTGACAATGACAAGACAATCATGAGAAAGGTAACAAAAAAGGTAAAGTAAATAGATGTGAGGAGTCAGATGCCTTGGCTAAGTTGGGAATTGTTGTTCTCAATGTGGTGCATGTTCTGCACAAATAAAGGGAGTTCTCCTAACCTTAACCTTATGATATCTGGTAATTATGTGGTGATCATGATTATGTTGATGATTACATGTATATATATGTATGTATGCCATTGTCTGAGAGGGTTGTCAAGGATCATGATTGTTTTATGCTGATGTTTATATGTGTGTGTGTGTGTGTGTGTGTCGTTGTCTGACAGGGTCACCAGGGATCATTCTTGTGGAGGAATGATTACTTATGCAGGTGAATGGAGTGAAGAGGTTCCTCGTTTATGGGGAATCAAGTGGTAAGAGTAGCCCTAATAGATCTATGAGGTGAGTATCATGTGGATATGAATTGATATTATGTAATTATACTATGTCTATGTTTATGTTATGGATAGGTAATGTTGAGCGATACATCAACGGAATGAAAGAAATGTGATCTGTGACATGTTGGAACAAACATGGATAGTGGAAATACACTAGAAGCAAGGTTTCTTGTTAGATTCAGTGTGTGGTATTTGGATGTCCAGTACTATTGTTGTGTATATGTTTTACATTGTACCTATAGTGTTTTGTGCATGTTGAAGATGCGGTATTGTATACATACAATGTTGTGTGCTTGTTGTATGTGCGGTATTGTGTACATATAGTGTTGTGTGCATGTTGCATATGCGGTACTGTGTACATATAGTGTTGTGTGCATGTTGGATATGTGATGTTGTATACATATAGTGTTGTGTGTGTGGTGTTGTGTACATATGGTGTTGTGTGCATTTTGTATATGTGATGTTGTGTACATATGGCGTGGTGTGCATGTTGTACATGTGGTGTTGTGTGCACGTTGTGTAGGTGGTGGTGTGTACATGTGGTGTTGTATACTCGTTGTGCAAGAAGTGTTTTGTACATATCATACACATTGTGTTGTATACATGTGGTGCTATGTTATGTGTATTGTGTAGTCATTGTATTGTGATGTGTATTCGTTGTGTTGTAATCTATGTACGTATATGTGTTGTGTTGTACATCAGGTGTAGGTGCATGTGTTGTGTGTATGTCGAGTGTACGTGTATGTTTTGTGTGGCATATCATGTGTGGGTGTATGTGTGTGATGTGCACTAGGTGTATGTGTACGTGGTTGAAGAGAAGGAACTAGGTGCTTGTCGGGTGTGGCAACCAATTCGATGGGTGCACATAAATTACAAGACTAAAGGTAGAAACAAGGGACAAATTGAAGGATAAGTACTAGTATTTATTTCAGTTTTAATTATGCATGTGATCTATGAATCTGATTTATGATGGTTAAATGTGATATATTATTTTGATTATGACGGTTGCATTTTGAGCTAACTAGATGTGATATGTTTATACATGATGATTTGATTGAAGAGCTAGTTTGACTTTTGTGATAGGAAGTACACATAATTGAAAGTGTACCTTATTGACAAGCCAAAAATTAGGTATGGTTTGAATTTATTTCAATTTGCTTTGAATCTAATGACAATTATGTGTTTGGCACAAGAAAGCATGGAAATTCCCAGTTTGGGTGGTTGAAACTGATTGCAAGGATTAGCGACAGTAGAAAAAGGAATTGGAACAAGCAACAATATGTTGGTAAAGCACTTCAGGAGCAGGGCATTGTGAGACATTGGTACCCAATAGTTTCCATTTATTTACACAAGCATGCTATGACTAGTATGATGGTTTTAAGGTGGGGACATGCCTTGGTTTTTGGACCTTCTGGTGCAAGGAAACCTTGCCAAGGGATGTATCTCACAATGGACTATGTACCAGAGAAGGGGATGTCAGTGGAACTTGGAAGGTGTGTGAATTCACAGAAGGTGGTGACCTAATTTCTTGAGGGACTGTGTAGCAAAGAAGGGACGGTTGAGGAATGCTTTTTTTTTTGCCATTAGCATTTCCAGATGGAATCAGAAGCACACTAGGAGTGTGCCTTGGAATAAATATCGGTAACTGTTCACTGAGAGGAAAAGTGGCACAGGATCGCAACATTTGACATTGGATGTAGGTTTTACTTTGGCAGTGGATTTTGGACTTCCTGGGAAGGAGGTGAATCATGTTACTACTTTTGAGGTTGGAGGTGTGAGCCTCTGGATTCCCTTGTTGCGGATGTAGGCACTGTATCTTTTTATTTTCTGGTTGAGAAAACGTCCATATGTATATATGTGTATTTTATTGTGAGTATTGTATCGAGCTAGATTTATAAATCTCCATAGACAATATGGTTATTTGTTGGTTGAAGAAAATGTGCATGAATGTATATGTGGTGGTTATTGTAAATACCGTAATGAGATGTGTTATAAAGCTACAATAAACAGTATGATTGTCATGTTTTCAGCAAGATGCCATTGTAAATATTGCAACGAGTTGTGTTATAAAGCTCCATGGGCAATGTGTTTTGTTGGTTTATAGGTGTCATTGAACACCGAGGACAGTGTTCCCCCAAGGGGGAGGGTTCGATAACGACCTCAGTTAACAATCCATGTAATAAATTTAATAAAGGTAGTATAAGACCAAGGTCATGGGACTCGTATTCCAAGATGAATGTTGGGAAAACATAGTGAGGGGGATCACTAGTGATTAATTAATGCCAATGAAAAATGGAAAAGTCAAAGTCGCATTAATTGGCATTTATTTATGAAAATAATGGAAAATGAGAGAAAAGGAAGGTGAAAGGTCACAAAATTGCATGTGAAATTGAAAGAAAATTAAGAAAAAATGAAGAAAATAGATGCATTAATGATAAAAAGGATTTTGAGGATCAGTTCATGGGATCTTTTCTATTCAAAATTGGATTATTTCATTCACTCTCACTCTCTCATACTCTTGTACACTTAGAGTATTCTTGGAGAACTCAAGTTTGCATTGGATTTCGAGAAAGAAAGTAAGGGAACATGTGGATCAACAACTACGACAGGATTACTTTGTAGCCATTGAGTTGCATGTATGATTTACTTGCTAATTTGTGCATGCATGGTATATGCATGTGGTTATTTGGTTATGACTTGTTGTTGGCATGGAGATTTTCCTGGATTTACAACGGTTTTTTCTAGCCTTGCCATTTCTTGGATATCCATGGTGTTGTGGGTTTTCCATTTTTTTTCCGATTGGTGTTTATGTTCCTTATGGTTTTGGATTGATTTAGTAGTTCTTGGATGATCGGAATCTGAATTAGGGGCAAAAATTAGCTCAAAAATGAAAGTGCTCAGAATTGCACCAAACTAGAATGGCAACACCCGACCCATCGCAAGGAATCCAATGCAATTCATTTTGTTTAAAACCAAGTTCGAAGGAATGAGTTATGGTCTGTTGATTGTCGTTCAGAACATGCAAAACAAATTGTAGAATAGTGACAAGCTAATAGTCCTGAAGATGAGTCTTGATTTAGACTAAAACTGAAGACTATAATATTCCAATTTTTGCATCTCAAAATATACACCACAGAAACCTCCAATCTATCATAGTGACAACTTGATGACATGGCAGGCGAGTCAAAACTCTAGGAATATTCTCCAGTTTTCGCCCAATGACACTATGCCAAGTGTCGCGACCAGATTCACCAGTTTTGGGTGTGAAGGTGAAAAATGTCTAATGACCTCCCAGGGTCAAATTTTCAATTAAGGGTGCAAGTGCAATTTTTAAAAGGTGGAAAATTTTGGGCCAATAGGGTAGAGACACATGGCGCAACCATGGGCTTCCACGTGCCCCCCCCCCCCCCCATGGAAAAGGTTGGCGTATGGCACATATATTTCTTTTATTAAACCAAGGTAGAAATGCTTTATTTAACAAAAATTTTAATTTGTTGTGTAACCAGATTCAAAAATAGAAGAAAAGAGATATCAACGCCTTAGAAATAAGCCACTTCGAGGGGGCAACCTCCAATACATTACATAAATGCACAATTCTTGGATGATACAATTTACAAACCCTCCTTTCTATATATAGGAGTCCATGGGGCCATAATGTAATCCTAGTGGGCCACAATGTAATCCTAGCCGACCTAACAATAATAATTTAAGGGCACAATAATAACAAAATGGGGGTTACAAGGGTACAATAATAACAATAAGGGGGTTACGCTAACAACAATAAGGCACTATACTAGTGATATAGGGACCTAACATGCCCCTCTCCTTCAAAAAGTGTTGTCCTCAACGCTTGAGTAGCTCCGGGTGCTTCTGTATAAAATTCTCATCCTCCCATGTAGAATCTTCAGTGGGTAAGTTCTTCCACTTGATGAGATACTCTGAAATTGATCGATTCCGTAGCTGTCGAGTTCTTGTTTCCATGACCGCTTCAGGTTCCAATATGATTTTTCCTTCCTTATCAAGTTCTGGCAATATTGTTTGAACTGGAAGATTTTCACCTATAACCTTCTTTAAGCATGAAACATGGAAAACTGGATGTACTCGCGAAGAAGCAGGAAGCTCCAATTTGTATGCCATAGAACCAATCTTTTGCAACACCTTGTAAGGACCATAGTACTTTGCTGATAATTTATTATCCTTCTTAGCTTGCTTGAGGGACATTTTTTTGTATGGTTGCAGCCGTAAAAATACCCAATCTCCTACATCAAAACTTCTCTCGCTGCGATGTTGATCTGCCTGTTGTTTCATTCGATTTTGTGCCAAATTCAGGTTATCCTTTAAGAGTTGTAGAACTTCTTGCTGATGCTCGATGTGATCTTCCACTGCTTGAACCATAGAATTTTCTCTTAAAGATGATGTGATGGATGGTGGATGATATCCATAAAGTGCCATAAATGGGGTCATTTTTGCTGCAGTATGGAAGGAAGTGTTATACCACCATTCAGCAAGAGGTAACCACTTCACCCATTGTGTTTGTTTATCAGATACAAAACAACGAAGATATCCTTCCAAACATTTATTTACGATCTCAGTTTGACCATCAGATTGAGGATGATAAGATGAGCTATGAGCTAATTGAGTACCCAAACAAGG